>QXEO01002104.1:4200000-4540638 GCA_007115705.1 Dactylis glomerata | reverse complement strand
TTCCGTTTTCGGGGATTTGGGGTTTTTTGTTTTCCAACCTTTTCTTCAACTTCTTGTCTCAGGAATCGTCCACTGTGTCATCGACGCCGAACCCGTCCCGAGCTCTGAGGTGGAGGGAGGCTTCCCGTCGATACCTGCAGCTCTCCAGGGATCTCGAGCAAGCAAATGGCCGGGACAGTGAAGGATGGCAAGATTAAGCAACTGGATTTCATTAAAGCGCCCCCAGAGGGGGAAGGAGCAAAGCACGGCGGGGCATTCCCCGCCGGCAAGGACTACACAACGAAAAGGGGAGGAGACTAGCTCCCCTCCCCAAAAGACTACCGCCCAGGACTTCCTCTTCACTGCGCCGGGAGCTGGGGGTAGGTGCGGCGGACGCCGTCGGCGGTGAAGATCCGCACCATCGCCTCCAGGGTCCCCAGCTTGAAGCGGAAGACGAGGCGGTCGCCGATGCGGAGGCGGCAGCCGAGGGCGAAGGGCCTCCAGCGGCCGGAGAGGACAACGTTGCCGGTCGGCCCGAAGAGGATGTCCACAGGCCAGAAGAGATCTGGCCTGCTCTGCTCCCCCAGGGCGATCTCCCCGGCGGCTGGGCCGTGGGCGTGAAGCACCCTCCGGATGGCGTCGGGCAACCGGAGGGAGTTGAACCCCGGGGCGTCGATGACGACGAGGAGCTCCAAGAATCGGGACCCCGGGGCGACGAGGGGTCCCAGCATCGCTGCCGCCAGGTGGCGCGGAGTGGCGATCACTCCGTTCACCGGTGGGGCCGGAAGATCTGCAGCAGGGGGAGGGGGCCCCAGGGCGGCCTCCACCTCCCGGAGGGCCCGATCAATGCTCCCCGAGGCGCGGGGAGCAGGCGCCGTCGCCAGCGGTGACGGCGAGTTCAGGGCTCCGCCGCGTGCGGGGCCCCGGAGGGTCAGGGCGCCGGAGGTCCCCGAGGCTGGGCGAATCGCCTCGTTCTGCCTCGGCGCGCCAATGCGCAAGGGGCCCCCGGCGCCGGGGGTCCACTGGGCCGGGACCTTCGCCTTGTTCCCGCTGCCCGGAGGGCGCCCTCGATGCTTCGTTCCGGAGCTTGGACCGGCGGCGGCGGCGGAGTTGGAAGGGTCCATGCTCTCAGGGAAGAAGAAGCAGAAGTGGCACTGGAGGAAGGAGGTGAAGTGCCGACGGTCTCGAGGAGGACCTATTTAAGGGGATCATCCAGCGTCGATGCGTCAAATCCCAGCGCGGGAACCGAAGCGTTGGCGCAGCGCTCTGCAGTCAAGCGACGCATCATTATGATGGATGACGCCTCGGAGACTGTAGCATCGCCGCCGTTTCGTCTCACCAGCTGCGGCCACGGCACGTGTCCGCAGCCTCTGCATCTTCACATGGTCCTTTGACCGCGCGGTTGACGCGTGCCGTTGGAGGGCCTAGCAGCTTCGGGGGCCCCCGACCCTTCGCTTCCTCAAGAGGGCGCGTTGTGGGCCGGGCTCCCGGGGGCTACTGTCGGTGTAATGGATACCGGGGTATCCCGGTCCACCTGCTCCTGGGACCCGTCATCGGCCCATCTTCAGCCCAGGAGATAATCAACAATCTTCGCTTCGGAGAAGACCCTCACGAGGAGGCGCCTCGTGAGGAGAACGACGACAGAAACCGCTAAGGACCAGAAGACCTCCTCACGAGCCCCTGCTGGTGAGGAGAGGAGGTACGCCCACGTCAGCCTAGCACGTTTTCGTGCGGAGCAAGAAGGGCAACGGGCAGAAGACCGCGTACCGTCCACGCTACCCCCGACAGGGAGGAGACCAACTTTCTCCGTGCCTGCCCAAAGCGGCACAGTGGCAGTTGGCCACCCCCCTAAATATAGCATGGACGGTGCAGGGCGCCAGAGGAGGACGTCAGCCTCCTCCACCCACTCCTGTGGACCGGCGCCACTACCCTACGAAGACCAAGTCTACAGAAGAACCTAGTCTACAGCTGTCCTCCCTCCTTGGCCGCGTGTGGCAACCCCTTCCCCAAGAAGATAAGGGGAAGGAGGACCTTGGCGCTATAAAAGGAGGGGAGGCCACCCCTTAGAGGGGATCCGGTCTAATCTGATCTCCGTCGTCTTCAAGCTGCTAGTTGGGCACGCAGGTTCTTCAACCTCTGGCCAGCTAGAGCTTTGTAACCAAGGCCTTGTACTCCTCGCGAGGTGTCGCGTCGTAATACAAGAAGGCTGGAAGTAGGGGTTTTACCTCACCACGAGGGCCCTGAACCTGGGTAAAGCTCGGTCTCCCTCTCTGCAGTGCGTTGCGCGTCCGACAATCGAGGCTTCCGTCACCGTGTTTCGTTGCGATCCAAGATCTCACACGTTCAGCCCCCTGCGTTCGAATCTTCGGGTCCGTCACGTGGTACCCCGTGTTCTTGCGACACGAAATCCATCGACAGGGCCAAAACCCTAACGTGGCCAGGCGGTAACGACGGCTCACCTGGGGGCTTTCCCCAGTGATGGAGAGGCGATGGGGCAGCGCGGCGCTCGATAATGAGCTCAATGAGGTACGGGACCTCCGCTCTGGACGCCGGGATGCGGATCTGCACGCCGGCAGTGGGGAGGATCCCGTCGGTGCTTCCAGGGGTCGGTGAACTGGCGTTCCTAGGTCAAGAAGAAGGGCGAGTTAGGTTGGTATCGAGGAGAGGGGTGAATGCATGCAGAAAGGGAGGCAAATGAGTGATTAGAACAACGGCAGCGTCTTCTTCTTCCTCGCAGATCGTGAGGAGGTTCTCTCCTTCTCCTCACCAGTACAGAGCAAGGGGCAGCGCAGGAGATCTGGGGAGGGTTAGGTGGATGTGCAGGGGTGAAATGAGGCAGCTGAGAGGGGCTGGGATGGTGTGTGGCTTTATATACCCGAAAAAGTGAGGTCTATGGTGAACCGGGTCTAACTTAGGGTTTGGGGTGGGTTGCCGCTTCTGATTGGCTAGCTGGGGCGGTGGGGAGTAAGAGAGAGAGGGGCAGGGGAGATGCCTTGCTCTGGAAGGGTCACTGCTGCAAGCTATAAACAAGTGTTTGCAAGACTAGAGATATATGCATGAGTCCCTCCACTAGCTCCTTCCAAACACTAGTGGACAAAGAAGAGGAGGGCTTGCTACAGTAAAATTCGACCAGGTATAGGTGAGGGTGCTGGGGTGTTCAACAAGATGGTTTGGTGGAGTTTCAAAGAAATTTGAAAGTTGGGGATGGATAGGTGTCAAGTGCATGCATGATCCAATGCTCAAATTTTTAGTTTGATGCACCTTGTTTCCAACAAGGACAATGCAAGGGTAGATGAGGTGATTTACTTTGGTGATATTTCAATAATGCCAAGTTGGAAGAGTTTATTTGGTGTTAAGCAAAATCACCAAAAATTGAGATGTGAGAATTTGCCCTATTCTACTTGAAACAAGATTTTGAAAATTTTGAAGATGAAGAACTAGGGTTTTGGGTTCATATGATTCTAAATTCATATGAGAGCATGGTGGATTTTCATCAAATTTTATTTGATGAGAAAGTATGCAAGAATGGCATAATTGACATTCCCATGCATTTTGGTTAATAGGAAAGATGAGATAAGGAGAATGACTATTTTTCTTATGGAGAGGGAATGATGTATGCATGAATAATCTTTCCAGATGCTAGTAGAGAGGAAAATAATTTATGGAGAAATTTTATGATGAGTGCTGACGAGTTACCAAGAGGATCAAGGAAAACTAGAAAAAGTGAAATCAGATTTGACTAGGGTTCAAAACATAGTCACATATATGGGTCGCAGGCTTCAAAATGCACCAACAAGTGCATGGATAGTGAGAGTAGGTCAAAAGGAAGAGGAATAGGTCAAGGAATGGTCTCTGAACAATTTATTTCAAAATTTAAAAGCGGGAGCAAAAGTGCATCTGTTAATAGTCAAATGGTCAGTGATTTGATTAGGGTCAGAAATAGGATTAGAACAAGTAGCAGATGGCCTCAAATGACCAAGTGGTAATGGAAAGAATAGAAGAACACATGCCAAATATGAGTTCTAGGAGGGTACATTGCCATGGATAGAATAGATGGGCTTAATACAAGTGTTGGAAAATTGAATCTGTTAACAGACACTAAGATAGTCTGCACACTAGGTATTTGATAAAATGACTGCAAGAAAAATATTTTGTGAAAACTGAGAGGAGCCTCCTAAGATGGGATGTAGAAGATTCTAATAACACCATGGGTGCTTTCCTTGGGCTAGTTTGATTAGTTTTAAGATTCCTCAAAATGGAGCTCCTAATGTCTTATGGTAAGACTAAGGCATTAGAGTTAGGGCTTCAGGATTGAGAGGAAAAATAACATGATAAGTTTTATTTGAAAGATGAAAATAACTCTCATGGGACAAAATATTAATTGATGGGTTTTGAATAGGTTAGGCCACAGGCCTACCTGGGGATCATATCTGCACAAAAGCAACTCATCAATGTCAAACAAAGTCACACAGAGTCAACTCACCACACATGGTCAATCATTTGTAGCTAATCTAGCATCACCAGAAACAATGATTGAACAAGTGCTCAATGATGATCATGCCATGGTCAAGTAGAAAAGAGTTTCAGGTAAAGGAGTAAAGCTTTTGTAGATTTTTTAGAAACTAGTGGAGACATAACATCTCCTTTAGAAAGTTTTCTCAAAGGTGTTTGAAATCCTTTTATAATTATCAACAAAATATATAAGTTTGTAAAATAGTGGGACCACTCTATTTTGTAGGTCCCAATAATTTTGTAAATACTTAGTTTTGATAAAAGCTTTATCTCAAGGATAAATCTTGGCGCTTATTTTGGACAAGTAAAATAATTTGAATAAAAGAGAGGTTGCCAAGATAATGGTTTTTGGAAAAACAGCTAGAAGCATAAATAAAGGCATGATCACAAGGGCACAAGGATTATGTTGGTTCACAATATTGTTCAACAAGCAACTCAAACAGACATCATTAATATAACAACCAAGACAAAACAAGCAAGAAATAGTACTTCTAGAGGTTTGCACAAAAAGTTTTTGTTAGCCCTCATCTTTAGCTCACTAAACACTACTTAAACAGGGTTATAGAAAGTGGGGTGTTACAGCTCTTCCCCCCTTAAACAGAATCTCATCCCGAGATTCCTAAGCGTAGGAGTAAGAGGGGCCGAGACTAAGTTAGAGTTAGGCCTCAACGATTGCTCTTCCAACTCACCGGTGATAATCTGAATTGCGTCAAAGACTTGCTTTTGCCGAAAGTGTAGATCATCTTCATTTGCTAAAGTTGATGGCTGAAGAGTTGATGTTGCCAAAAGTATCCTGTCGAAACCTTGTCGGGACGCCTTTAAGGTTAGCGGGGTTAGGCGATCTAGTATGCCCGAAGAGATTCTTCAAGAGTTAGAAGGTTTTTAGCTCGCAAATTGAGGTCTTGAAGAGTCGAGGCTTCTCGGGTAGCTTTTTTTGTCTTGGGGTTGTCGCTTCCTTCATGTATATGGATGGAGTCTTCAAGTCTTGGTGTTGCGTCTTGAAGCTTGATGTTGGTGTAGACCTTTAATCTCGAGCTTGCCGTCCTCCGAGGATGGTAGACAAGAGCATTTATGCTTCGATCTTGATAGGCACGCCAAATCTGTCGACTTAGTCCTCTACGCTTCCTAACTACCAAGGCGCAGGTTAGTCCTAATAGAAACCATTCTTCTGGGTCGTCTTGTGCGTGAACTGAAATCGCTTCAGGTGGCAGGGCACCACCAATGGTGTGTCTTCCAGCAGTTAATGATCTGTTCCTTCTTGTCTTCGGGTTTGTGGAGACCAGTGAAGATCTTCCTGCTTCTCCATCTTCTTGTCACCTTGAGGATCCTGAGGTATATTGGGATACCTTGAGTCGACTTCGTCTTCCGAGAAATCTTCATGTGGATTCCTACTCGTGTCATAAGTCAGCTTTGGTTTCAAACCCGTCAAAATTTGAACGAGCGAGCGAGTTAGTTAGAAAAGTCTTCACTTCTTCTCGTTTCTACCTCCAATGATATCTCCTAAATGCAGAGTCGACATTGCTGTTTTCCGTATTTTGCTGAACACCAGTATTTTGCTGTTTTCCGTTTTTAGTAAATATTTGAACGTCTATGATATCTCCTAAACTGCCAAGTATGAACGTCTATTCGTATTTTGCTGTTTTCCGTTTTTAGTAAATATTTGACCTTATAAAAATCTTAACTTATTCGTTTTGAATCAGCAAAATATGTACCATATACCAAAATGTTCAGAAAAATATACTCTGTCTATCTATGTCAGACTTGTAGCATAAAAACAAAAAAATCCATTCTCAGGATGGTACTGGGGCGATGACTTCAGTGCCCAACACGAAAAATAGCAACTGAAAATTGGAACAAATGGTGACTATTTCTTCCTAATACGTATGGTAAACTGTGCTGATTATTACATCCAATACCATATAAGTTAATAAAATGTTTGAAAAAACTAATATGTCGACAAGGCAGATGATTTGCTATCACCATCCCTCTTGGGCCCTTTAGCAAGCTTGTTGTGTGGTGACTTGACGAGTGTGACTGACAGCTTTGGCCGAAATCTGTTGACTGTGGCCTGCCAGGTATAAAGTTAGTATTGTTTTACATAAAGTTAACATAAATTTGTAACCAAGTTCAGAAATTTACCTGGTCGAACTGTTCTGCTAGTCCTCTCCCGGTCCAGTGAAGCATATTTTTTATCAAAAAGAGACCACAGGATGTTCTGGAAAACAAATTGCTAGTAGTTTCTGAACATATCTCATTCACGAGAGGTTTTCCCAGATTTGATTTCTGCGGAGGCTCGCACCTCTCCTCATGAACTCCCTGCAGTGTAGTTGCAGCACTCTATTTGCATAGAACAACCAAGAATGTAAACAGCTTCTCATAACAAAAACAAGCTTTATGATAATGACTGCTTGGGCCCCTGATCTAATAAAAAGTTCACCATAAGGATGACACAGAGAAAATGACGCATTTCTAGTCGTAAATCGGTAGGCAATGCTAGAGAGCAAGTTCCTGAACTGACTTTGACCAGTCGTAGTTCAGAAGCTATTCTTCAGTTTTTGGTTACCATAAGGATCACATAGAGATCGGTAGGCAATGCTAGAGAGCAAGATAACTTTCAGGAAATTGATATGTCTGAAATAGGAAATAAAAGAACTATCATTTTTCCAGTTGAGTAAACTGCATGGGCGGTCCTAATTCTTTCCCCGTGCCTTCACTTAGGTCCTAGTTCTTTCAAAATGCACATCTAAGTCCCAATTCTTTTTTATACCTACAATTAGATCCTAGTTCTTTCAAAATACATATCTATGTCCTAAATCTTTCCTAAGTACTTCATGCATGGTCCTAAATCTTTTCTAAGTAGTTCACACGAGGTCCTAAATTATCCCGACCCGCGTTGATCGGTGCCACGTTTGTAGTGGGGCCCATAAAGCATATTGACCACCCTATATATTTGCGAATAGACCCTCAAGGTAGTATTTATTCCAAAATACAGTTCATGTTTCTCTCTCCACCTGGTGTAGTCCTAAGCATTCTCATCTTAGCACTTCCATCTCCTATGTCTGCGTCGGTAGCCGAGTGACGACTTAGGAACTAATGATTTAATGGGCTTTAGAGAGATGGCGAGAAGAGGCATGTTGGCAAAAATCTGCACCAACATGTTCTCATCGTTAGTGACGACGTCACATAGAACGCATGTCAGAGCAACTAGGCCTGCGTCGCGGGGCAGACGCACTACGGCTGTCCGGTAGGCTCGCCGATTTACGAGCAGATCCACCGCAATTGCTAATCCCGGACTAAAATGTTTTGGGTGTGGTGTTGTTCTCTGGATTGCAGGGCAATAAATGAGTGCCACCGCCAAGATCTGGCAAGGCTTGAGCAAGATAGCGAGAACGACTGCTGTTGTGGGCCCCATTATCCACGTGGACCAAGTTTTGGAAGTTATACAAACTAGGGGGACTATTCACAAATATACATGGTGACCATATATCTCGTGGGCCCCACTATCCATGTGGAAGTGGTCAACACGCGTGCGATCAATTTAGGACCTCTGATGAATCACTTACAAAAGATTTTAGATGTGCATTTTAAAAGAACTAGGACCTCTGATGAATCACTTATAAAAGATTTAGGACCTAAATGTGCATTTTGAAAGAAATAGGACGTAAGTGAAGGTCCGCGAAAAGAATTAGGACCGCTCATACGGTTTACTCTTTCCAGTTTCTAGCTCTACATTAGTTCAGAAGCTATTCTTAGTGCAGCTGAAAGAATGACTCTTACAACTTTTTCTTGAAGACTACGTACCGTTAAAATGAAAGTCGTTACTTTAGTGAATTAATGTATTTGCAAGCTGGTGGCCTTCTCTGCGTCAACAGGCGAGGCTGCCGCGGAAGTGAGCCTGAAGATGCAGGCCAAAGGTACTAAAACCATTTCAGTGAATTACAGACGCACGAGCTGACAATTTCTCAGCGTATGAACTTACGAACAATGCCCTGAAAATTCATCATCAGATATCAAGGTTCCATTAGCGGGCCACACGAAATACGATGCGTGAAGCGTAACTTCCTGGAGACTCTTGAGAACGAGCTGCCGGAGGGCACCATCGGGTAGTCCTCCAAGATCGTGGCCATCAAGGAAAAGGCTAGAGAATTTGATTCAGACAAAGAGGAGGTTGGTCAATCAGAAATTACATTGGTCTCGTGGTCCTCTCACATGCGGTTTGACGGTAATGCAAATAGCAAAACAAAAACCAGCGCCCGCAAGAAAATTACCTGCTTCGGGCGGCGGCTCTGTGTAGGCAGTTCGCTTGGGAGGTGGTGGTGGCGACGGCCCTCCTCCTGTGGGTGCATGGGAGGTGGAAGAGGCGGTGGTGTGTACGAGGTGTAAGGCGGCGGCAGTGGCGTCTACCTGGCGAACACGGCGGCGGCGGTGTTGTCCGTCCAGTCTGAGGTTGAAGAAGCGGAGTCTTGTGACCTTTTTTTCTCAATTGGCTCACCTTTTCCTATATTTTGATTAAGCTAATGGGCCGGCTGGGCCTAATCTATATCTGTCAATCCTAGTTGTTGGATCATATGCTACTTGTCCCTCTCTGATAACAAATAAAAGGTATAACAACAATTGTGTTGGTAAACTGGGTCACGAACCCTAAACTGCTCCCGTGCGGGCGCCGCCGCGCCTGCGCCGGGGCGCCGCCGCCCTCCCTGCTCGAGGCCGCCCCCGCCTCCCCCTCTCCTCCACCGCCGCCGGCGAAGACGCCTGGGCAAAGCCTGGGCGGCCGGCGGCGGTGGTCTCTTTCTCAATCCGCGGTGGTCCCATGGAGGCGGCGGAGCTTCGTTGGATCGCCGGCGGTGGGGGCTTGAGATCTGCTAGGGATCTAGGAGATGCCGTCAGGATGGTGGAGGCGGTGTCGCGTCGGAATAAGGGTGCTGGAGCTCGATCCCCATCTCGGCAAGGCCACTTGTGGCGGCGCCGGCGAGCGGCCGATCTGGTATCCTCTCAGATCTGCGAATTTGGAGAGGTTGGTCTCTCCGGGCACGGTCGTCTTTCGACTCTGCCGTGGAGCTTCGGGAGTCGGAGGGCTGCTGATGCTATCGTCTTCCCCTTGGCCGGCCATGGTGGCGAGGGAATGGAAGAGGATGGCGCCACTGTCTGCCTCGTTAGGGTTTTTCAGGGTCTTTTTTTGAGATGCGACTGTCGCGGCGTGAAGCTTCTTCTGGCCGGCCATGGTGGCGAGGGGAGGATGCGGCTCGACGTGATGTCGGTGGTTGGGACCTACTGCTCAGGGATCTGGGATTGGAGGCACTACATTGTCTTCCTCATCTCCTGCCTGCCTGATGTTCTGGAAATGGATTTTAGCTCTCACCCCACGGGGTGGGCACTCTTGCGGTGTTCAAAGCCCATTGTGGCGATAGTGGCGGCGGTGATTCGATGGTGTCTGAAGATGTGCTGCTTCTGGGTGGTGACGATGAGGACGATGGGCTTGATGGTGCTTTGGAAGTATGGTGTGAGGTCATTCTTGCAAAAGTTTGGGATCATATTATATTTTCTTTTTTTATGGAGTCGTTTGTAATCGGTTTCGCCATTGATTGAAATGCCATCAGTTGTTATCTCAAAAAAAAAACAAATAAAAGGTACCGTAAAACTGGCCATAAATGAAATGCTCCTAAAATAATTTGATGTAGAATAAATTTGACAATATTGGGATGTAGATAAATAGATATACCTCCTAGAAGAAACGAACATCACTGCCCCAAAGCCACACATCAAGGCCTGCGTGTCTAACTCCACATACATCATTTCTATGATTTTCTGATCATCCCAGCATGCACAACTTCTCCAAGTTTGAGGATTAGAAAGCTTGCGAAGGCCTTGAAATTTTGTTGGGTTTGGCCTTGCTGCGAGAACCTATTTGTATATCTTGCGACAAAAAGTCATAAAGCTTTAAACACAGAAGATTTGCATGGAAATTGGTAGATATTAGGCATAACTATCTATGATCTGAAACTTGCTGGGCTAAAACATATGTCACTAAAAGTTTGCCTGATATCTAAGCTTGAGGTCCCGGTGAACAGAAAGTGCCGCCTGAATATCAAATTAAACCGTGAAATAAAAATGGATCCATAACATCAAATTGCATATTTCAAAACGGTGTGTGGACAAAGTGCTACTATGTATCATCTTAAATTTGTTTTGCAGGTTACGGAGTATATAATTTAGTTCGGTTTGTCATCTATATATTGAAAGAAATACTTGTACAAAGTACATACGTCATACCACATATAAAAGTACAGAGATTTGCAACTTTTGTTACCTTGCCCACCGAATATCCTCAATACCCTCAGCAAGGAAATTAGCAAGGCATCTACACTGAAATAAAAAAGTATCATGTTACAAAAAAAGCCAGTATACATGAAAAATAGAGAATATTTCTCTCAATACCAGTGAAATGTGCATCACTAAAATCCACGAGGGGTGAGAGAAGAAGGCTATTTCTGAACAAAATTTTAATCCATCACGGTGTAGATTCATATATAATGACAAATTTGCGTGATTTTTTTTTCAAAGATACGTCCTGGATAGACGTATCGGTTTCATAGAAGAAGGGCCAAGAGGCCGAATAACAGCACGGTCGACACAGACGTCGAGGACGTAACTCCACGCTGCCTAACCAAGGACGGCAACAAAACGCACACAACTACTCGCCAACCCTCCACCTATCCACGGAGGCTAGCTTAGCCCTAAAGAGTCGAGCAACCCTCCACACCTCGGCCTCAGCGAGAATCTTGCGGATATCAGACCCGGAAGAGGGGGTTGCACCCTCAAAGACAATGTCATTGCGGTGTCTCCACAAGCACCAGCACACGAGAGCAATGCATGTCCAAAAGTCACGCAGGTCTTCCTTCCTCCCGTGCCAGGAACGTAGCTAGTCCACAAAAGCGGCTATCTGCGTTGGAAGGCGGTCTTCTCTGCCCTATCAACGTAGACAAGTGTCCCACACTGACCTCGCCAGTACACAACCAAGAAGCAGGTGCGTGATAGACTCCTGGTCTGATCGCAGAATGGGCAGGCTAGGGGCCGCGACAATCGACGTCGCTCTAGTCTGTCTACAGTCCAGCACCTATCCCGCAACACAAGCCAGAGAAAAAACCGACACTTGGCCGGAGCACGGGAGTTCTAGACTTGGAGCGCTCCCGCCATGGCCACACTTCCACAGAACATGCCAAGATAACAGAACTTCGAGGAATAAGTCTCATTGGCATCCCAGTCCCACCGGAACTCATCAACCACACCCTCGGTGATATTAAGTCCCTCCACGCGGTCCGAAACCGCAAATAGCTCCTGAATCACAAGTACATCAAGGTTGGGAGGAATGTCATCCAGGCACTCACCATCAAGGGCATCTTTAACCAACCTCACTTTAGAGAGCCTCTTCGGAATCAACGCAAATAGATGCGATGCTAGATCCTTTAGGTGCCCATCCGGTAGTCCAACCAAAAGAAAGTGTTGGCCCCATCTCCCACTACCGAGGATGTTGCAGCTTTGAAGATCTTCGACACCCTTTGGGGAACTTGGATATCGAACTCTTTCCATGACCGAGAGGCCTCCACTCGACTCAACCAAAGCCACCGAGCTCTGAGCGCAAGGTTCATCTTCCAAAGGTTTGGGATACCTAGACCCCCAAACTCCTTCGGCATACAAACTCTGTCCTAAAAACCCCTTTGATGAAAGTAGTGAATCCAGAAGTGTGGAGAGAGGATTTTCTATAACTTATATTGATAAAATACAATTCCTTGTTGAAAAGACTTCTGGTATTGATCTTGATCCTTCTTTGCTTGAAAATACTTGATTCTTACTTTCTGCGCTTAGCTCAAAGGCGTTAAAGAAAAGCACTCTTGGGAGATAACCCAATGTTTTATTTCCAGTACTTTTTCTTTTTGTTGAGTCTTGGAAGTTATTACTACTGTAATGACCTCTCCTTATCATTTTTATTTCTTTTTTGTGCTAAGAATAGCCTCTAATAAGAGGAAGGTAAGATTTGGGGAAGTTGCTATCCCGAAACAGATTTCTGCGCTTCACTGTAAAAATTCATGAAAATTCCCAGTACGTCATATTGATCTACGATTTTTTGTGCACATGCCCCAGGTTATTATCTAACTTTCATTAGTTTTGCATTTTTTAATTTGAGCAACAGAAGATTTTCAAAAAATGATCTTTACCTGCTGTTCTGTTTTGACAGATTTCTGCCACTATTGGCATTTGCCTCTTGATCTCTTTCTTTTTGAGTTCTTTTGATCACGGAACTTTTGAGAGAAGTTGCTACAGTAGCTAATGTTTTAATAGGTGTTGTACTTGAGTTGAAACTAAACCAAAAGTGGATCTACTATCTTGCATACACTGATGTTGCTAATGAGAATTGTGTGAAGTTTTGTATGAATGAAGTTTTCAAGTGTAGGAAAAGGAGAATGATGAGATGAGATGAAGTATGGACAAAAGCTCAAGATTGGGGTTGCCCATGTCACCCCAAGAAATATCCATGAGGTACAAGCGTCAAAGCTTGGGGATGCCCCATGGCACCCCTTCTTCGTCAACAAAAATATCAGGTCATCTTTCAAGACACTATATTTTTATTGCTTCATATGCTATGTGTTTTTCTTGGAGCGTCTTTATTTTTGCTTTCAATTTTCTTTTGTTTTGTTTGCTGCAATAAATGGTTGGACCCCAGCATTTTTCTTTTGGAGAAGACACACTCCGTTTTCATTGCCTAGAACACTCTAGTTTTCACTCTTATCGTTCTACGAGTGTTCTCTTTTTCTAGTACTGCGTTTAGCTTTTGTTTTTTGCCTTTATTTTTGTTCAGAACTTGCTAGTTCTTTGTAGCTAGGTGTGTTTATACCTCTGGTCTTTGTTGCTTTTCATCCTTGAGAGTTGTTTCAAATAGGTTGATTGGTGTTGGAAAAGAGTAAAATGTTTCATGCTTATAGTGGTGCAAAAGGGAGCTTGTTTAGACTGTGGCTTAGACTTTAGCATGTCATGCTAGATATTATTTTGATTATATGCTTAGTAGTTATTGTTGTAGCATGACTTGTCTCAAATAACTGAGAGTGCTTAATGTGCCTTTGAAAGAATCATGCGTTGTTTTTATCATATAGAAGCATAATATTGTGGTATTATCCTTTGATGCTTTATTTGGGTTGACTTGGCGCATGCTTACACCATGTTATGACTATAAACCAGTCGCCTTAAGCCTCGATGATCATTTGGTTTTTGACTTGTAATATCACTTTATGCTTTGGTTAATAATGTTTTATCACTATGCATGATTATGGCCGTTATTGCTCTCTTAGTTGGTCGCTCCCAGTCTTTTGCTAGCCTTCATCTGTACTGAGTATGAGCTCTACTTGTGCATCCAACTCCCAAAAACCAAAGTTATTTCAAAGAGTCCACTATAAATTCCTATGCATGGCATTTCAAACCATTCCAAGCAAATTTTCATGTGCTACCTTTCAAAACCTTCAAAATACTTCTCATTTTGTGACACTCTTTTTAGCTCATGAGGACGTAGTGGTCGGGTTTGTTATTCTCCATATTGCATTAAGTACCCCTCGACTTGCATGCTTCATCTGCTCGTCACAAATTTTGCAAGAGAGCTGGTCAGACCATTGTAACGTATTAAAAAAAAGAGAAGAAAAACAGGCACTCCTCCATGGTATGTGATTGTTGGCAGGCACCCGAAGGATTCGGTTAGCCATGGTTTGTGAAAGGAAAAGTGGGGAGGAGTGCCAAACTTTATAAAAGAGCATGCAAATGCCAATTTTTCAAGAACTCAGAACCGCTCTCAACTTGTTTAGAATGGAAGATAGCAAGAACCCCATTGCCATTCGTTGACAGGAACAATCACCTCTCAAAACAATTTTTTTATCTCTGTTTTACAAATGAAAAGCTCTAGCACATATTAAATCCCTGCTTCCCTCTACGAAAGGGCCTATCTTTTACTTTTATGTTGAGTCTTCATCTTCTATCTTTATGCACCGATTAAGAGAGCATAGTTGTCATTCTGAGTATAATGTGCATAGTCCCAAAATTTATTATTGATTGATTCATGATTATGGTATTGCTTGTTCTCAAATTATTTGTATCTAGTCACCCTTTTGAACTTTGAAGGTGTCCTATGCATTTATGTTTTGCTATTCCATGAGGGACAAGCTGAATACCACTTTGCTATGTTTTCTCTATGCTCGAAACAAACAAATACCTTTCAATGCAATATTATTCATGATCTTTTGTTTGTGTTACTTTTCATGTTGTAACATGGTTGCTAAGTTCGACTATTAAAGTTATATCTTGTATGCCCATGTTTAGAGTACTTTGATCTCAGCTAGCAATGCTTTACATCGATTTGATCAAGATTGTGTTGGGTGCATGTCACTTCAAAAATTATTATTTTGTTATCACTTACCTACTCGAGGACGAGCAGGAGTTAAGCTTGGGGATGCTTGATACGTTGCAAACTTATCTATAATTTTTGATGCTCCATGCTTGTTTTACACCAATTGCTTTATGTTTTGTTTACACTTCATGGCATTTTTATGCATTTTCCGGAACTAACCTATTAACAAGATGCAACAGTGCCAGTTCCTGTTTTCTGCTGTTTTTGTGTTTTAGAAAAGTTACACAGGAAATATTCTCGGAATTGGATGAAACAAAAGGCAAAGTTCCTATTTACCTGACACGAAGATGGAGTCCAAAGGAGAGACAAAGAGCAGCCAGGAGGCAGCCGCACCATAGGGTGGCACGGGGCACCCTATGGTCACGCCACCAGGTGGTGTGGGCCCCTGGTCCACCCTCTGACATCGCCCTTCCGCCTATAAATTGCCTTCATCTTGAAAACCCTAAGGGAGAGAACACTTTTCCACGAAACATACTGCAAGCCACCGCCGTCGTCGACCCAAGATCGGGAGGGTCTAGAAGCTCTTCCCGGCACCCTACTGGAGAGGGTAATTATCACCGGAGGCCTTCTTCATCACCATGCCAACCTCTGGAGTGATGAGCGGGTAGTCCACCACTGGACCATGGGTCCATAGCAGTAGCTAGATGGTTGTCTTCTCCTCCATGTGCCTCATGTCTAGATCTTGTGAGCTGCCTATCATGATCAAGATCATATTTATGTAATTCCACATGTTGTGTTTGTTGGGATCCGACGAATATTGAGTACTATGTCAAGTTGATTGTTGATTTATCATGTCTATGTTATTTGTGATCTTGCATGCTCTCCATTGCTAGTAGATATCTTGGCCAAGTAGATGCTAGTGACTCCAAGAAGGAGTATTTATGCTCGATATTAGGTTCATGGTAATCTGGGAGAGTGACATTAACTTCTAAGGTTGTAGATGTGTTGTTGCTACTAGGGAGAAAACAATAATATTTTGTTCAAGGACATTTGTATTGTTTACATTACACACTTTGCTTAAGGCGATAATCTGTTGCTTGCAACTTAATACCCAAGGGTTGTTCGGATGATATCCTGCGGGTGGATTATTAGTCATAGATGCAGTTGGATTACGGTCTATATATTATGTTGTAATGCCAAGTGAATCTCATAGTGATCTTCATGACATGTATATGCATTGTTATGCATTCTTTATTCTGTCAATTGCCCAACTGTAATTTGTTTACCCAGCATGTTATATCTTTATGGAGAGACACCTCTAGTGAACTATGGACCCCGGTCCATTCTTTTACATTTATAATACCATCTACTGCAAGCACTGTTTACTTTCCGCAGGCATTATTTTACTTTACCGCAAACAAACATATATTTCCACACTATACGTCTAATCCTTTGTTATCAGCAAACCAGTGAGATTGACAACCTCACTGCAAGTTGGGGCAAAGTAGTTTGGTTGTGTTGTGTGCAGGTTCCACGTTGTTGCTGGCACCAAAGCAACCACGCGCCAGACTGTTTTCTGGCACTAGTTAGCAACAACCTTCAAAAATGGTTTCTTTTTCCTACTGGTCGATTAAACCTTGGTTTCATACTGAGGGAAAACTTACTGCAGTGCTCATCATACCTTCCTCTTGGGGTTTCCCAACTGGTCCTGTGAGACATCACAAGGCGCGAAAGAGAATTAAATGCAGCCATGATGCACTTTATAATGTCCCAGCAGACCACAAAGAAGTGTGCAGAGAAACCATCCGGACCAGGGCACTTGTCTAGGGGCATGCCCTTAATAGCATCCCACACTTCGTCCACTGTGAATTCCCCATCAATCCCACTCAGGTCGATGGAAGGGATACCCAAGTAGTCGAGGTCTAAGGAGAAGGGGTAGTCTGCAGAGGTGCCCACCAAGTCCTCAAAGAAAGAGTCCACGGCTTCCGCCTTATCCATGTTATCCATCACTCATCGGTTTTCCACCAAGAGGTGCCCGATGAAGTTCTTGCACTTCCTGTGACTGGCATGGGAGTGGAAGAAGCGAGTACAAGTGTCGCCCTCATGGAGCCAGAGGATACGCGACCGCTGGTGCGCCAAGGTCCGCTCAAGAGAAGCGAGCCCCATCAACTTCTTCTTGAGGAGGGGAATAAGGGCACGCTCCTCAGGGGTCAGCAGCCTGGTGTCCATAGCAACATCCAGACATAGAATCACCTTGGTGGCAAGGAGTATCTACATCTTTATGTTGCCAATGAACTTCGAGCTCTAGCTAGAGAGGCACTTCGCAGTAGCCCTCAGTTTAAGGTCGAGTATCTTGAAAGGATTCGGCTCTGTCGGCAGCGATGTCCATGCTCCCTAGACCATATGCAGGAAGCCATCCACCTTCGGCCAAAAGGACTAAAATTGGAATCTCCGGCCTCGGAGGAGATTTGGAGCGAGGCTTAGCACCAAAGGGCAATGATCTGAAGGCCTAGTGGACATGGCAGAAAGGAAAGCATCCGGGTAAATGTCCACCCAGTTCACGAACGAGAAGGCCCTATCGAGCTTCTCCAGGGTAGGTTGCTCTCGCTAATTAGACCAGGTGAAACATCACAGGTTGAGATAAAGCTCCTTGAGCTCTAGGGCCGACAGGGATCTTCTGAACTTGGCCATCATGGAACGGTGAAGGCATCCACAGCTCTTGTCAGCCGGGTCCACAGTTAGGTTGCAGTCACCGGCTACCAACCACGGGCCCATGTGCAGATCGCGGATATCCTGAAGCTCATGCAGGAAGGCGCACTTATCCACAATACTCTGAGGGCCATACACCCCTATGAACTACCAACTCTGGTCTGCCCCAATGGAGATGCGAGCAGTGACACGTTCGCGGAGTAGTGGGGGTGGGAGACTGAGACCGGCGTGGACTTCCAAGCCAGCAATATCTCACCACGAGTGCGAATGGCATATAGATTACACCCGTTGGGAACCCCAAGAGGAAGGTATGATGAGCACATCAGCAAGTCTTCCCTCAGTTGTGAAACCAAGGTTTATCGAACCAATAGGAGAAATCCAAACTTCAGAAGGTGATGCCTGCTAGCTTTGCGACCGCTTTGGACAATTTATAAGGCGCCTCGTCCAGGGCTTTGCTTTGCACCAGCAGCAACGTGGAACCTGCACACAACACAACCAAGAACTTTGCTCCTAACTTACGATGAGGTTGTCAATCTCACCGATTTGCTGTAAACAAAGGATTGAGCGTATCGAGTGGTAAAAGGTAATAGTATGCGGGAACGTAAATAAGCAAGTAAATAGTAAACGGTAATAGCAATGCAAAGGAAATTGGACCGGGGTCCACAGTTCACTAGTGGTGTCTCTCCATAAGATAAATAACAACATGCTGGGTAAACAAATTACAGTTGGGCAATTGATAGAGTAAAGATAATGTACATATGTCACGCGGATCACTATGAGATTCACTCTGGGCATTACGACAAAATACATAGACCGTAATCCAACTGCATGTATTACTAATAATCCACCATCCGAATGTCATCCGAGCAAACAATGGGTATTAAGTTGCGAACAACAGATAATTGCATTAAGCAAAGTGTGTAAAGTAAACAAAGCAAATGTCCTTGGACACAAGAATGTTGTTTTCTCCCTAGTGGCAACAGCACATCTACAACCTTAGAGGTTTCTGTCACTCCCCCAAATTACTAGAGGCATGAACCCAACTATCGAGCATAAATACTCCCTCTTGGAGTCACTAGCATCTACTCGGCCAAGATATCTACTAGCAACGGAGAGCATGCAAGATCATAAATAACATAGAGATAACATAAAGATAATATTCAGCACATCAACTTAACATAGTACCAATACTCATCGGATCCCAACAAACACAACATGTAGAATTACATAAAGATGATCCTGATCATGTAGGGCATCTCACAAGATCTAAACATGAAGCACATGGCGGAGAAGATGACCATCTAGCTACTGCTATGGACCCGTAGTACAAGGTAGACTACTCACACATCACTCCGGAGGTGACCATGGTGGTAGAAAGGGCCTCCGGCAGGGATTCCCCTCTACGGCAGGGTGCCGGGAAGAGCTCCTGGATCCTCCCGATCTTGCGACAACGACGGCGGTGGCTTGCAGTATGTTTCCAGGAAAAGCAATCCATCCCTTAGGTTTTTCCCATCGAGGAGAATATATGGGCGAAAGGGCAGCATCAGGAGGTGGGCTAGCTGGCCTCACCCCCTGGTGGCGCGGGCCAGGGGTAGGCCGCGCCACCCTAGGGTGAGCCTGGCTCCTGGCTCCCCTCCGTCTCATCTCTGGACTCCATGACGCTTCGGGAAAAATAGTAGGTTTGGCTTTTGTTTCGTCCAATTCCGAGAATATTTCCTGTGTAGTTTTTCTGAAACACAAAAACAGGGAACTGGCACTGTGGCATCTCGTTAATAGGTTAGTTCTGGAAAATGCATAAAAATGCCACGAAGTGTAACAAAACACAAAGCAAATGGTGTATAAACAAGCATGGAACATAAAATTATAGATATGTTTGAGACGTATCAAGCATCCCCAAGCTTAACTCCTGCTCGTCCTCGAGTAGGTAAGTGATATCAAAAGAATAATTTTTGAGGTGACATGCACCATCACAATCGTGATCAACTATGTAAAGCATCGAGTGCTGGGATCAAAGAACTTAAAACATGGGCATAAGAGACATAATCTTGACAATAAAACTTAGCAACCATGTTATAACATGAAAAGAAACACAAATGAAAGATCATGAATAATGAAACAATGAAAGTCAAACGTGTGTTCAAATCATATGGAAAAACATATCAAGTGGTTTTCAGCTTGTCCTTCATGGAATAGCAAAACATAAATGCATAGGACACCTTCAAGTTTAAGAGGGCGACTAGATACAAATAATTTAAGAACAAGCAAAACCATAATCATGAATCAATCAATGATAAACTTTGGTACTGATGAGGACATCTCTACCATTCTTCCATTAATCACTGAAGATGATGATGCAAAGATTCACGACACTAATGAGATTAGAATTGGACCCATTACAAGAGCTAGAGCCAAGTTATTAAATCAACAGGTGAACTCCTTCTTAGTTGGTTCTGGAATATTACTTAATGAGAATTTTATACTACCTAAATCTTTGCATCTATATTTGATCAGGTTTGAGGAAGGCTATGGAGTTGAAGGAGAAGAGGCAAAGCTGCAGCAAGAGCAAGAAGGAGCCACGGCAGGAAAAAGTACGTTTTCCCTGCCGCGGCAGAGAACTACCACTGGGTCCGGCGCTAGGGGAGGAGCGGGAGGCGTGCGCCAGGGAGAAGTCGAGAACTAGGAGGTGGGGCCCAGCACTATTGCCCCACGTGGCCAGGTGGGTTGGGCGCACCAGGGCTGATCCCAACTCGGCCAGGCTGCCCCTCCATATAGCCAGCCACCACCCCCTTGTTTCAGATCAGATCATGTTTTGTTAAAACTCTAGATTGGATTGCTCTAAGATTCATCTTGAATCCTCTGAATTTGTGATTGTGTTTCGCTAGACAAATTCAACTACCGGCTCTAATTAAGTGTTATCTGTCGTTCCACTGGGAATTGGTAGATTGCAAACTGTTCATGATCCGGGATTGCGGGCACAAGTGTGTGGTGTTGCGAATATCATTGGGTTGAGATCTATTGCATCTGGCAATAGGGGAACAGCCGTTGAGAGTTTGTCAGCTTCGTGCAAGTTATCCACTCCACCATCATCATCGACGCCGCTCACTGAGAAGATCGGGCCACCCCATATCATCTTGGTATCAGATTCCAGGGTTTCCTCGGTGAGCATCCACAATTTTATTCCTTTAGATTCATTGTTATTTTCGTCCTATACAGAAAAAGCCACAAAAAAATTAGGGTTCGTCATTTTCGCCATAGCCTAGATTGCATCAAGGTGCTGGTTTTAGTTGCTGATCATCCTTTTTGCGTATCTTTTCTTCCAATTCGTAGGAGTCTAGGGTCCTCGATCTTTTCTGCCTCTTTGTTTCGAGTTTGGATCTTGTTGCGAGTGTTGTTGATCATCGTCTTCTTTGTTGGTCGGTGCGAGCTGTTCTTCACGAAAGGCCTTCGATCAGATTAGCTTACGTATCAGATCCGATCGCAAAAAAAAACGCGCCCGCTCGCCTGACCCCAGACGCCCTCTGTGGTCGAGCGCGAGCCTCCGTCGCTAGCGCTGGCCGGGGTCGCCCGACCCTAGACGCCCTCTGTGGTCCGGCACGAGTTTGGCCCGTTTCCGTTCGGCCCAAGTTGCAGTTTCGTTTAAAAAAAAGGGGACGTCCGCTGCATCTCTTGTGCAGTATACGCCGCACCAAAATGATAAAAAAAAATCAGACAAACAATACCTCGGCCTCGCCAAGTTTTTCTGCCGCGACAAGCATTTCTGACTTTTTTCTGCCGTGACAGCGTGTTTCCGGTCTTCGTGTCGTGTGTTGTTTCCAGCACCGTACACTTCTGCCGCGACACGGTTTTTGGTCTATTTCTCTGCCACGGTGTCCACATACCGTCACTCCTGCACATTTTTTTGAGAGCCTTAGCTACAGCCATTCTACAGCATCGTGTTAGGCGCTTACCCATCGAGACTAGCTTTTTCGTGCTTATCAGGCAGCTGCCGTGTGTGTGCACAATCTTGTGCCTGTTTTTCATTGAGCCAGCTAGCGTCTCTCTTGTGCATTGCAACACGAGCTCTTGTGCTTTGTCACTTATATCTGTTAAGCTCTTGTTCAGAGTTGCTTTGCCCCGTTTTATCTCCACCTTGTGCATTTCCGTGGGTCTTGTCATACGATTGATACGTCTCAAACATATCTATAATTTTTGATGCTCCATGCTTGTTTTTACACCATTTGCCTAATGTTTCATTACACTTCATGGCACTTTTATGCATTTTCCGGAACTAACCTATTGACAAGATGCCACAGTGCCAGTTCCCAATTTTCTGCTATTTTTGTGTTTCAGAAAAGCTACACAGGAAATATTCTCGGAATTGGACGAAACAAGTTCCAGAAGTCTTATTTTTCCTGGAAGCTTCCCGAAGACCGAAAGAGAGCCAGAGGGGGGCCAGAGGCCGCCCTCACACATAGGTGGCGCGGCCCAGGCCCTGGCCACACCACCCTGGTGTGAGGAGCCCCTGGCTGCCCCCTGACGACGCCCCTTCGCCTATAAGAAGCCTCGGGACGGAAAACCCTAAAAGAGTCGGCAATTTTCCAGAAGTAGTTCCGCAGTTCCGCCGCCGCCACCGACAAATTTCGGGGGATAGAAGTCTCTGTTTCGGCACCCTGCCGGGACGGGGAAGTGCCCCCAGAGCTATCTCCATCGGTCTCCATCGCCGTCTCCGCCGTCTCCATCGACCTCACCGCCATCTCCATCAACCTTGCTGTCTCCTATGATGAGGAGGGAGTAGTTCTTCCCCGGGGCTGAGGGCTCTACCGGTAGCTATGTGGTTCACCTCTCTCTCCCATGATGTGATCTTTATGTGATCGTGAGCTTTGTATCATGTTGAACAAGTAGATGTTATTATTCAGATATTATGTGTACTCTAGTGGTGTTATTAAAGTAATCTATTCCTCCTGCCATGGTGTAACGGTGACAGTGCGTGCATCATGGTGGTACTTGGTCTAGGCTACGATTGTGATCTCTTATGGATTATGAGAATAATTATCGCTATGATAGTATTGAAGTGATCTATTCCTCCTTTCATGGTGTAATGTTGACAGTGTGTGCACCGTGTTAGTACTTGGTCTAAGTTGCAATAATATCTATCTTGAGATGTGATCTAATTTGGATATCTCAATGAGTGGTGTTTGTCAAGTACTTGATGAACTTTAAGGGGTGCTTTAGTAGCCACTACGCAATGATTAGTGTTATTCAATAGGAGAGTAATTCAGAGTACCATAGTGAAGAGAAGTTGTTTATTTGTTCAATTATGTTATATTGTTGGGAGTGTGTCCACTAGTTAAAGTATGATCCCTAGGCCTTGTTTCCAAGATTTGCACACCGTTTACTCGCTATTTTGTTACATGTTTGCTCGCAGCGATACTTATTTCATATTACATTTACTACTCATAATCATCACTACTACTTGTATTTCACTATCTCTTCGCCGAACTAGTGCACCTATACATCTGACAAGTGTATTGGGTGTGTTGGGGACACAAGAGACTTTCTGTATCGTAATTGCAGGGTTGCTTGAGAGGGATAGCTTTGACCTCTTCCTCCCTGAGTTCGATAAACCTTGGGTGATCCACTTAAGGGAAACTTGCTGCTGCTCTACAAATCTCTGCACTTGGAGGCCCAACACTGTCTACAAGAATAGAAGCGTGTGTAGACATCAAGCTCTTTTCTGGCGCCATTGCCGGGGACTAAAGAAGAATACTTCCAAAGATTGAAGAAAACCTCCCGCGTCAACTTAGCGCCAGCAAGCTATTTTCTGGCGCCGTTGCCGGGGAGGTAAGGTAAAAGGTACTCACATTCTTTGGTTACTAAGTCTTTTAGTTGCTGGTGAGTGCTCGAAGTTATTTCCTTTAGATTCTGCAATTACATCTTTTTGTTTCTTGTTTTTTATTTTCACTAGTTAGGCTTAATGGAAAATAAAGAGTTCTTTAGTCTTTTTCCTGAGTTTAGATATGAAGTGTTTGAAGAGAAAGTTGAAAAACCTTTGGAGCTTAATTTGCATGCTAATAGTGTTGTTAGTATGAATGTTTCGAACACTGTTATTACTAATGCTATAGAAAAGTCTAAGCTTGGGGAAGCTGGTTTTGTTAAGCATGATATTTTTAGTTCCCCAGCTTTAGTGGAGAAAATTTCCTCTGATGATATTTTATCTCCCATATGTGATGTTCCTCCTTATGATGATATGTTTGAAGAATATGCTTTGCGAAATAGCTGTTCTTTAGCTTGTGATGATACTAAACCTCTAGTCTATGATGGTTATGATGATGAGTATAATATTTTCAGTTCACCTACTTTTGAGGAGAAAATTAGTTATGATTACAATATGCCTCCTATTTTTGATGATTATGGTGATGAGAATAATTATTCTGTTGAATCTGCTCCTACTACAATTGTTCCTGTGGTGAGTATTAATTCTTTTATGCATGTGGCTCATGATAGGGATGCTTTATGTGATAGTTATATTGTTAGTTCTATTCATGATGCTACTGAAAGTTATTATGAGAGAGGGAAACATGGTTTGGTGGATCTCAACAATATTAAGTTTCCCCTCTTTATGTTGCAAATCTTGAAGTGGCACTTGTTTTATCTATCCATGCTTGCTACTATGTGCCTCGTTGATTTATTTTCTTACAAGATTCCTATGCATAGGAAGTGGTTTAGATTTAAATGTGTTCCATACTTGCTTTTTGATGCTCTCTATTGCTTTAAGTTCCTATATGGCGCCTTTGCCTCAAGCTCTTATATGGCGCCCACATGAGTATCTTTGCAAACTACTGCGCCTAGCTCAAAGGCGTTACAGAAAAGCACTCTTGGGAGATAACCCATTGTTTATTTTCAGTACTTTTTTCTTTTATTTGAGTCTTGGAAGTTATTACTACTGTAATGACCTCTCCTTATCCTTTTTATTTCATTTTTGTGCCAAGAGAAGCCTCTAATTCGAGTGAGGTAAAGATTTGGGGATGTTGCTGTCCTGAAACTGTTTTCGGTGCTGCACCGTAAAAATTCGTATAAATTCTCTGTATATCTTTTGGACCTGCGATTTCTTGTGAATATGCCCCAGGTTATATCCAAACTGTCATTAGTTGAACACTTTTTGATTTGAGCAACAGAAAACCCGTAAAAAAGTTGACCTTTGTCAGCTGTTCTATTTTGACAGATTTCTGCCAATATTTGTGTTGCCGCTTTATCGCTTTCTTTTTGAGTTCTTTTAATCACGGAACTTTTGGGAAAGTTGCTACAGTAGTATATGCTTTATATGTGGTGGTTTTGGGTTGAAACCTGAAGCAAAAAGAGGTTGATTATATGTTATGCTACACTAATGTTGCTAATAGATTTGTGTTTAGTTTTGTATGAAGGAAGTTTTCAAGTGTAGGGATTGGAGAATGATGAGATGAGTTGAAGAATGGACAAAAGCTCAAGCTTGGGGATGCCCATGCATCACCCCAAGAAATATCCAAGAAGTACAAGCGTCAAAGCTTGGGAATGCCCCCGAGGCACCCCTTCTTCATCGGCAAAAATCAGGTCACCTTTCAAAACACTATATTTTTATTGCTTCATGCACTATGTGTTTTTCCTGGAGCGTCAGTTGTTTTTGTTTTCAGTATTAGTTTAGTTTAGTTTGCTGCAATAAATGGTTTGATCACATCATGTTGTTTTGGAGAGAGACTTATTCCGCTTTTCATTTGCCATGAACACTCTAGTTTTCACTCTTATCGTTCAACGAGTGTTCTCTTTTTTTGCTACTGTGTTTAGCCTTTGTTTTTCGCCTTGATTTTTGTTCAGATCTTGTTTTATCTTTTCATCAAGGTGTATTTTGACCTCTGGTCCATGTTAGTTTTCACCAAAAGAGGTGTTTATAAAAAGTTTGAATGGTGTTGGAAAAGAGAAAAAGCTTTATGCAAAAAAGTGGTACAAGTAGGAGCTTGTGTAGACTGAGGCCTAGGCTTTTGCATGTCATGCTTGATGTCTTGTTGATAGTATGCTTAGTGGTTTTGTTGTCGCATGACTTGTCTCAAATAACTGAGATTGCTTAATGAGCCTTTGAAAAATCATGCATTGTATTTATCGTTTGGAAGCATTATTTGGTTTTCTCCTTTGATGCTTTATTTGGGTTGACTTGGCACATGCTTACACCATGTTGACTACAAAATAAGTTGCCTATAGCCTCTATGATCATTTAGTTTTTGACTTTTGATGCCATCTTATGCTTCTTTCAATGATGTTTTGTCGCTATGCATGATTATGGCCGTTATTGCTCTCTTAGTTGGTCGCTCCCAGTCTTTTGCTAGCCCTCATTTTGTACTGAGTATGAGCTCTACTCATGCATCCAACTCCTAAAAACCAAGTTTGCCATTGTGTCCACTATAAATTCCTATGCATGGTATTTGTAAGCCATTCCAAGTAAATTTTCATGTGCTACCTTTCAAAACTTTCAACTACTTCTCATTTTGTGCCACTGTTTTTAGCTCATGGGGACGTAGTGGTCGGATTTGCTATCTTTCATATTGCTTATTCCAAAAAGAAAAAAAAAAGAGAAAAAAAGAAAGAAAAAAAGGCACTCCTCCATGGTATGTGAATGTTGGTGGGCACCCGATGGAATCGGTTAGCCATGGTTTGAGAAAGGAAAAAAAAGTGGGGAGGAGTGCCAAGCTTTATAAAAGAGCACAAAAGTGCCAATCTCTCTCTAAAAAACTTGCTTTATTTTTGTATGGAAGATAGTAAGAACCCCATTGCCAGTCGTTGACAAAGACAACCACCTCTCAAAACCAATTTTTATCTCTCTGTTTTACAAATGAAAAGCTCTAGCACATGTTTAATCACCGCTTCCCTCCGCGAAGGGCCTTTCTTCTACTTTTATGTTGAGTCACCACCTTCTATCTTTATGCACCATTAAGAGAGCATAGTTGTCATTCTTAGTGTGATATGCATTGTCCCAAAGTTCATTGATTGATTCATATTGTTGGTTTCACTTGTTCTCAAATTATTTGTATCTAGTCGCCCTCTTAAACTTGAAGGTGTCCTATGCATTTATGTTTTGCAATCTTTGAAGGACAAGCTGAAAACCATTTGTATGTTTTTCCTTATGATTTGAACACACGTTTGACTTTCATTGTTTCATTTTCATGATCTTTTATTTGTGTTCATTTGCATGTTTACAACATGGTTGCTAAGTTTCTATTGTCAAGATTATATCTTCATGCCCATGTTTTAAGTTCTTTTGATCCCAGCTCACAACGCTTACATATATGATCAAGATTGTGTAGGTGCATGTCACCTCAAAAATTATTTCTTTTGTTATCACTTACCTACTCGAGGACGAGCAGGAGTTAAGCTTGGGGATGCTGATACGTCTCAAACGTATCTATAATTTTTGATGCTCCATGCTTGTTTTTACACCATTTGCCTAATGTTTCGTTACACTTCGTGGCACTTTTATGCATTTTCCGGAACTAACCTATTGACAAGATGCCACAGTGCCAGTTCCCTGTTTTCTGCTGTTTTTGTGTTTCAGAAAAGCTACACAGGAAATATTCTCGGAATTGGACGAAACAAGTTCCAGAAGTCTTATTTTTCTCGGAAGCTTCCCGAAGACCGAAAGAGAGCCAGAGGGGGGCCAGAGGCCGCCCTCACACATAGGTGGCGCAGCCCAGGCCCTGGCCGCGCCACCCTGGTGTGAGGAGCCCCTGGCTGCCCCCTGACGACGCCCCTTCGCCTATAAGAAGCCTCGGGACAGAAAACCCTAAAAGAGTCGGCAATTTTCCAGAAGCAGTTCCGCAGTTCCGCCGCCGCCACCGACAAATTTCGGGGGACAGAAGTCTCTGTTTCGGTACCCTGCCGGGATGGGGAAGTGCCCCCGGAGCCATCTCCATCGGTCTCCATCGCCGTCTCCGCCGTCTCCATCGACCTCACCGCCATCTCCATCAACCATGCTGTCTCCTATGATGAGGAGGGAGTAGTTCTTCCCCGGGGCTGAGGGCTCTACCGGTAGCTATGTGGTTCACCTCTCTCTCCCATGATGTGATCTTTATGTGATCATGAGCTTTGTATCATGTTGAACAAGTAGATATTATTATTCAGATATTATGTGTACTCTAGTGGTGTTATTAAAGTAATCTATTCCTCCTGCCATGGTGTAATGGTGATAGTGCGTGCATCATGGTGGTACTTGGTCTAGGCTACGATTGTGATCTCTTATGGATTATGAGAATAATTATCGCTATGATAGTATTGAAGTGATCTATTCCTCCTTTCATGGTGTAATGTTGACAGTGTGTGCACCATGTTAGTACTTGGTCTAAGTTGCAATAATATCTATCTTGAGTTGTGATCTGAATTGGATATCTCTATGAGTGGTGTTTGTCAAGTACTTGATGAACTTTAAGGGGTGCTTCTGTAGCCACTACGCAATGATTAGTGTTATTCAATAGGAGAGTAATTCAGAGTGCCATAGTGAAGAGAAGTTGTTTATTTGTTCAATTATGTTATATTGTTGGGAGTGTGTCCACTAGTGAAAGTATGATCCCTAGGCCTTGTTTCCAAGCTTTGCACACCGTTTACTCGCTATTTTGTTACATGTTTGCTCGCAGCGATACTTATTTCATATTACATTTACTACTCATAATCATCACTACTACTTGTATTTCACTATCTCTTCGCCGAACTAGTGCACCTATACATCTAAACAGTGTATTGGGTGTGTTGGGGACACAAGAGACTTTCTGTATCGTAATTGCAGGGTTGCTTGAGAGGGATAGCTTTGACCTCTTCCTCCCTGAGTTCGATAAACCTTGGATGATCCACTTAAGGGAAACTTGCTGCTGCTCTACAAACCTCTGCACTTGGAGGCCCAACATTGTCTACAAGAACAGAAGCGTGTGTAGACATCAACGATCAGCACTAGGACTTGTACTTTGGTGTAGTTAGGTCTTCATACCAAGCCCCACCATATACCCTGGTTGTCGTGTGAGAGTCTTTTCCTCGGTATTCGCATCATCACATCCGTGCACGTGTTCTTGATCATCTATTGGTAAGCACTTCTAATTCACTTTGGAGCGGTAAGATTTCCTTTCTTTGAGTTGCTTAGTGATTTTGAGAGTTTCCACCATACTGAGATTTTGTTTTGTGCACTAACATCCTAATCATGTCTGTTCATGGTGAGTTTGATGTGATGTAGAAAAAGGACGCTACTGCTCCAGTTTTGTGGAGTGATTTTGAAGGGTTACGTGATAGCTTGCAGAGTTCTATTCAGCTCACAGACGATGGTCTAGATGCAGAGGTTCAGACTGTCCAAACCAAGTTGCAAGAGACAGATACATCAGTCAAGGCCGTCCAAACACAAGTGACCACATTACAGACCTTCGTCGATGCTTTGGCACAGTCAGTGGAGGCTATTCGCGTTATGATGCAGCGCAATGATGCGCAGCGACCTCACGCTCAGTTTGATGATGCTAGCGTTGGTGACAATGCTGAGAATCCTTTTGCTCTGGGTCGTGGTCGTGGGTACCGTGGTCGTGGCTTTGCTCCCGTTGGTGCTCAGCGTGTTCCCGGGTTTCTTGCTCCCGGGGCTGCCCCATGTCATGATGATGGGCCACCTAGGCCGAAATTCACTATTCCTCAGTTTCATGGCAATGATGTTGAAGAGTATCTCAACTGGGAGCTGAAAGTGGAGAAGCTGTGGCGTTTGCATGAGTACACTGAGGAGCGCAAAGTTCAGTTGGCATCTTCTGAGTTTGAAGGCCTGGCATTGATATGGTGGGATCATGTCTATAATGCTCGTGTTATTGATAGAGTTCCTGCTATTGTTACCTGGCGTACTATGAAGGAGGAGATGCGGCATCGTTTTGTCCTAGCAAATTATGTTCATTCACTATATGATAAGTTGACAAATTTGAAGCAAGGTCTGAAGACAGTGGATGAATATTTCTATGAGATGGAGATGATTATGCAGCATGCTAAAGTTCGTGAGCCTGAAGATCAAACAATGCAGCGTTTCCTTGCTGGATTATCCTTCCAGATTCGACGCATTGTTTGACATCATCCTTATGCAGATATGTGTGAGCTTTTACATCAGTCTAGAGAGGCTGAAGCTACTATGGCCGAGGAGGCCAGGTTTGCAGCACATTCTCCGTCAGCTAGAGGACGATTTCCATCACATTCTCCCTCTAGTGGTCAGAATTCTGGTGGTGCTCGTGAGGCTAGTTCTGTTGGTGACCATACGAGTACTCCTGTGAAACCTGCTATGTCCAACAACAAGCCTATGTCTGCTATGAGTGGCTCGGGTTCCACTTCTTCCACAGCCAGAAATCGAGATATGAGTTGTCACACCTGTGGTGGCAAGGGACACTTCAAGCGTGATTGCCCCAATAAAAAGACCATGATAGTTGATGCTTATGGTGGGTACGAGACTGGGGATGATGCTGATCCGTTTGACGAAGAACCGGTAGAGGTCAATGAGGACATTTATTATTGTGATGCTTCTCCAAATCCGGTGTTTGTGTGTTCCCCTCGGGTCTTGCAAGTCAGTCCAAGTCCAGATGATCAACGATGCAATTTGTTTCAAACACGGGCTGATGTGAGTGAAGGTAGAGCATGCAAAGTCATTATTGATGGTGGGAGTTGCAGAAATTTGGCTAGTAAAGAGCTTTGTACCAAACTGAAATTGAAGTACTATCCACACCCCAGTCCATATTTTATTCAGTGGTTGAGTGATGCTGGTGAGATGAAAGTTAGCCATATCGTACGTGTGGATTTTTAGATTGGGGCCTATAAAGATACCGTCGAATGTGATGTGGTACCTATGACCGTGTGTCATCTCTTGTTAGGTCGTCCATGGCAATATGATCGTGATATTCGTCATAATGGCAAGGCAAATACATATCAATTCAAATGGCAAAGCAAAGATGTGGTACTGCGACCTATGTCTCCCCAGGCGATTGTTAATGAGTCCCGTCGGAAGACCGAAGTTAATCTTGAGCATGAGCATGAGAGGACACAATCACAAGAACCTGCTTTGACAGTGCATGATCACACATCTTCAGCTGCGGCACACTTCACTGCGTGCTTCGCTGTCGCGGCCCAGCTTTCCAGCCACTTTGCTGCCACGGCAGAGCCACCGTTTCCGACCTCTGCCACGGTAGAGCTTCCTACATTTTATCTGCCGCGGCACACCTCACTGCCGACGCCTGCCATCATTCCTGCCGCGACACAAGATGTGGCCAGTTCTCTGCCGTGGCACCACACCGAGCAGACTCCTGTCGTGGCACCATCTTAGGCCAGCCATCCTGCCACGCCAGTGTTGTCTGCCTGTTCTGCTGGAGGAGCTGATGCATTCATATTGATGGCTACCAAGGAGGATTTGAGGGAATTTGGAGATACCCCTTTCGCCATGCCACTAGTGCTGGTGTACAAGGGTGAAATTTTGGTTTCTAATGATAGGACCCCTCTCTCTATTAGTGTTTCCTCTGTTTTGCAGGAGTTCCGTGATGTATTTTCGGAGGAGGTACCCGATGGTTTGCCACCATTGCGAGGTATTGAGCATCAAATTGATTTGATCCCAGGAGCTTCCTTGCCTAATCGGGCACCTTACCGCACCAACCCTGAAGAGACCAAAGAAATTCAGAAACAAGTACAAGCACTTCTCGATAAAGGGTATATTCGTGTGAGCCTAAGTCCTTGTGCTATTCCTGTTATTTTAGTTCCTAAGAAAGATGGTACCTGGCGCATGTGTGTTGATTGTCGAGCTATTAATAACATCACTATTCGATATCGTCATCCTATTCCCGTTTAGAGGACATGTTAGATGAATTGAGTGGTGCTGCTGTTTTCTCTAAGATTGATCTGCGTAGTGGTTATCATCAGATTAGGATGAAAGAAGGGGATGAGTGGAAAACTGCTTTTAAAACGAAATTTGGTTTATATGAGTGGTTAGTCATGCCTTTTGGTCTCACTAATGCACCTAGTACTTTCATGCGCTTGATGAACCATGTTTTGCGAGATTTTATTGGCAAGTTTGTGGTGGTGTATTTTGATGATATCTTAATCTACAACCACAATGAATCTGAACATATTGTTCATATTAGACAAGTTTTGCATGTGCTACGTGAGGCTAAATTATATGGTAATCTTGAGAAGTGCACTTTTTGCAAAGGCAAGGTCATATTTCTGGGATATGTTGTTTCTAAGGATGGAGTTGAGGTAGATAATTCTAAAATTGTCGCAATACAAAATTGGCCCACTCCTATAAATGTTAGTCAAATTAGAAGTTTTCTTGGGCTTGCTGGTTTCTATAGACGTTTTGTGAAGGATTTTAGTACCATAGCCGCACCTCTGAATGAACTTACTAAGAAAGGTGTTGTTTTTGTGTGGGGGCCAGCCTAAGATAATGCTTTTGATGAGTTGAAAAGATTGCTCACTTCTGCACCTTTACTTGCACTGCCTGATTTTAATAAGCAATTTGAGATTGAGTGTGATGCTAGTGGCATAGGTATTGGTGGCGTGTTAATGCAAGAGGGTCGGCCTATAGCTTATTTCTCTGAGAAGCTTAGTGGTGCTCATTTGAACTATCCTGTGTATGATAAAGAATTATATGCTCTTGTGCGCGTGCTTGAAGTTTGGCAACATTATTTGTGGCCCAAAGAGTTTATTATCCATTCTTATCATGAAGCTTTGAAGTATTTGAAAGCACAATCAAACTTGCATAGGCGACTAGCTAAGTGGGTTGAATTTATTGAGTCTTTTCCTTACATCATTAAACATAAGAAAGGCAAAGACAATGTGGTAGCTGATGCCCTCTCTCGGAAGAACATGTTGTTAACATAGTTGGATGTGAGAGTTCCTGGTTTAGAGAGTTTGTGTGAGTTGTATGCTACTGATCATGATTTTGCTGCCCCATAGAAGTTGTGTGCTAAGGGGAAAGCTTGGGAAAAATATCATATTCATGATGGGTATTTGTTTCGAGCTAACAAATTGTGTGTTCCAGAATCGTCGGTGCGTTTGCTCTTATTGCAGGAATCCCATGCTGGTGGCTTGATGGGCCATTTTGGGCGTGAGAAAACACTTCTCATGCTCGCTGATCATTTTTATTGGCCTAAGATGAGGCGTGATGTGGACAGATTTGTCAAGCGTTGCATCACATCCAAGTCGAAGTTGAAGCCTCATGGTTTGTATACTCCTCTACCTGCACCTACTACTCCATGGGAAGACATTAGTATGGATTTTGTATTAGGCTTGCCTAGAACTAGGAGAGGACATGATTCTATATTTGTGGCCGTGGATCGTTTTTCTAAGATGGCACACTTTATTGCCTGCCACAAGAGCGACGATGCGTCGCATATTGCTAATCTATTTTTTAGGGACATTGTGAGATTACATGGAGTACCACGGACAATTGTTTCTGATCGTGATGTGAAGTTCATGAGTTACTTTTGGAAGACACTTTGGGGCAAGCTGGGGACAAAGTTACTATTCAGCGCTACTTGTCATCCCCAAACTGATGGACAAACAGAGGTGGTGAATCGCACATTATCCCAGTTGCTGCGATCTATGATCAAGAAGAATCTGCGTGTTTGGGAGGATTGTTTGCCACATGTTGAGTTTGCTTATAACAGGGCTGTACACTCTACCACGCAGTTATGTCCTTTTGAGGTGGTCTATGGTTTCAAACCTATCACACCACTTGATTTGTTGCCTTTGCCTATTCAAGAAAGAGAGAACATGGAGGCATCCAAGAGGGCAGATTTTGTGAAGAAGATACATCTGAAGACAAAAGAAGCTACTGAGAAGAAGGGCAAGGACAATGCTAGCTGTGTCAACAAGAAGCGAAAGGAGGTGCTATTTCAGCCAGGAGACATGGTTTGGGTGCATTTTCGCAAGGACAGATTTCCTGAGAAGCGTAAGTCCAAGTTACTCCCACGAGGTGCTGGTCCTTACAAGGTTCTTGCCAAGATCAATGATAATGCATACAAGATAGATTTGCCTGTTGAGGAGTTTGGTGTCAGCAATTCTTTCAATGTGGCTGATTTGACACCATATGAGGAGGAAGATCTTGACGCGTCGGGGTCGACGCCTTTTGAAGGGGGGAGGATGATGAGGACATCTCTACCATTCTTCCATTAATCACTGAAGATGATGATGCAAAGATTCACGACACTAATGAGATTAGAATTGGACCCATTACAAGAGCTAGAGCCAAGTTATTAAATCAACAAGTGAACTCCTTCTTAGTTGGTTCTAGAATATTACTTAATGAGAATTTTATAATACCTAAATCTTTGCATCTATGTTTGATCAGGTTTGAGGAAGGCTTTGGAGTTGAAGGAGAAGAGGCAAAGCTGCAGCCAGAGCAAGAAGGAGCCACGACAGGAAAAAGTACGTTTTCCCTACCGCGGTAGAGAACTACCACTGGGTCCGGCGCTAGGGGAGGAGCGGGAGGCGTGCGCCAGGGAGAAGTTGAGAACCAGGAGGTGGGGCCCAGCACTGTTGCCCCACATGGCCAGGTGGGCTGGGCGCACCAGGGCTGAGCCCAACTCGGCCAGGCTGCCCCTCCATATAGCCAGCCACCACCCCCTTGTTTCAGATCAGATCATGTTTTGTTAAAACTCTAGATTGGATTGCTCTAAGCATTCATCTTGAATCCTCTGAATTTGTGATTGTGTTTCGCTAGACAAATTCAACTACCGGCTCTAATTAAGTGTTATCTGTCGTTCCACTGGGAATTGGTAGATTGCAAACTGTTCGTGATCCGGGATCGCGGACACAAGTGTGTGGTGTTGCGAATATCATTGGGTTGAGATCTATTGCATCTGGCAATAGGGGAACAGCCGTTGAGAGTTGTCAGCTTTGCGCAAGTTATCCACTCCACCATCATCATCGACGCTGCTCACTGAGAAGATCAGGCCACCCCATATCAGGTACTATGCACATTATACTCAGAATGGCAACTATGCTCTCTTAGACGGTGCATAAAGGTAGAAGGTGGAGACTCAACATAAAAGTAAAAGAAAGGCCCTTCGTAGAGGGAAGCAAAGATTGCAAGTTTTATAAACCTTCAAAAATTATGGTACTTACTAGCTTTGAGCTCTCATTGCCCCCATCATAGGCATCTTGAATGGTTAAAGTTAATGCGAGTACAATTACAAAGCAGCTTAACAAATCATAAGTCGAAAAGCTCGTGTCCCGTGAAGTACAAATACCCAAACCTCATGCTACTCGACTTAGGTCCCAAGCAAGCTCTTGTCATTGTAAGTATACACGTATCATCGAGAACTGCCAACGGGGTACCTCCTGCCTGATGACATGGAACAAGCCCACATCAAAATGACAAGACAAACAGACAATGAACACCTCGGCATCTCTTTTATTTACCATTGGTATAGCCTTTTATTGTGAGATGCATCGTCGAATGTCCACTATGGGCATGCTGTAAATTTCCACCATGAATGATACATGGCTTAGATTAGCGGCCCAGGCGTTTCTCTAACACATATACAAACTCCATGATCTCGCAAGATCCCAACTTATTTCACATCGCGAGTATCCATAAACAAAAGATCACGATATCAACTCAAATGAGAGAAAGTGCAATGTTGAAAGCTTTTCCCATGATGGCATGGTTTGGCTAATTTCCAACTTACAACTTACAAGCATAACATCAACATAAGAGAGCCACAATGTCAAAATTTTAAAAGAGAGAAAAGTAAAGTGTGCCATCAGGTTCGTGAGAGCTTTACTGACTAATTTTCACATAACACCAAAAAGAGTTTAATTTGAAGGATAGATAAAAGAAAGTCAAATGTACTTTGGAATAGCAAATTGCTAATAGGTATGTATGGTGGACACATTGGAATAACTTGGTTTTGGGGAATTGGATGCACGAGTAGAGCTCATACTCAGTACAAAATGAAGGCTAGCAAAAGACTGGGAGTGACCAACTAAGAGAGCAATAACGGCCATAATCATGCATAGCGACAAAACATCATTAAAAGAAGCATAAAATGGCATCACAAGTCAAAAACCAAATGATCATAGAGGCTTATAGCGACTTTTTAGAGTCAAACATGTTGTAAGCATGCGCCAAGTCAACCCAAATAAAGCATCAAGGAGAAAACCGAATAAATGCTTCCATATAATAAAAATAACGCATGATTTTTTCAAAGGCTCATTAAGCAATCTCAGTCATTTGAGACAGCAAAAATCACTAAGCATACTATCAAAACGACATCAAGCATGGCATGTAGAAGTCTAAGCAGCAGTCTAAACAAGCTCCTTTTTGTACCACTTTTTGCATGAAACTTTTTCTCTTTTCCAACACCATGCAAACCTTTTTGAGACAACTCTTTTGATGAAAACCAACATATACCAGAGGTCTAAATACACCTTGATGCAAAGATATAACAAGATCTGAACAAAAATCAAGGCAAAAAACGAAAGCTAAACGCAGTTCTAGAAAAAGAGAACACTCGTTGAACGATAAGAGTGAAAACTAGAGTGTTCTTGGCAAATGAAAAACGGAGTGCGTCTCCTCCAAAAGAAATTTGTTGGGTTCCAACCATTTATTGCAGCAAACAAAACAAAAGAAAACTGAAAGCGAAAGTAAAGACGCTCCAAGAAAAACACATAGTGCATGAAGCAATAAAAATATAGTGTGTTGAAAGGTGACCTGATTTTTGCCGATGAAGAAGGGGTGCCTCGGGGGCATCCCTAAGCTTTAACGCTTGTACCTCTTGGATATTTCTTGGGGTGACATGGGCATCCCCAAGATTGAGCTTTTTTCTATACTTCATCTCATCTCATCACTCTGCATTCCCTACACTTGAAAACTTCCTTCATACAAAACTTCACACAATTCTATTAGCAACATTAGTATAAACATGATAGTAGATCAACCTTTTTGGTTCAGGTTTAAACTCAAAAACACCACATATAAAGCATATACTACTGTAGTAACTTCCTCAAAAGTTCCATGATCAAAAGAACTGAAAAAGAAAGCGATCGAGAGGCAAACACAAATAGTGGCAGAAATCTGTCAAAACAGAATAGCTGACAAAGGTCGATTTTTTCGAGGACCTTCTGTTGCTCAAATCGAAAAGTGCAAAAAAAAATGAAAGTTTGGATATAACCTGGGGCATATGCACAAGAAATCTCAGATCAAAAATATATACTAAGAATTTTCACGAATTTTTACGGTGCAGCACAGAAATCTATTTCAGGACAGCAACTTCCCCAAATCTTACCTCCCTCAAATTAGAGGTTCTTCTTGGCACAACAACAAAATAAAAAGGATAAGGAGAGGTCATTACAGTAGTAATAACTTCCAAGACTCAAATAAAAGAAAAATTACTGAAAAGGAAACAATGGGTTATCTCCCAAGAGTGCTTTTCTTTAACGCCTTTGAGCTAGGCGCAGAAAGTGGAAATCAAGTATTATCAAATGAAGCATTAAGATCAACCGTTTCCTCAAGGGCACCACTTACCACACTAGGAACTTTAGAAGTTCCGAAGATGATTCAACCTGCAAGTCACTCTTAGTTGAACTAAAAGTCTTACCAATTTTAAAAACATGCTGTGGTTTAGGCACAGACACCTTGGGAACATACATAAATTTTTGCTCTTTTCCAATAAAAGCTTTCTCCTTCCTAAATTTAAGAGAAGAGAAAATTGAACTTAAAGTTTCCATAGACTCCTCTAGTTTACCAATCCAAAGGTTTTGACTATCAAGAGTAGTACTAGCCTCTAAAATGGTGATTCTCTTACCGATACTTTCTATTGATTCATTAACCTGGCTAGTGTTATCAAGGATATTTGGCAAACTTTTTTCTAAAGAGCTAAGTTTTTTCTAAAACTTCATCCAAAGTGACCTCAGTTTTAACAATAAATAACTTTCAATTAAAGTGCATGCTTCGAGAGCGGGAGTACCCAGAAAATTACCTCCTGCAAGAGTATCAAGAACGTACCTATTCCAACTAGATATACCAACATAAAAATTCCTAAGGAGAATCATGGTAGAATTCTTCTTTGTACACCTATGATGAGCATTGCTAATTCGGTACCAAGCATCTTTCAAACTCTCTCCCCCTTGTTGTTTAAAAGTACGAACCTCAACTTCAAGATTACTCATTCTAACAAGACTAAAAGCAAGCAAGTAAAAGCAACTATAAAGAAACTAATTTTTTTGTATTTTTGATAAAACGATGCAGGTAAAAATAAAATAAAGCAAAACAAAAACAAAGTAAAAGGTTGAGCGTGAGAGACTCCCCTTGCTGAAATCTTCTTTCTCCACGGCAACGGCGCCAGAAAAATTGCTTGATGGCGTATAGATTACACCCATTGGGAACCTGATGACCCACAAGTATAGGGGGTGTACCATAGTACTTTCGATAAATAAGAGTGTCAAACCCAACGAGGAGCAGAAGGTGTTGACAAATGGTTTTGATCAAGGATTCACTGTAAATACTAGCAAACGGGTTTTCAGGGGTATTTGGTAATGCAAATAAATAAAGTACGAGTAAATAAAAGACAGTAATAATAATTGCAGCAAGTGGCCCAATCCTTTCTAGAGCAAAGGACAAGCCGGTTGTGTAACTTATGATGACCAAACGTTCTCGAGGACACATGGGAGTTTCTGTCAAGAGCTTTCACTTCATGCCGCTAAATAATCTTTATTGGTTTGATAAGTGTTATGGGGGTGAACCTGTGCTAGCGTACTACCCTTACTAGGATTAATACACACTTGTGATTATACCCCTTGCAAGCATCCGCAAATACAAGAAAGTAATTAAGATAAATCTAACCACAGCCTTAAACTCTAAGATCCTACGCTCCCTGGTGCAATGGTTTCCTAACGGAAGTTTAGGTTTCTGTCACTCCAGCAACCCCACAATTAGTAGCCAAATACACAATGCATCTCACTAGGCCCATAAATGGTGAAGTATCATGTAGTCGACGTTCACATGACACCACTAGTGAAATAGCACCACAACAAATAAATATCAAACCATTAAATATTACTTAACATAATTCCACTACTAACATCTTGACTTCTCCCATGTCCTCAAGAACTAAACGAACTACTCACAAGACATCATATGGATCATGATCAGAGGTGAAATAATGATAAATAACAATATGAACATAAACCTTAATTCAACGGTTCCACTCAATAGCATCAACCACAAGAGTAATCAACACTAGGAAAGTTTCCCCTAAGAATTTAACAAGATTCAACTCAAGATGTTACAGCGGGATGGCGTGGTGATGGTGGAGATGAAGGTGCTGGTGATGGAGATGATGATGATGATGATCCCGATGAAGTCCGGTGCGATGGCGATGATCTCCCCTCTCCGGGAAGGAATTTCCCCGGTAACCTGCCTGCCGGAGAGCTTTTCTCTCTCTGGTGTTTTCCGCCCCGCAGAGGCAGCGGTGTCTATCTCTGAGCCCCCGCCTTGACTTAGGTTTTCGAGGACGATGAAATACGTGAAGGGGCGATGGCAGAAGTGGGCCAAGGCGGCCACACAACAGGCCAGCGCAGCCAGGGGTCAGGCCGCGCCCCCTGTGTGTGTGCCTGCCCTGTGGCTCCTCTCGCCTCCTCCTTCTGGCCTCTTCAGTCTTCTCGTAAAATATAATTTCCTGGTATTTTTCTAGAATTTCCTGATCTTCCAAAATATGGTGTCTTGGTGGTCCTTTTTCCAGCAGAATCCTGACTCCGGTAGCAAATCCTCCAATGATCATCAAACATGTAAAAATAGAGGAAACAACATAAGTATCATCTCTAAATGTGAAATATATCAATGAATAATAGTAAGTTATGATACAAAATAGTGATGCAAAATGGACGTATTAGAACCCCAAGCTTAGACCTCGCTTGTCCCCAAGCAAAAAATGAACTCGGTAAACATGACCACAGGTTTATGGAGTGAAGTGTCGATAATCAAAATACGGACAAGAAGCATCACATTCACCAAGGCATAAATTATAATAGACAACAACTTCCCTTTATATGATATAGACTTGCAATAAGTAAAATGGGATCACAAATAAAGATGCACAAGGTAAACTATAATTGGTGATGGCAAACCTTAGTTCTTGATCAGAGAACAATGAACAAACTATACTTATTTTTGAATGGAGCCTTTTAAAATAGAGCTAATATAGCAAAAGCCATATCCTCAACAAAACAAACTCTTTGCAATCATAGAAAGATTTTAAAGATAGATTCCTTCAGGTAAAAGCATTATACTAAACAAAGGAAGATAGTAAACATGATTGAACGGATCAACATATGGATGAGTGAAACATAACAACTCAAATGCTTGCTTGAGATAGAAGGGAATAGGTTGACTCAACATAAAAGTAAAAGACAGGCCCTTCGCAGAGGGAAGCAGGGATTAAACATGTGCTAGAGCTTTTCATTTTTAAAACAGAGGTAAAAGTTGTTTTGAGAGGTGGTTGCTTTTGTCAACGACTAGCAACGGAGTTCTTGATATCTTCCATACTAAACAAGTGAGAGTGGTTCCGAGATGTTTGATTAGTTGGCACAATTGTGCTCTTTTATAGCTTAGCACTCCTCCCCACCTTTTCATTTCTCAAACCATGGCTAACCGATTCCATCGGGTGCCCACCAACTTTCACATACCATGGAGGAGTGCTCTTTTTCTTTTCTTATTTAGATTACAATGGTCTGACCAGCTCCCTTGCAAAATTAATGACAAGCAGATGAAGCTGTCTAGTCGAGGGGTACTCAATTTAGTATGGAAGATAACAAACCCAACCACTACATCCTCATGAGCTAAAAACAGTGGCACAAAATGAGAAGTATTTGAAGGTTTTTGAAAGGTAGCACATGAAAATTTACTTGGAATGGCTTGAAATACCATGCATAGGAATTTATAGTGGACTCTTTGGAAGTAACTTGGCTTTTGGGAATTGGATGCACGAGAAGTATTCCCTCTCAGTACAGGTTTTTGGCTAGCAAGGCTGGGTAGCAAGCATAAGAGTTTCATGAAACAAACAAACATACATATAATAAAAACAATCATGCAAACTTCCTTGAAAGTACAATGATTTTAACTTGAGAATATTATTGCTTATGAGCCAAACATGAAAGAAAAACTGGAATGATGTATCTACTAGCACTTCTCTTTTATTTTTCTACTCAAAACTCAAGGTAATGTTGCTACTGACCAAGCTAAGTTTGCCAAAACCAACTAAATTTACTCATGCTCCCAAAGTGATACCAGTACTAATCAACAAGACTAATCATATAAGAGAGATTGCAAACTAAAATAAAGTATGCGGAAAGTAAACGATAAAACTTCTCATTAATATTTCATTACCGCAACTCACACCAAGGGATACATAGATAACCAACTAAGGAGGATACTTCCACACTGCAAACTATTCTATAAGATAACTTCTCTATTCATGATATGACTCTACTTGAAAAGTAAATGAGCAAAAGATAATGATGTGATACCGCGACACTCCCCCAAGCTTGGAACAAACCAAGGGGATGCCTATACCAATGAATTACTCCTTCGATGGTGGTGGGTAGTCTTTACTAAGCTTCTCAATCAAATCTTTCAAGTCATCGATCTTGTGACTAAGGTTACGAATCATCTCTGAATTGTGCTCAATACGGCTCATGAACCTGTGAGCCAGAGAGTCTCAGCTCTTGGAATTATTTCCCCATCCTTCTTCACACTTGGAACTTTCTTTCCCTGCACTGTTAGAACGATCTATATTCCAACTAGAGGGCAATCATGATCTAGGCACCTTTTGAATCTGATGTTCATTTATTAGAGTATGGAAAGGGTTGTTGCCTGACGAATATGTCTGTGGAGCTAAGATGTGGCGCGGCACACCTCCTCCGGTTCTTATACATGCACTCTTCTTGAACTGGTCATGACTTGTCACCACCCCAATGCTTGCGATCATGGTACTCGGGCATGAAATTTGATCTTCTTCCATCTCTTCTTTCTTGGCCTCACTTTCAACTTCTTCCTTCAACTGAAGGACTTGGTGGTCATCTTCCGGAGGCATCTTCTCCTTATCATTGCTCGAGGAAGCCATGATCCTCCCAGAACCGAGAACAAATCCTGACAGAAATAGCTTGAAACAAAAACACTACGAAAACACGATATACAAACCTCGGGCAATCCGGGGGGTTATATAGGCGAAAATTAAACATCGAAATGAAATCACAGGAGGAAACCGGGACAGAAATGAGCTCCGGGGTGCTCTCACACCAGGGCGGTGCGGCCAGGGGTGGGCCCGCGCCCCTATGTGTGAGGGCACACCGGTCTCTGTCTCTTGCCCATTTTCGTCTCGTGATTTTTCATATTTAGCAAAAATAATAAAAATAATATTGAAAAAGTTTAACGCAAACCTTTTCTGACTAGAACTGTTACCTATTCGAAAACGAACTCTGCAGGTTCCTACATATTGTCCTGGATGAATTCTTCCGGAGAAACCGTTTGAATAACATCAACATCTTCATTATAAGAATCTCTAGCGATATAATGTTTTAGTCTTTGACCATTCACCACTTATGTAGTGTCATCTTTTAATGAAGCAATCTTTATCGCACCTGAGCGGTACACCTCTTCAATAACATAGGGTCCTTCCCATTTCGAGAGTAATTTTCCTGCAAAAAATCTGAGACGAGACCTATACAAAAGAACTTTCTCACCAACATGAAACTCTCTCTTAAGTATTCTCTTATCATGCCATTGTTTGACTTTCTCTTTGAAAAGTCTGGCATTCTCATAAGCTTCGTTTCTTCACTCATCTAGGGAACTTAAATCAAGCAACCTTTTCTTATCGGCGAGTTTAAAATCCCTATTAAGCTCTTTCACTGCCCAAAAAGCTTTGTGTTCTAATTCTAAGGGCAAGTGACACACTTTTCCGTAAACCATCTTGTAAGGGACATGCCCATAGGGTTCTTATAAGCAGTTCTATAAGCCCATAAAGCATCGTTTAACTTGCTAGCCTAGTTTTTCCTAGATCTATTGACAGTCTTCTACAAGATAGACTTGATCTCTCTATTTGAAAGCTCTACCTGCCCACTAGTTTGGGGATGATAAGCAGAAGCAATTCTATGATTAACGTCATATCTAGCAAGAGTTTTTCTAAAACCACCATAAATAAAATGAGAACCTCCGTCAGTCATAAGATATCTAGGCACACCAAACCTAGGAAAAATAACGTCCTTAAGCATTTTTTGCGAGGTCTCACCATCGGCACTCTTTGTAGGTATGGCTTCTACCCACTTGGTAACATAATCAACAGCAACAAGTATATGAGTATACCCTTTTGAAGGAGGAAAATGACCCATAAAGTCAAATCCCCAACAATCAAATGGTTCAATAACAAGAGTGTAACTCATAGGCATTTCATTACGTCTAGAAATATTACCAACTCTTTGACATTCATCACAAGATAAAACATACCTTCTAGCATCTTTAAAGAGGGTTGGCCAATAAAAACCTGATTGTAGAACCTTTTGTGCAGTTCTATCTCCAGCATGATGTCCTCCATAAGCACTGCCATGGCACTTTCTCAATATTTCTTGTTGCTCATATTCCGGAACACATCTTCGCATAATACCATCAACTCCTTCTTTATATAAGTGTGGGTCATCCCAAAAACAATGCCTCAAATCATAAAAGAATTTTCTTCTTTGCTGAGCCGTAAAGGTTGGAGGCAAGTACTTGGAAACAATAAAGTTAGCATAATCAGCATACCAAGGAAGGTCTCGCGAAGTTACAATTATTGAAGCCAATTGTTCATTTGGAAAACTATCATTAACAGGAATAGGATCAAAAGAAATATTTTCCAATCTAGACAAATTGTCAGCAACAGGATTTTTAGCACCTTTCCTATCTACAATATGCAAATCAAACTCTTGTAAAAGCAACACCCATCTAATAAGCCTAGGCTTAGCATCCTTCTTCGACATAAGGTATCTAATAGCAGCATGATCAGTATGAATATTAACTTTAGAATCAATAATGTAAGATCTAAACTTATCACATGCAAAAACAACAGCAAGAAACTCCTTCTCAGTAGTAGCATAATTCTTCTAAGCAGCATCAAGAGTCTTACTAGCATAATGAATAACATTTAACTTCTTATCTACGCGCTATCCAAGAACAGCACCAACAGCAAAATCACTAGCATCGCACATAATTTCAAAGGGTAAATTCCAATCAGGTGGTTGAACAATAGGAGCAGTAGTTAAAGCCTTCTTAAGAGTTTCAAAAGCTTCCTTACAATCATCATCAAAGACAAATGGTACATCTTTTTGAAGAAGATTAGTAAGAGGCTTTGAAATCTTAGAGAAATCTTTAATAAACCTCCTATAGAAACCAGCATGACCAAGAATACTACGAATACCTTTAACATCTCTGGGACAGGGCATTTTCTCAATTGCTTCAAATTTCGCTCTGTCAACTTCAATACCTCTTTCAGAAATTTTATGTCCAAGAACAATTCCTTCATTCACCATAAAGTGGCATTTCTCCCAATTAAGAACAAGATTGGTTTCTTCACACCTCTGCAAAATTTTATCAAGATTGTGCAAACAATTATCAAAAGAAGTTCCATAGACGGAGAAATCGTCCATGAAAACCTCCACAATTTCTTCACAAAAACCATGAAAAATAGCAGACATGCATCTTTGAAAAGTAGCAGGAGCATTGCACAAACCAAACGGCATACGTCTATAAGCAAAAGTTCCATAAGGACAAGTAAAAGTGGTTTTCTCTTGATCTTCCTTTTTAACAGCAATCTGAGAGAAACCAGAATAACCATCAAGAAAACAAAAATGAGTCTTCTTCGACAACCTCTCTAGCATTTGATCTATAAACAGTAAAGGATAATGATCTTTCTTAGTAACTTTGTTTACCTTTCTAAAATCAATGCACATCCTATAACCAACTACTACCCTCTGAGGAATAAGCTCGTTATTCTCATTAGGCACAACAGTGATACCTCCTTTCTTAGGAACACAATGAACAAGACTAACCCATCTACTATCAGCAATAGTCTAAAACTATCGTGTGCTCCACCGTGTATCATCCCTTCGGGGAAACGGCGCTGCCGTGTTTATCAAATATATTACTGTGAAGGTTCTTGTGTTCATCAAGGATTATCAGGCTCAGGTTTGAGGCGTGTTGATTCTCTTCACGTTGCTTGCTGGATTCGTTCCTCTTCTTCAGGTTGCGTTCTTCGCGTGATTGGAAGATATTTATCCGGGTTGACTCCCTATGAAAGATCGGGACAAAACTCAAGGATCATCGGTGTGATCCTTATCATGTGGTATCAGATTACTGGGTTTATCACCGCGAGTGTTTTCTGCTGATTGCTTGATCTGCGAATTGTTCTTTTCCCCGAGCAATTTTTAGATCAGAAGGTGAAGTTTTCAGATTGGATCGTGTTCTTCGTCGGCAGCCAAGTCGAGCGAGTTGATTTCCTTCGATTGGTTGGAATCCAAGCTTGCCACATTTTTCTCTACTGCCGATCGTTCAGGTCAGTCCAAGTCGAGATCCCTTTTCTCAATTGTTTCCCTGGCCAATCAAGTGGATCTCGTTTCTGATCAATAACCAGCTCGAGTGATCGCCCAGAGAGTCTATGCACTCGACATTTTCCTCCAAGATCCGATCGTGTCCTGCTGGAAAAAAACAGATAAAAAAAGCAGCGCTCGCCCGCGCGCATTGCCACGGAGGCTGTCTGCGATCGTGCGCGTCCCAGCACTAGTCACGGGTATCGAGGATCGAGGCGCCCACCTGCGCTCGCCTGGCGATCGCGCTTGACAGCTGCGGGGATCAACGCACCTTGCTTTTTCCCAGTGGGCTGGCCCATTATCTGGCCCAGGCGCACTTCGCTTCGCCCTAGCCGAGTCCTGGCGATCGAGCTGTCGCTCGCCTTCGCCTTACCACGGACGGTGTCTGGCACCCGGCGACACTGAATTCTTATTCTATGCCTGGGACTTGATCGCTGCCAGGGACAGACTTAGGGATTCTGATTTGGTGCGTAAGCAAAGAAGCAAAGCAGTGGAATTAGTCTGCCGATTTTAAACTATTGCATTCAGTTTGGTTCCATATTTGTGTGCAGATTTCTACGTGACGGACAAAGTGTAGAGCAATATTTTCTGATATGGGTTTGTCAAAGCCTACTCGCATAACTGATAAGTCTGATGATGTATACCAGGACTATCTTAATATTGTGGTCGGCTACTCATTTGATGCAACTAAAATTCAGTGGAGATTACATAGTGCCGCAACGTTCACAGAATATGACTCTTGGGAATCTTATATGGACCGTGGCTTCGCAAGATGTCGGCAGCTTGATAGCAAGTTTGGTGGTCATATGGAATATGTTATTGCCTACCGGTGAGTGGATACAACTGTGGCTAGTTGGTGGCGCGATGACAGGTCTGCGAAAGGCATCACAAGTAAGACTTCTAGTTGGGAGGATTTCAAGCAATTTCTGCGTACTAGATTTGTGCAAAAGTCTGTGGAGTCGGACATGGTGGTTGTTTCAGAGGTACAAGCCAAGGTTGCTGAAGATGACACACCAATGAGAGGTATGAATATTCAGCTTCACAAATTGGCTACTAGTGATAAGTCGGTGGTACGGAATCAGCGATGGAGCCTGTTTCAGACACAGTGCACCATCAAGGAGAAAGCATGCAAACTGATTATTGACAGCGGTAGTTACTGTAATGGCATCAGTAGGGCTGTGGTGGCAATGTTGGGTTTGTCGACATGGCGTATTCCTGAACCTAAACATGTTGAGTGGTTAAATAGTTGCGGTATGCTAAAGGTTACTCATAAGGTACGTGTGCCATTTATAGTTGATGATTAAGTTGATGAGGTGGAGTGCGATGTGTTGCCATTAGAGGTGTGTGGGGTATTACTTGGATGTCCATGGCAGTATGATCGCAATGTTACTCATGCTGGGAGAGCAAATACATATTCTTTTGTGCATGATGGCAAATAGCGGACTTTGAAACCTATGCAGGATGATCAAATAAAGTCTGATGTTGAGCTGGTGGTACACAAGGAGAAGTTGCGCAAGGCTAAGCCAAAATCTGGGCTAGCTATGCCGCAGCATGAGGAGCATGATGCGAAAAGCGTTAGTGGTGATATTGTTTTAGCCAAGCCTGTAGATGACAAGCCAGTTGTTCTTGTTAGTGACAAGCCGGTTGAAGTCAAGCCTCATATTGATGAAGGGAAGGATATGTCAGCATGTATTCCATGTGTTCCACTTCCAGTTTGTGTTAACATGGGTGTTCAGACCGATGACGGTGGTGCTGATCGTGTTCCGGTGCATACAGTGCCGCGGGTAGTCAGCCACAGTTTTGTTAGAACACCTCGGAGATGTTTTGTTGGAGCAGCAGTGAGTGTGCATACAGGCAAGGATGGATGTGTTCGTCAGTTGTGTGGCCCAGGCATTACTACTTTGCAGGGTCGTGCTAAGAAGGTTCATGTTCAGCAATGCAAGGTTCCAGCAAGGATTGAGAAGAAGAAGGTGGAGGCACCTAAGTACAAGTTTATTTGGCGTAGAAAAGAGGTGCAACCACCTAGGGCTGTATCAAGTCGAGCAGGCCAAGAGGGAGGATGTGGTGAGGAAGGCAAGCAAGACATGAAGATGGCGAATATGCGTGGTGCTATTGTTGATATTCCGCCACCCTTTCGAGCAGACCCTCACGCGTTGGGGACAACGCTTTTTGAAGGGGGGGAGGATGATATGAGCACGAAGGAGGAGGTGAAGCCTAATTTTAGGACTCCACCAAGATGAGGGCAGCTCATTGAAGATGAGGATATTGGCATACCAGGACGACCTACGATATGAAATAATTTAGTCTAAGGTTGTGTCAACAATTTATATACCTGTTTATGTTATTCCGTAGTCAGGTCATGTTGTGGGCCACTTAGGTTTTATTTTATGTTTTGGGTTTGGGCCTGTCCAAGCCCAATAGTTTTCTGGCCATCTATATAAGGAGGGCAGCAGTCTAGGGTTTAGAAAAGTTTAGTTGTTTAGTCTAAAACTATCATGTGCTCCACCGTGTATCATCCCTTCGGGGAAACAGCACTGCCGTGTTTATCAAATATATTGTTGTGAAGGTTCTTGTGTTCATCAAGGATTATCAGGCTCAGGTTTGAGGCGTGTTGATTCTCTTCACGTTACTTGCTGGATCCGTTCCTCTTCTTCAGGTTGCGTTCTTCGCGTGATTGGAAGATATTTATCCGGGTTGACTCGCTGTGAAAGATCGGGACAAAATTCGTAGGATCACTGGCGTGATCCTTATCAATTGTTAGGAGCAAGAGCAATAGAGGCAAGTTGTTCAACTCGAAAATTTTCATCAGGCAATTCTCTTTCAAAAGGAGTTTTAGCGAACTTAGAAAAATTAAACTCATAAGATTCTCTGTCAAACTTAGTAAAAAAATTCTCCTTCTTACAGTCTATCACAGCACCACAAGTGTTCAAAAAGGTTCTACCGAAAATAATAGGACAAGTTTTACTAGCTTCCTTACCAAGTACAAGAAAATCAGTAGGATATTTAGTCTTACCGCATAAAACTTCCACATCTCGAACAATACCAAGAGACAAGACAGTCTCTCTGTTAGCAAGTTGAATAACCTAATCAATCTCCTCTAATTCACAAGGGCCAATCTCATGCATGATTTCTCTTTAAAGCTCTATAGGAATGGCACTTGAACTTGCACCAATGTCACATAAACCATAATAGCAATGATCGCCAATCCTGATAGAAATAACAGGAACACTTGTTTTCCTACGCCTATTAGGATGTGAAACAATGTTAGTAGCATCTTCACAAAAGATAATATGCTCATCTCCCACATCTTTAATAACAAGGTCCTTCACTATCGCTACAGGAGACTTAATAGTAACTAGTTGAATGCCCGTGCCTTGCTACGGAAGTACAATATATCATATATAATCATTGATATAAATTGAATTTTTTTAGTTTCTCTCATATAGCTATCTTCCTACCTCTCTGTGTGACTATCAACTCCACTCATGGTTAGATAGACAATGTTCTTACTTTGGACCAACAAAGTCTCACTAATCCATAAATCTACATGGTAGAAGCTGCCTTTTCAACTTTGTTGCCTAGACCTCGATGCTACGTTTAGCTAAGTTGTTGTTACTCGGCTCTAGCACTTTCTTGTTTGGCATTACTTTGTTATGTACCCTACTTCAAGGAATCCTCAATGAGGTTCATGTAGCCTCTCACACCCTCCTTTTCCATCTTTTAACTCATCACATGCACACCTATGCTCTTGAATCTCTTGTTTGGTGCATAATAATGGGAACAACCCCGTGTACAATGATAGATCAAAATTCCATCATATAAGCACATGTTGCATTGCACAATAGTGCCGGAAGTGTCGGATAACATTGGAAACAGCCTCATCTTCATGTATAAATATAGATAAAAAAGGCATTCCCTCTGACGTGTTCCTGACAAATAGATAGATCAGAATGTAATTTTATTTTCAGTTGCACAGAGCTTAGCACTCTTTAATGTCATCCTTGTTGAACTCTTCTTTGACATCATCTTTGGCACCATGCACCCCTCCAGTTATCTTTCTCCAAGTTAGTGTGTTTGTGCTTCCAGGCCTGATGTAGAAGCCTGGGTTTTGATAACTCATTGATTTATTTATAACTCGTGCTTACTGAGGCTCAGATATTATTCTTATAGTTATTATGAGTTGAAATATGGTGCACAGCAAGCAACTCACTTGATCTTAACATGATGCGAGATAAGTTTTACAGGCAATGATTTTCTAGCAGTCCTTACAGAGAAATATAAAGCTTCCCTGTGATAATTTTTTTGTAAAAGCATCTACTCATTTACAACAAAAGACAATGGGATTATTTTGCCTCTTTTTCTCATCAGCAGCTCCGGTGTCGATCTGCTATAGCGTCCCACACCTCTGTCTTAAGAAATTCCATGTTTCAGCATAACTTTAAGAAATAATGGATAGGTTAGTCTTGAAGATTCTAGCTACCAACATATCTTGATGTACCCAAAATTTTGGGCTACTTGCACTTAAATTATTAATTAAATAATACATGGAACGGAGGGAGTAGTTACTAAAGAGGAGGGCTCACCTAATTTTATGAATTACTACAAGCCTCTCTATAATATTTTTTAGTTTCTGAAAGGGTGAGTTCACATGTATACTTATGACTTCATAATGGACTTCTCGCAATAGCATGGAGACTATTCAAGGTATAACCCGATAAACTTGATGTGGAGCTATGAAGCAAAGAAGAAGCCTCGATGAGATTGTCAGAAATTATCCTAACAAGACAAAGTTGGAACACATGTATCTGTATACATGATATGATGGTGTTCAGAACAAATTTCTGTACAGAAGCAGGAAATGTTTTTGTACTTTTAATTATACTGCTAACTAAAGGGACCGTGCGCCATACCTATCAATACACATACCTTTGTGCGAAGTTTTTCTGCTTCGTTGTGCTCTTTCAGTTTGAGTTTAATGCTTCTTTGTGCTCTTTTAGTTTGAGCTTGATGCTTATCTTCATTGCTTTAGATTGGTTGTTCTCATACCCAGTGAAAGAGCTGTCATATTCGCGGTATTTTGTGGCATAATTAAAAGGAGAAAAGATAGATGTAGATCAAAAAACTGTATCATTTTTTTGACTGGATGTCAGACTACGTGTACTTATTTTCACTTAAAAGGCCAGATGCCATACCTTTACATATCTCTTGAAGGCCCTGGCATAATTACCCATATTAAACACTTAAATTATGCATTCCCTCTTCTTTCTTCCTAGCAGTTGTTTCAATCCTCACAACGTTGCTCTTCAAATCCTGAGATTATTTGACCATGAAAGAGAAACATACACTTAAACAAATGATCAATAGCAGCAGCAAAGATGAATGTGTAGATAATAAAGGTAAAGTAGTTAACCAAGAAAATACCTTGTCGGAGGAAACAAGCGTCACTCTATAGTGGCCGGTGGAATTATAAGCACAAGAAGTCAGATAAATATAGTGCAATGTATGAAGTAAATATCCATGTTCTGACGCCCACCAGCCAAGTTAACACACTGCGGTGAATATCCTCCATCAAAAGGGTTAATTATCCATTACCTCCCGCCAATTTAGATGATGTTTTGATTAGTGAGCGATCTTCATCCCTTGCTGGAGGTGGAGTTGTACCAGTGGCTGCAGAACGCCTCTATATCCTTGCCGCAAGTAGTAACAACATCAGCCGCATGCCCTCCTACATGGGCAACCGCTTTGTTGCCGACATTCTCCTTGCTATTGGTCCGTGTTGTGATGGCCGTGTCGCCGGTGTTGGGTGCCTCGGCCGGCCAGCCACCGCTCTCATGGAGGAGGACCAGGATCTGGAATCCCAAGTACCAGCAGAGGGAATCGACCGGGGGAACGTGGGATAGGCTTCGTCGTCCCCGTGCCCTTGGCTCGTTCTCCCCATACCCTCGGCTGCTCGTCGTAGCATCATCGTCCACAGGAGCGAGCGCAAGCATGTCGGCCGACCGACGGCGCATCGGGTGGGCGGCGAGGTAGGTGGAAGAAGCGGCGGCGCGATTAGATTGAGTGGATCGGTGTTGAGGCGCATCGCGGCTTGATTTGTGGGGCGTGCACCGCGGATTGATTTTCAGGATGTGGATTGCGGCTTTAATTGCAAAAAAATGTACTAAGGGCAAAGGGGCGATGTACTATTGGAAGACGATGGAATATCTCTATTAATTGTGATTTGGTACCTTGATTTCATAACTTGATAACCATAATTGGCGCCGCGGTCATAAGTAGCTTTCTTTTTTTGTCGGGGTGATTAATGGTCCAATTAATGTTACGATTGGCTGTTTGTCTAGAGTTTTTTGTCAGGGGTATTTTTGTCAGTTACATGTTGTATGTCGAGTGGGTGGCTTCACCACCAACTCGAAACCAATAGTAAAGATTTGTTCATCAGGTTCTGGAGCTTTCTTAGTACTTTTATTAAGCACACTTACCAAAGTAGAATGTTCTTTTACCTTAGTAGGGAAAGACGTCTTCTCGAAATAAGGTTCAGGCAAAACGCTATCAACAGTACAAACTTCAGTAGCTGTAGCAGGAATATGACTAATAGAATCTTTATAAGGCACATGATATTTGTTCCAATCTTTCTTTGGAACATCAAGATAAGAGGCAAAAGCCTTAAAACAGTTAGCAAGTATCTGAGAATCAAGACCATAAGCAGTGCTAACATTATGAAAGTCATCGGTTCCCATAAAAGCTTTAATGCATTCATAATCATAATTTATACCTGACTTCCTACCTTTGTCGTTTTCCCATCCTTCAGCATTTTCTTGAATACGGTCAAGAAGATCCCATTTAGCTTCTCCTTTCATATGGGTAAATGATCCAAAATAGGAAGCATCCAAAAATTCCTTTTCATGAAGAGTAAGCCTCGCATAAAAGTTATCAATAACAATATTACTAGGGAGCTCATGAATGGGACATTTGAGCATTAGTAACTTCAATCTCCCCTACGCTTGGGCAATACTCTCTCCATCATGAGGCCAAAAGTTATATATTCGATTATGATCTTTATGAATTTCGCTTGGAGGATAAAATTTGGAATAAAAGAGAGGTACAATTTCCCTCTCAAGCAATAGATGGACCATCTTTCAACAGCCGATACCACTCCTCAGCTCTGTCTTTCAGTGATAAAGAGAATAGCTTCCTCTTGACCTGGCTCGGTGAAATACCTGCACACTTGAACAACTCGCATAATTCATATATAAAAAGTAAGTGATCACCCGGATGGACAGTTCCATCTCCTGAATAGCAGTTATCCATAACACATTCAACAATTTTCATAGGTATTTTAAAAGGATCTAATTGAGCAGGAGGTGGTTGTGGTTCATCCACATCCGCAGCAGTGGTAGTAGTGTGCCCGAATAGGAACCCAAATGGAGAACTCTCCATAGGAAAATAAAATAAAAATAAAAGACAGAAATAAAAACAATACTCACAGATTCGCCGATGGAGAAGACGCTTACAACAACAAAAGGGCGCGTTCACCAGAAGTGGACGGAGCAATCAGGCAAAGGCGCTGGTCTCGCAATGAGGATAGCCACGCAAGACGCAACCAAGTAGCCGCAGGATATGAAAGAAGGGACGAGGAAAGTGATGAGAGCAGGGAGTACCAAGACAAAAACAATCACGGACGAGAAAGGCTGAAATATTCTGGCCCATCGGCAGAAGACATGCTTCATGGACCTTGCCGCATCCACTACGCATACTTAGATGGGAAGAGAGTTTACAACCACCTAATGAAAGATTGCAGAACATTCCTAAGGTTACAAGATGCTCTGGAGTTAAGTCAAGGAGCACATCAAGGAAGTACAACCACAAGTCAAGGATATCAAGTGCAAAATAATGCAAGACATCTAGAGTCGGAGGTGTAGATATCCGCAATGATCCAGCCTATCCCAAAGTCCAAAAAGGAGCAGAAAAGTATATCAAGGCAAGTAAACTTAGCAATATCATCACCACCAGCCACTACAGAATATCTGCAGTGGTCCGACCAGCCAATCAGGTTCAGTAGAGCAGACCACCCAAGGAAAGTACCCAGGCCAGGACACGCACCAATGGTATTGAAGGCGCAAATAGGAGGGTACGACATTGGACGGGTATTTATGGACACGGGCAGTGGAATAAACCTGATATACGCAAGGACTCTCAAGGCAATGAGCATCTCGCTGGAATGGTTGAAGCCAATAGATTGCCCTTTCCATGGAATAGTACCAGGAAGCGCAAATCACCCCCTCGGGAAAATCAAACTCGACGTTTGTTTCGGCGACAGCAGCAACTTCTGCAGAGAAGCTGGAATTTGAAGTGATGGACTGGCCCTCACAGTACCATGCAATCCTGGACGACCAGCATTTGCAAAGTTCATGGCAGTTCCTCACTATGCATACCTAGCACTCAAAATTCCAGGACCCAAGGGGGTCATTACAGTACAAGTAAGCTTCGAAGTATCCAATACCTGCAACAAGGAATTCAATAGGATGGCGCAAACCTTCGGTATGACAGTCAAATATGCAAGACTCAAAGGCAAAACCGATCACAATGTACTACCCGATGTCGGTCGATCCCTGCCAGACCAGGCTTTCGACGCAATGCAAGATTCCAAGAAAATTTAGGTTCACCCTACGGACCCAAACAAAACCACTTCAATAGCGGTAAACTTGGACCCCGCATAGGAAAGCACGCTCGTCAAGTTCCTCCATGAGCGCTGGGAAATCTTCGCCTGGTGTCCTTCAGACATGCCAGGGGTTCCCAGGGAACTCGTCGAGCATGCACTAAACGTGGATCCAAAAGTAAAGCCAGTCAAGCAACCTCTGCGACGGTTCGATGAACCCAAAAGAAAAGCAATAGCAGCCGAGCTACACAGGCTAGAAAACGTAGGCTTCATCAGAGAAATCAAAGCATCAACTTGGGTGTCCAATCCAGTAATTGTCCCAAAGAAAAATACAGATGTACAAAGAGTATGTGTCGACTACACATCTCTCAACAAACATTGCCCTAAGGATCCCTTTCCGCTATCTCGCATTGATCAAATAATTGACTCAACAACGGGGTGCGCAAGGCTTTCCTTTTTGGATGCATACTCCGGCTACAACCAGATAAAATTGAAGAAAGAAGACGAAGAAAAAACAGCTTTCATCACACCATATGGCGTCTTTTGCTATCAAGTCATGCCTTTTGGCCTCAAAAATACAGGAGCAACCTATCAACGGATGATGCAAAATTGCCTTGGAAGTCAAATAGGTCACAACATTCAAGTCTACATCGACGACGTAGTTATCACTACAAGAAAGGAGGAATCTTTAATCAGCGATCTGCAGGAAACCTTCGACAACCTCAGCAAGTACAAGCTCAAGCTAAACCCGACAAAATGTTCTTTTGGCGTTTCCGCAGGGCAACTTCTGGGATTCCTGGTATCAGCGAGAGGAATAGCGGCAAACCCAGAGAACATCTAGGCAATATTAACAATGGGGAAACCAGCAACGCTACACGACATGCAGAAACTCGCAGGATGCGTAGCGGCATTAAGTCGATTTGTCACACGATCAGGAGAAAAAGCCCTCCCTTTTTATGCACTGATGAAAAAGTCAGACAACAAATTCGAATGGACAGAAGAGGCAGATGCAACGTTCGCGCAGCTAAAAAAGTGCTTTCCACACCACCAGTGTTGGTCGCACCAAAAGAAAGGGAGCCACTGCTACTATTGTCGGTGTTCTGGATATCGGGGTATCCCAGTCCACCTGCTCCTGGGCCACTTCAATGGCCCAGCTTTGGCCTAGGAATGAAATGAAGACCGGAGCCCAGCAAGTAAGACCCTCATGAGGAGGCGCCTCATGAGGAGAACGACGACAAAACCGCTAAGGACCTGAAGACCTCCTCGCGAGGTGTTCCTCGTGAGGGAAGGGACTAGATCTGCGGCAGCTCAGCACAATCCTGTGTTGGCGAGAGGATAAGACCAGAAGATGGCGTATCGTCCATGCTATCTCGACATGGGGGCGACCAGCCTCTGCCGTGCCTGCATAAAGCTACGCGGTGTTGTTGCCACCCCCCTAAAAATAGGGTGGACGGTGTAGGGCGCCAGAGCAGGACGTCAGCCTTCGTCCACCCACTCCCGTGGACCGGCACCACTCCTCTACGTAGACCAAGACCACCGAAGACTGAAGACAACAGCTGTCCCCCTCCTTGGCCGTATTGTGGCAACCCCTTCCCCAAGTTGATGAGGGGAAGGAGGACCTCGGCGCTATAAAAGGAGGGGAGGCTGCCCCTTAGAAACGATCCCCAATTCTGAGCTCCTAGCTAGGCTAAGTTGGTTCTTCTACCTCCGGCCAGCTAGTGCTCTGTAACCAAGACCTTGTACTCCTCGCGAGGTATCGCGTTGTAATACAAGAAGGCAGGAAGTAGGGGCTTTACCTCACCACGAGGGCCCTGAACTTGGGTAAAGATCAGTGTCCCTCTCTGTCATGCGTCGTGCTCTCCGACGTCTCGAGTCTTCCGTCGCCGTGTTTCATTGCGATCTAGATCTCACATGTACAGCCCCCTGCACTCGAATCTTTGGGTCCTTCATGTGGTACCCCGTGTTCTTGCGACACGAAATCCACCGACATTTGGCGTGCCAGGTAGGGGGATGTGGTGTATTTTCTAAATCTGCTTCGCCATGGCCGACGCTAACACAAGGCTCGAGCGTCTTTGCCGCTGCAACACTATTCGAGGAAATATCAAGCCCATCATCCATCGCCAACATCTCTTGGCCGAGGAGGAAGAGAAGGAAGATCTTGAGTCCTCCTACATCCCGTCCGGGCGTACAGAGCCTTCGCTTTCCTTCACCGCCACTGCTACGTCTCGCGCTCGTTCTAGGAGTCGGCTGACTCCAGCGCAGGCTCTCGCCATGGCTCAGGAGTTGCTGCGCTATCAACCCACTAGGGACGGGCGTGAGGGGTGGCGCGCTCGAATCGCCGAGCTCGTCGCCATCGCCAACGAAGACCCGGCCTTGGGAGGTGCCCAGGGTGTGGGAGAGCCAGATCCAGCGGTGGCGCACCACGTCCCGGGTGCCGGAGATGGAAAGGCCGCTCAGGCCAAGAGGGCAGTTTCTCATGCGGCATCTTTGCTGCGCAGAGAGCCCAGCTGCCAAATCGTCCAACGCGCCCCAGAAGACGCACGCGTCTCCCTCGAGCGCCGCCAAGAAAATCATGACCGCGCCCTCGACGACATCGGCAAAGCTGGCAAGAACGTCAAGGTCACCGGGGAACTCGTCTACAACCCTGGGTGCCTCACTCTTGCTCGCCAGTAACGCTACGTGGTCTGGCCTGACTAATTCAGGCCAGACATCAGCGTGTGTTATGATGGGACCTCCAACCCCGTCGAGTTCCTCCAGCTCTACATCATCGCCGTTCAGGCCGCACGTGGAGATCAGCATGTGATGGGCAATTGGTTCCCCATGGCCCTCAAGGATGCGCCACGAACTTGGCTCATGAACCTTCCGCACGAATCTATGACTTCATGGAAGGATTTCTGCCATCAGTTCGTCGCTAACTTCATGCCCGCGTACGAGCGTCCCGCCATGAAGAACGATCTTAAGGCAGTGTGTCAGTACAAGGGCAAAATGCTTCGCCAGCATATCCAGCGCTTCAGCCAGATGAGGAACAAGATTCCATGGATCTCCAACGAGGAGGTCATCTCCGCATTCTCCATGGGTGTCGCCGACATCAAGATGAAGGAAAAGCTGTATGTGAACGATGAGCTGACTTCCATGGTCAGGCTCTTCGAGATCGCCGACAGATGCGCCAAGGCCGAGGAGGGGAGGTTCTTCATGCACAACCTACCAAAGGGGCTTCCCCCAAATTCCAAGCCCAAAGACCCCAAGTGTAAGGAGGCTGCTGCCCTCACGGCGGAGCCTGATCATAAGCAACATCGTGGGGACCGCTCCGAGCGTGATAAGGGTGGACAGCACCGCTATTGCATCCTCCACAAGAAGGACACCCACAATACTAATGATTGTTGGGTAGTCCAGAAATTCCATGAAGAGAATGGAGTCACCAAACATCGTGGGAGTAGCCGTAGCTATGGCAAGAGTGGTTCAAGGGGTGACCGCCATGACGACGACTGGGACGAGGGTCGCCGCCGCGACTGTCCATCACGCGCAGATCCCGAGCCGCTACCGCTGCCTCGACCGACAAGCGATCAGCGAGAAGAGAACCAGGGGGCTATCAAGAGCCGCGAGGCTTCACCGCTTGCCTCCTGGGTGGAGCCCAAGCTCCGCTATCTAATCGTCACTTCAAGCAACTGTCGCGAGAGATCGCGGTGGCACAACCAAGCATAAATAGCCCCAGGCTGAGGTGGTCTACCAACAAGATTGGCTTCGACAAGGAGGACCATCCTATCTCCACCAGGGTTGTTGGCACAATTCCCCTCTTGTGCACGCCCACTATCAACAACATCGCCGTCAACCGCACTATCATCGACAGAGGGGTGGGCCTCAACATCATCTCTGTCGAAGTCTTCGAGAAGATGCAAGTGCCATATCATCGGCTCATCCCGACCCGGCCGTTCTTCAGAGTAACAGAGGGTTCTACAATGCCCATCGGGCAGGTTCGCCTGCCCATCACCTTTGGCACCAGGGACAACTACAGGATGGAAAGCCTCGACTTTGACGTCGCTTACATCGCGCTACCTTACAATGTCATCCTTGGCTACCCAGCCTTGGCAAGGTTCATAGCGGCAACGCACCACGGCTTCAACATCCTCAAGATTCCTAGCACTAACAGCATGATCACCATGCGCTGCAATGAGAAGGATGCTCTTTGCTCAGTAGAGCACGTCTACCGTGAGGCTGCCACCATGTTCCCGGTCGATGAAGATCTGCTGGAACACTCAGGTGACTTCGCGAGGAAGAAGCAGCTCATGTCACAAGAGCGAGCCACTGCCAAGAAAGCTTCTCTCGGGCCCCTTATGCCAGGCTTGTCTGTGAAGAAGCTCGCCACATCTACGTCGACCGCGCCAAGTGAGGATCTAGTCCATCCGATGCTGGACATGAGCATTGGGGAAGCTGCGGTACCCTCAGGGAGGAGGCCCCAGTTTACCCAAGAGCGCTCTGCTACAAATAAGTTGCCGCTTCAGGATGGGGGCTGCGAGAACTTCGTCACCATCGGGGTAGGGCTTTCACCCAAATAGGAAAGCGCGCTCATCACCTTCCTACGGGCAAACTCTGACATGTTTGCTTGGACACCATCAGATATGCCCGGCGTTCCCAGGGAGGTGATTGAGCACCACTTAGCCGTGTGCCCTCAGGCACACCCAGTGAAGTAGAAGACAAGGAAGCAAGTGCAAGAGAAACAAGACTTCATCGTCCAAGAGATTGAGAAGCTGAAGAAGGCCAAGTTGATACGTGAGGTAGCTCACCCCACGTGGATTGCCAATCAGTGGTCGTGCAGAAAGCTAACGGCAGTCGGCGCCTCTGCGTGGACTTTACTAGTCTCAACAGGCATGCCCCAAGGATCCTTACCCGCTCCTGAGGATAGATCAGATCGTCGAATTCACCTCAGGTTGTGACCTCCTTTGCTTCTTGTATGCATTCTCCGGCTATCATCAGATCAAGATGCCCTTTGGCTTGAAGAACGTAGGAGCAACTTTCCAAAGGCTTATGCGCAAGGCCTTGGGGGCTCAGATGGGAAGGAATGCAGAAGCTTACGTCGATGACATTGTCTTTAAAACCCGTGAGGGTCATACCTTCATCGAAGACCTGGAAGAAACATTCGCCAACCTAAGAAAGGTAAACATCGAGCTCAACCCCGCCAAGTGCGCCTTCGGTGTACCGTCGGGCAAGTTGTTGGGATTCCTCGTGTCCCATCGCGGGATAGAGGCAAACCCTGACAAGGTCAATGCCATCGAAGAAATGCATCCTCCGCGCAACCTTAAGGAAATGCAGCGCCTCGCGGGGTGCATGGCGGCCCTGGGGTGCTTCATCGCGAGAAGCGGAGAGAAGGCCCTGCCTTTCTTGAAGCTCATGAAGCGCACTGGAAAGTTCGAGGGGAGTCCGGAAGCTGACAAGGCCTTTGCCGAGCTGAAGAGGTGCCTCACGAGCCCGCCAATCATGGTCGCCCTAACGTTCCGCGAGCCCTTGCTGCTATACATCGCTGCGACCCCAAGAACTGCAAGCGCCGTCCTCATCACAGAGCGGGATGCTCAAGTAACCGCCAAAGAGGAGGTCAATCCTCCACCCCTGGGGACTCCTCGAAAGGAGGAGGTTGTGATCTTTGCTTCCCCTCGCAAGGAGCCACCTGCTACACCTTCGCCGACCGAGCCGCTCCCTCAGAGCGTGGCTCCTAAGCTTTGATTGTTGTTTCGCTGGTGTGTAGTTGACACTAGAAAACTTGTTGGAAAACCCCAAGAGTAAGGTTATGATGAGCACAGCAGCAAGTTTCCCTCAATTGTGAAACCAAGTTTTATCGAACCAGTAGGAGAAAGAACCACACTTTCGAAGGTTGATGCCCGCTAGCTTTGCGACACTCCGGACAATGGCGCCAGGATACTTGTCGGCGTGTAGCTTTTCACCAGCAGCAACGTGGAACCTGCACACAACACAACCAAGTACTTTGCCCCAACTTACGATGAGGTTGTCAATCTCACCGGTTTGCTGTAAACAAAGGATTAAGTGTATCGAGTGGTAAAAGGTAATAGTTTTCAAGAATGTAAATAAAGCGAGTAAAAGTAAAACGGTAATAGCAATGTAAAGGAATTGAACCGAGGTCCACAGTTCACTAGTGGTGTCTCTCCATAAGATAAATAACAACATGCTGGGTCAACAAATTACAGCTGGGAAATTGATAGAATAAAGCTAGCATACATATGTCATGAGGATCACTATGAGATTCACTCTAGGCATTACGACAAAATACATAGACCATAATCCAACTGCATCTATGACTAATAATCCACTCTCGAGGTGTCATCCGAGCACCCGTTGAGTATTAAGTTGCAAACAACAGATAACTGCATTAAGCAAACTGCATAATGTAAACAATGCAAATGTCCTTGAAAACAAGAATATTGTTTTCTCCCTAGTGGCAACAACACATCTACAACCTTAGAGGTTTCTGTCACTCCCCCAGATTACTAGAGGCATGAACCCACTATCGAGCATAAATACCCCCTCTTGGAGTCACTAGCATCTACTCAGCCAAGATATCTACTAGCAACGGAGAGCATGCAAGATCATAAACAACATAGAGCTAACATAAAGATAATAATTCAGCACATCAACTTGACATAGTATCAATATCCATTGGATCCCAACAAACACAACATGTAGAATTACACAAAGATAATCTTGATCATGATAGGCAGCTCACAAGATCTAAACATGAAGCACATGGTGGAGAAGAAAACCATCTAGCTACTGCTATGGACCTGTAGTCCAAGGTAGACTACTCACACATCACTCTGGAGGTGACCATGGTGATGAAGAAGGCCTCCGGCGGTGATTCCCCTCTCCGGTAGGGTGTCGAGAAGAGCTTCTGGACCCTCCCGATCTCGCATCAATGGCGGCGGCGGCTTGTAGTAGGTTTCGTGGAAAATTGATCGCGTGTTTACATTTTTCCCGTCGAGGGGAATATATAGGCGGAAGGGCGACGTTAGGAGGTGGACCAGGGCGGCTCACCCCTGGTGGCACGGCCAGGGCCTGGCCCGCGCCACCCTATGGTGTGGCCGGCCCCTGGCCCCCCTCCATCTCATCTTCAGATTTTTTCTCGTGTCTAGAAAAATAGGAGGTTCGGCTTTTGTTTCATCCAATTCTGAGAATATTTCCTGTGTAGCTTTTCTGAAACACAAAAGCAGCAGAAAACAGGGAACTGGCACTATGGCATCTCGTTAATAGGTTAGTTTCGGAAAATGTATAAAAATGCCACAAAGTGTAACAAAACACAAAGCAAATGGTGTATAAAAAGCATGGAGCATCAAAAATTATAGATACGTTTGAGACATATCAAGCATCCCCAAGCTCTTGCTCGTCCTCGAGTAGGTAAGTGATAACAAAACAATAATTTTTGAGGTGACATGCACCATCACAATCTTGATCAACGAGGTAAAGCATTGAGTGATGCGATCAAAGTACTTAAAACATGGGCATAAGAGACATAATCTTGACAATAAAACTAAGCAACCATGTTATAACATGAAAGGTAACACAAACAAAAGATCGTGAGTAATGAAACATTGAAAGTCAAGTGTGTGTTTCAACCATATAGAAAAACATAGCAAAGTGGTTTTCAGCTTGTCCTTCATGGAATAGCAAAACATAAATGCATAGGACACCTTCAAGTTTAAGAGGGCGACTAGATACAAATAATTTAAGAACAAGCAAAACCATAATCATGAATCAATCAATGATAAACTTTGGGACTATGCACATTAAACTCAGAATGACAACTGTGCTCTCTTAGATGGTGCATAAAGGTAGAAGGTGGAGACTCAACATAAAAGTAAAAGTAAGGCCCTTCACAAAGGGAAGCAGGGATTAAACATGTGCTAGAGCTTTTCATTTGTAAAACGGAGAGATAAAAATTTGTTTTGATAGGTGGTTGTTCTTGTCAACGACTGGCACTGGGGTTCCTACTATCTTCCATACAAAGCAAGTTTTTGAGTGAGAGATTGGCACTTTGGTGCTCTTTTATAAAGCTTGGCACTCCTCCCCACCTTTCCTTTCACAAACCATGGCTAACCGATTTTATCGGGTGCCCACCAACTTTCACATACCATGGAGGAGTGTCTTTTTTCTGTTCTTTTTTCCTTTTTTTCTATTTTGGAATAAAACAATATGGAAGATAGCAAATCTGACCACTATGTCCCCATGAGCTGAAAACATTGTCACAAAATGAGAAGTATTTTGAAGTTTTTTGAAAGGTAGCACATGAAAATTTACTTGGAATGGCTTGCAAATACCATGCATAGGAATTTATAGTGGACACATTGGAAAAGTTTGGCTTTTGGGAGTTGGATGCACGAGTAGAGCTCATACTCAGTACAAAATGAAGGCTAGCAAAAGACTGGGAGTGACCAACTAAGAGAGCAATAACGGCCATAATCATGCATAGCGACAAAACATCATTAACCGAAGCATAAAGTGGTATCAAAAGTCAAAAACCAAATGATCATAGAGGCTATATGGCGACTTGTTAGAGTCAAACATGTTGTAAGCATGCGCCAAGTCAACCCAAATAAAGCATCAAAGGAGAAAACCACAATAACATGCTCCCATATAATAAAAACAACGCATGATATTTTCAAAGGCTCATTAAGCAATCTCAGTCATTTGAGACAAGTCATGCTACAGAAAAAACTACTAAGCATACTATCAAAATGACATCAAGCATGACATGCAAAAGTCTAAGCAGCAGTCTAAATAAGCTCCCTTTTTGTACCACTATAGGCATGAAATTTTTCTCTTTTCCAACACCATTCAAACCTTTTTTGAAACAACTCTTTTGATGAAAACCAACATAGACCAATGGTCTAAATACACCTTGATGCAAAGATATAACAAGATCTGAACAAAAATCAAGGCGAAAAATGAAAGCTAAATGCAGTAGTAGAAAAAGAGAACACTCATTGAACGATAAGAGTGAAAATAAAGTGTTCTTGGCAATGAAAAACCGGAGTGTGTCTTCTCCAAAAGAAATTTGTTGGGGTCCAACCAATTATTGAAGCAAACAAAACAAAAGAAAACTGAAAGCAAAAGTAAAGGCGCTCCCAGAAAAATGCATAGAATATGAAACAATAAAAATATAGTGTGTTGAAAGGTGGCCTGATTTTTGCCGATGAAGAAGGGGTGCCTCGGGGGCATCCCCAAGCTTTGACGCTTGTACCTCTTGGATATTTCTTGGGGTGATATGGGCATCCCTAAGCTTGAGCTTTTTTCCATACTTCACCTCATCTCATCACTCTCCATTCCCTACACTTGAAAACTTCCTTCATACAAAACTTCACACAATTCTATTAGCAACATTAGTATAAGCATGATAATAAATCTACTATTTTGGTTCAGTTTCAAACCCAAATATACCACATATAAAGCATATACTACTTTAGCAACTTCCTCAAAAGTTCCGTGATCAAAAGAACTAAAAAAAGCGATCGAGAGGCAAACACAAATAGTGGCAGAATCTGTCAAAACAGAACAGCTGACAAAGATTGATTTTTTCGAGGACCTTCTGTTGCTCAAATCGAAAAGTGCAAAACTAATAAAAGTTTGGAAATAACCTGGGTCATATGCACAAGAAATCGCAGATCAAAAAGATATTTTGAGAATTTTCATGATTTTTTACGGTGCAGCGCAGAAATCTATTTCAGGACAGCAACTTCCCCAAATCTTACCTCCCTCAAATTATAGGTTCTTCTTGGCACAAAAATGGAATAAAATGATAAGGAGAGGTTATTACAGTAGTAATAAATTCCAAGACTCAAATAAAATAAAAATTACTGAAAAGAAAACATTGAGTTATCTCCCAAGAGTGCTTTTCTTTAACGCCTTTGAGCTAGGCGCAGAAAGTGGAAATCAAGTATTTTCAAATGAGGCATTAAGATCAATTGTTTCCTCAAGAGCACCACTTACCACACTAGGCACTTTAGAAGTTCCCGAAGATGATTCAACCTGCAAGTCACTCTTAGTTGAACTAAAAGTCTTACCAATCTTAAAAACATGCTGTGGTTTTGGCACAGATACCTTGGGAACATACATAAATTTTTGCTCCTTTCCAATAAAAGCTTTCTCCTTCTTAAATTTAAGAGAAAAGAAAATTGAACTTAAAGTTTCCATAGATTCCTCTAGTTTACCAATCCTAAGGTTTTGACTATCATGAGTAGTACTAGACTCTACAACGGTGATTCTCTTACCGATGCTTTCTATCGATTCATTGACCTGGCTAGCGTTATCAAGGATATTTGGCAAACTTTTTTCTAAAGAGCTGAGTTTTTCTAAGACTTCATCCAAAGTGACCTCAGTTTTAACAACATGAATAGGTGGTACTCCCACTAGACTTTCAATTAAAGTGCATGCTTCCAAAGTGGGAGTACCCAAAAAATTACCTCCTGCAAGAGTATCAAGAACGTACCTATTCCAACTAGATATACCAACATAAAAATTTCTAAGGAGGATCATGGTAGAATGCTTCTTTGTACACCTATAATGAGCATTGCTAATTCGGTACCAAGCATCTTTCAAACTCTCTCCCCCTTGTTGCTTAAAAGTATGAACCTCAACTTCAGGATTACTCATTCAAGCAAGACTAAAAGCAGACAAGTAAAAATAACAACTAAGGAACTATTTTTTTGTATTTTTGATAAAACAATGCAAGTAAAAATAAAGTAAAGCAAAACAATAACAAAGTAAAAGATTGGAAGTGAGAGACTCCCCTTGCAAAAATCTTCTTTCTCCCCGGCAATGGTGCCAGAAAGCTTGATTGTTGTTTCGCTGGTGTGTAGTTGACACCAGAAAACTTGTTGGAAAACCCCATGAGCAAGGTTATGATGAGAACAGCAGCAAGTTTCCCTCAGTTGTGAAATCAAGGTTTATCGAACCAGTAGGAGAAAGAACCACACTTCTGAAGGTTGATGCCTGCTAGCTTTGCGACACTCTGGACAATGGCGCCAGGATACTTGTCGGCGTGTAGCTTTTCACCAGCTGCAATGTGGAACCTGCACATAACACAACCAAGTACTTTGCCCCAACTTACGATGAGGTTGTCAATCTCACCGGTTTGTTGTAAACAAAGGATTAAGCGTATCGAGTGGTAAAAGGTAATAGTTTGCAAGAATGTAAATAAAGCGAGTAAAAGTAAAATGGTAATAGCAATGTAAAGGGATTGGACCGGGGTCCACAGTTCACTAGTGGTGTCTCTCCATAAGATAAATAACAACATGCTAGGTAAACAAATTACAGCTGGGCAATTGATAGAATAAAGCTAGCATACATATGTCATGAGGATCACTATGAGATTCACTCTAGGCATTACGACAAAATACATAGACCATAATCCAACTGCATCTATGACTAATAATCCACTCTCGAGGTGTCATCCGAGCACCCGTTGAGTATTAAGTTGCGAACAACAGATAACTGCATTAAGCAAACTGTGTAATGTAAACAATGCAAATGTCCTTGAACACAAGAATGTTGTTTTCTCCCTAGTGGCAACAACACATCTACAACCTTAGAGGTTTCTGTCACTCCCCCGTATTACTAGAGGCATGAACCCACTATCGAGCATAAATACCCCCTCTTGGAGTCAATAGCATCTACTCAGACAAGATATCTACTAGCAATGGAGAGTATGCAAGATCATAAACAACATAGAGATAACATAAAGATAATAATTCAACACATCAACTTAACATAGTATCAATATCCATCGGATCCCAACAAACACAACATGTAGAATTACACAAAGATGATCTTGATCGTGATAGGCAGCTCACAAGATCTAAACATGAAGCACATGGTAGAGAAGACAACCATCTAGCTACTGCTATGGACCCGTAGTCCAAGGTAGACTACTCACACATCACTCTGGAGGCGACCATGGTGATGAAGAAGGCCTCCGGCAGTGATTCCCCTCTCCAGCAGGGTGCTGGGAAGAGCTTCTGGACCCTCCCAATCTTGCGTCAATGACGGCGGCGGCTTGTAGTAGGTTTCATGGAAAATTGATCGGGTGTTTAGGTTTTTCCCGTTGAGGTGAATATATAGGCGGAAGGGCGGCGGAAGGAGGTGGACCAGGGCAGCTCACCCCCTGGTGGCGCGGCCAGGGCCTGGCCCGCGCCACCCTATGGTGTCGCTGGCCCCTGGCCCCCCTCCGTCTCATCTTCAGACTTTGTCTCGTGTCTGGAAAAATAGGAGGTTCGGCTTTTGTTTTGTCCAATTCCGAGAATATTTCCTGTGTAGATTTTCTAAAACACAAAAATAGCAGAAAACAGGGAACTGGCACTGTGACATCTCGTTAATAGGTTAATAGGTTAGTTCTGGAAAATGCATGAAAACGCCATGAAGTGTAACAAAACACAAAGCAAATGGTGTATAAACAAGCATGGAGCATAAAAAAATTATAGATACGTTTGAGACGTATCAAGCTTCATGAGGAGGAAACTCTCGAAGGCACGACTAAAGTGAAGAAGCCCGTCTACTTCGTCAGTACCATACTGCGTGATGCACGGGAGCGTTACACTATGCAGAAGAAGATGCTCTACACCTTGCTGATCGCTTCAAGGAAACTATGTCACTACTTCCAGGGCCACCCGATCAAGGTGGTCACTGATCGGCCGCTAGAGACAATCTTACGCAACCCAAACGTCACCGGGAGGGTGGCAGAGTGGGTTGTGGAGCTCCAACCATTCGAGATCTCCTTCGAAACCACCAAGGTAATCAAGAGCAAAGCTTTAGCCGAGTTCACCACCGAGTGGACCGATCCATCCGCTGATGAGACTCCCGAGGTGGAATCTACGCTTCCCAGAGAGGAGGCCCCAGGTCTCTGGGTCGTGCACTTTGATGGCACCTTCAACCTTCCCGGTGCGGGGGCTGTCCTCACCTCTCCATCTGGAACAAGCTCTTCTATGCCATTCATCTTTGTTTCAAGCCAGAGCACAAGGTCTCCAACAACATCACGGAGTACGAAGGACTCCTCGCTGGCCTAAGGGCGGCGAGCTCTTTGGGCATCAAATGCCTCATCGTCAAGGGAGATTCGCAGTTGGTTGTGAACTTCTCCAACAAGAGCTACACTCCAAAGGATGAGCACATGGCGGCTTACCTTGAGGAACATCAGAAGATGGAGAAGCACTTCCAAGGCCCAGAATTAAAGCATATGCCCCGAGGGGAGAATGTGGAGGAAGATGAAATTGCCAAGCGCGCTTCTCATCTCCTGGCGCAGCCAGCCGAAGTCTCTGAGGAGCGCCTCTTCAAGCCATCTGCTTCTCCACCGTCAACAGGATTCGAGCTTCCGCCTGCTTTGCTGCCGACACCGAAGCAGGGGGCTCTGGACTGTGGGCCATCTTCGGGCGACCACGTTCTCCTAGCACTGGCAAGGCAGGAGGGAGTGGATTGGATCCTCAAACTCAAGGCCTTCCTCGGCAGCGGCAAGCTTCCCAAGGAGGAGTCAGAGGCCAAAAGAATAGTGCGCCAGGCCTCTAGATACTGCATCAAAGATGGTGACTTGTACCGGCGTCGCCCTAGTGGCGTCGCTCTGAAGTGCATCTCGACTCACCAAGGCCAAGAACTCCTAAGGGACATCCACGCTAGAGAATGTGGGCATCATGCCTCCGCTATCACCCTCACCGGGAAAGCGTATGGCAGCGGCTTCTACTGGCCTTCGGCGCTCTTCGACGCGGCTGAGATGGCCAAGAGGTGCGAGGCATGCCAATTCCACGCCAAGCAAATTCATCAACCAGCGCAGGAACTGCAAACCATCCCGCTCACTTGGCCCTTTGCTGTTTGGGGGCTGGACATCCTGGGTCCGTTCCCTCAAGCGCAAGGGGGCTACCAAAACCTCTATGTCGCAATCGACAAGTTTACCAAGTGGGCGGAGGTGGAACCGATGCGTACTATCCCGGCCAAGTCTGCAGTCAAGTTCATCCGTGGGCTGGTATGCCGTTTTGGTGTGCCTAACCGCATCATCACTAACAACGGCAGCTAGTTCACCAGCGGACTATTCGAGGAGTACTGTGCATCGGTCGGCATCAAGATCTGCTTCGCCTCCATTGCTCACCCTAGGAGCAATGGCCAGGCAGAGCATGCTAACGCCGAAGTCCTCAAGGGCCTAAAGACGAGAAGCTTCAATGCCAAACTCAAAGCTTGTGGCAAGAAATGGTTAGACAACCTCCAATCCGTCTTGTGGTCCATTTGTACTAGTGCAACCAAGCCTACCGGGGAGACTCCATTCTTCCTAGTCTATGGGGTGGAGGCTGTTCTTCCCACCGACATCAAGTTCGGATCGCCAAGGGTGATCGCCTTCAACGAGCTACGTCAAGAGGACCTCATCAGCGATCGTCTCCTCCAGCTTGAAGAAGCACGGTGTCAGGCAGCGCTTCGTGCTGCAAGATACCAGCCGGGCTTGCACCGCTACCATAGCCGCCATATTCGAGCAAGGACTCTGGAGGTCGGCGATCTGGTGCTCAGGAGGATACTCTCTCGTGAGGGCCTCCACAAGCTATCGTCGATGTGGGAAGGGCCCTTCAAGGTGACGCACATCGCCAGGCTAGGCTCGACGCGGCTGGAAACCGCAGAAGGCGTACCTGTGGGGAACCTGTGGAACATAGCTCATCTGAGAAAGTTCTACCCGTAGGTTCCTCGCGAGGAGATAAGACCATCATCACGACACTTTGTATTAACTTAAACTGCTCTTCAACACTAAGATTAAGTTAAAGCGCATATAGCGCCTCTGCTCCGGCATGATATTGTAATGGCATGAAGTCCATTTATTTTCTGCTATACTTCACGCGGAAGGGGGCTAGGCATAGTGTCTATGCTGGGGCCTTCCCCCGAAAAACAGCAAGCCCGAAAAACCCAAAGGGACTGAGCTCTTGTCAGGGGCGACGGCCCCATTACTGATCACCTCCACGTACCCGTGGTGCTTAGTTCCTCGCGTAGTACACCGGAAAATAAGAAATATTCGAAAATTCCAAGGTGTGCCAAAGGCACCAACCAAGGACAGACGCCTCGTGAGCATCCGTCACATAGGCATCCAGATGCGTTGATGCACTTAGCATCTGCAGGAGTCAAGATTCCCCTCGCTCGAGGAAGGCCAAACACAGCAGGATCATTGAAGACTAAGGCCGCTCTGATCATCTTGCGAAGGAGACGCAGATCCAGAGGTCCGCGCCAGGCCCTTCGCCCCGTGAGCAATCCTCAATGAGGTGTCGACGGGCTATGGGCTCTCTTAAGCATCGATGCTTTCACGTCCGTGAGAGTCCAGCTTCCCTCACGCCAAGGAAGGCCCCGTGAATCGCCACGCGCGTCAATTTGCTCTTAGCTGCTAGCACAGATAGTGTCGCGCTCCCTCACGACGAGGAAGGTCCCTGTGCCGGTCACAGTGGTATCTTATTCGCCTTTCTTTTTCCGTTTGTTTTATCGATTTGTTTTTCATTTTCGGGGATTTGGGGTATTTTGTTTTCCAACTCTTTCTTCAACTTCTTGTCTCAGGATGGGCAATCTTCGTCGCTGACGCCAACCCCGCCATGAGCTCTGAAGCGCTGGGAGGCCTCCCACAAGCGCATGCAACTCGCCAGGGCTCTCGAGGGAGCGGACGACCAGGACAGCGCAAGGAAATGAGAAGCAAAATGAGAAGGAAAGGCAATAGCTAAACCATTTCATCATCAAGCCCCAACAGGGGAAGGGGCAAAAGCACGACGGGGCATACCCTGCCGGCGATGACAACTATTCAAAAGAAGGGAGGGGACTAGTTCTCCTCCCCCGAAGACCTCTAGGACAGCGCCATCTCTTCACTCCACCGCCGTGGGAAGGGGATAGGTACGGTGGACGCTGTTGGCGGTGAAGACCCACACCGAGGCCTCCAGCGCCCCCAGCTTGAAGCGGAAGACGAGGTGGTCGCTGACATGGAGGTGGTGGCCGAGGGCGAAAGACCTCCAGCGCCCGGAGAGGACGGCATTGCCGCCCATGCCGAGAATGATGTCCACAGGCCAGATCAGCTCTGGCCTACTCTGCTCCACCAGCACGACCTCGCCAACGGAGAGGTCGGGAGCGGAGATCGCCCTCCAGATCGCATCGGGCAACCGGAGGGTGGTGAAGCTCCAGTCCTGGACGACGACAAGGAGCTCCAAGTAGTAGGACCCCGGCGCGATGAGGGGTCCCAGGGCCACCGCTGCCAGGCGGCGGGGAGTCGCGACCATGCCGATCACAAAGGGTGCCGCTTCCGGCGGCACCGGGGCATCTGCGACCGGGAGAAGGGGGCCCAGAATGGCCCCTGCCTCCCGGAGCGCCCGATCAATGCTCCCCGTAGAGTGGGGAGCCGACATTGCCACCACCAGTGGTGACGGCATGGCCAGAGCACCTCCCGGTGCGGGACCCCAAAGGGTCAAAGCCCTAGAGGTCCCCGGGGCGGCGCGGTTCTCCATGCCCCGTGCCGGCGCCCCTATGCGAAGGGGGCCTCTAGCTCCAGGTGCCCCGATGGCGGGCACCTTTAGCTTGTTCCGGCTGCTGAGTGGGCACCCGCGGCGCTTCTTTCCTGCGCCTGAGGATCCTGCAGCGGCGGAGGAGGCAGAGGGATCCATGGCGCAGGGGAAGTGTTCTCCAGTGTGAGAGTAGTATTGGGAGGAGGCAAGTGGAGTGCAGAAGGCATCGAGGAAGCAACATTTAAAGGGGGCGGACGGCGTAGAAGCGTCAAGTCCCAGCGCGGGAATCGGAGCGTCGGCGCAGTACTCCTGCAGTGAAGTGACACACCATCATGACGGTTTGGCGCATCGGGGACTGCTGCATCGCCCGCTGCTCTGTCTCGCCAGCCACGGTCATGCCACGTGTCCGTAGCCTCTGCATCTTCACATGGTCCTCTTACCACATGTGTTGACGCGTGCCGTTGGAGGGCCCAGCAGCTTCTGGGGGCCCCTGACCCTTCGCTCCTCGAGAGGGCGCGTTTGCGGGCCATGCTCCCAGGGGCTACTGTCAGTGTTCTGGATACCTGGTTATCCCGGTCCATCTGCTCCTAGGCCACTTCAACGGCCCAGCTTCGGCCTAGGAGCGAAATGAAGACCGGAGCCCAGCAAGGAAGACCCTCATGAAGAGGCGCCTCATGAGGAGAACAACGACAAAACCGCTAAGGACCTGAAGACCTCCTCGCGAGGTGTTCCTCGTGAGGGGAGGGACCAGCTCAGCACAATCCTGCGTTGGCCAGAGGATAAGACCAGAAGATGGCGTACCGTCCACGCTATCCCGACAAGGGGGCGACCAGCCTCTGTCATGCCTGCATAAAGCTACGCGGTGGTTGTTGCCACCCCCCTAAAAATAGGGTGGACGGTGCAGGGCACCAGAGCAGGACATCAGCCTTCCTCCACCCACTCTCATGGACCGGCGCCACTGCTCTACGTAGACCAAGACCACTGAATACTGAAGACAACAGTTGTCCCCCTCCTTGGCCGTATTGTGGCAACCCCTTCCCCAAGTTGATGAGGGGAAGGAGGACCTCGGTGCTATAAAAGGAGGGGAGGCCGCCCCTTAGAAACGATCCCCAATTCTGAGCTCCTAGCTAGGCTAAGTTGGTTCTTCTACCTCCGCCCAGCTAGTGCTCTGTAACCAAGACCTTGTACTCCTCGCGAGGTATCGCGTCGTAATAAAAGAAGGCAAGAAGTAGGGGCTTTACCTCACCACGAGGGCCCTGAACCTGGGTAAAGATTGGTGTCCCTCTCTGTCGTGCATCATGCTCTCCGACATCTCGAGTCTTCCGTTGTCGTGTTTCGTTGCGATCTAAATCTCACGCGTACAGCCCCCTGCGTTCGAATCTTTGGGTCCTTCGTGTGGTACCCCGTGTTCTTGCGACACAAAATCCACCGACAACTATATATCGCGGCCACACATCAAGTAGTGAGCACGGTGCTAGTATTCGAACAAAGTGAAGAAGGGAAGGCGCACGGAGTACATCGACCAGTATACTTCCTCAGCGAAGTCCAGTCACCAACAAAACAGCGGTACCCGCATTATTAGAAGCTTGCATACAGCATATTTACAACAACATGTAAATTGCGGCAATACTTTGCAGTACATCCAATCATAGTGGTTAACGAAGCCCCACTATCAAACATATTGAACAACCCTGAAGCAACATGATGTGTCTCCTTATGGGGAATTGAACCATCTCCCCTGGACATCACGCACGAGAAAAGGAAAGCAATCAAATCTCAGGTGTTGCCAGATTTCATAGCATAGTGGCTCGAAATACAAAACTCAGGACCACCTGACCTATCGAGTGTATGGACAATGTACTTCGATGGGTCGAAAAGGGTCCAAGGCGCAGGAGCAGGGATAGTCTTAATATCACCACAAGGGGATAAGCCAAAGTACATATTAAGAATGAGTTTTCCACAAGCTTCTAACAATGAAGCCGAGTATGAGGCCCTGCTTCATGGAATGAAGATGGCCAAAGCATGTGGAGCAACCCAACTAAACATATTCGGGGACTCGAACCTCGTCGTCCAGCAAGTAATGAATCGATGTGATGCCATCAGCGACAACATGACGGCGTACAGGAATTTGTACTACTATCTAGAAGGAACTTTCGATGGGTGTGAAGTTTCACGCATCAGCAGAGCCAGCAATGTCCTAATGCCTGCCTATACCACCAGGAGTTTTTTGGGAGGAAATCATCGAGAGGTCAATAAAAGGCAGCAAAAGTTCGACTCCTGGGGAACCAAGTCAGCATCCGACGAAAGGCTTGGGGGCTGGCAAGCCATGAATAGAAAGCGTAGCGGAACCAGAGGGAGTCATGATGATCGAAGAAACTTGGATGCAGCCATACTTAGCGTACATGATGAACAAGACACTACCCAAAGATACAGTCGAAGCATGAAGGATAATACGACGATCCAAAGCTTTTGTCATACTACAAGGGAAGTTATATAAGAAAAGTATAACTGGTGTATTGCAGCGATGCATCACCCCTCAAGAAGGGCAAGACATATTAAAAGACATCCATGCAGGAGTTTGCGGACATCCTGCTAGCAGCAGAGCTATAGCAGCCAAGGCTTTTCGTGCAGGATTCTACTGGTTAACAGCCACCGAAGATGCAAAAGATATAGTCCAAAGGTGTGAGGCCTTTCAACGATTCGTGTCCAGACCACATGCACCAGTAGCAGAACTTTAGCCAATACCACTGTCCTGGCCCTTTGCACAATGGGGTTTGGATATGGTAAGAAAATTGCACAAGTCATGGCCAGGAGGGCACGTCTACATGTTGGTGGCAGTAGACAAATTCACCAAGTGGGTAGAAGCAGCCCCAGTAACAACTCAGGACTCCACAACAGCAATCAACTTCATCAAGTCAATAGTATTTCGCTTCAGAGTACCACACAACATCATCAAAGACAATGGAACAGATTTCACATCTAAAGAGTTCAAAAGTTATTGTGAAAGTACGGGAATCAAACTAAAATTCGCATCCGTCGCACATCCCAAAACAAATGAGCAAGTCGAGAAAGCAAACGGCTTAATATGCAACGGAATTAAAAAAAGGTTATTAGCACCCCTGGAGAAAGCCAAGCACGCTTGGGTAGATGAGTTACCCTCCGTGCTCTGGAGTCTGAGAACTATGCCTAATGTGGCTACCCAAGAGACACCTTTCTTTCTGGTCCATGGCGCAGAAGTCGTGCTTCCAGTCGAGATTACTCGTGAAGCCCCAAGAATTGCAGCCTACGACGAAACGACTTCTACAGAAGCACTTCAAGATGATGTCGATGCACTCAACGAAGCAAGAGATGTAGCACTAGCCAGAGCTACACAATACCAGCAGAGTCTATGGAACTATCATAGTACTCAAGTTCATCCCCGATCTTAGGGGATCTAGTCCTACGACTCAAGCAAGATGGCCATGGCAAATTAGAATCCCCATGGGTGGGGCCTTACATTGTCACAGAAGTCATTCCAGGAGGAGCTTATCGACTACAAGACAAGAAGATGGGCAAAGATGAGAGCAACCCATGGAATGCGGAGTAGCTCTAGCATTTTTACGCATAGAAGACATCACTGATAAACAAGCATGACGATAGCAATAGAAAACTGTGAGTTATGACCCTCTAAACCCAGAACATGAGGCCACAGGTCGGGTTTCTTGGGTCAACTCGATGATATGTAGAATATGTCATAATTTTCCGCTCGGGGGCTCCGACCCTCGAGTTGTTATAAAGAAACATAAATATTACTGAGATCATGTATTCATGTCTTCTCACGAGTTACTACGAGGTTGTTCATAACCCTATATTCGACAAGGAAAAAACGCGACTAGCAGAAACGCAAAAGCACATCGACACTAAGAGAAAACACACCTCGGAACGCTGATAGTTCCTCTGGTCTATTACTGAACACGATAGCATAAAACAAAAGTTTGTCACATATATTTATTACATAAAGTGGGCCAAAGGAGCACAAGTCAAAAGGATTACATCAAGAGGAAAGTAACATCTACTAGAAGTGCACTTCGGCTTCATACTTCCTCTGGCACTATGTCACATCAAAGATCTTCACATCAAACTTTGACATACCGCAATGGTAGTCAAAGAGCATGAAAAAACCCTGATGCAGCTCATGGTCCTCTGCAAATTGGGGCCAGCCGCCCCTGAAGTACATCTCACCACGGCCATCATAGTACACCTCCATTTCATATGGAGTTCCTCCTCCAGATTCTTCGTGGAGGATAGCCTCTCGAAGCTCGCGCCCGTCCATGAACTGAGTAAATTTCAGAGGAACACGCTGCTGCTCATGGCATTGAGCACTAGCAATAACAAAAAAGGAGAAAGTTTTGACAGGAGGAGGAGGAGAGGCATTGCGAGGAGCAGCGCTTGCATCTTGGGCAACAACAAAAGATGGCTTGGGCTTGTTCTTACTTCCCAAGGGGCGGTCGGGGCGCCGCTTCATGGATGTGGACAATGATGAAGCCACCAGGGAAGCGTCCTTTGGTTTGTTCGTACTGCCGTGTGGACGGCCGCGCCCCTGTTTCTCTATCACGGCACTGGTGTCAAGGTCGACAACACCGGCATCCGCCATTGGAAGGTTTTGCTTGGCAAAAAGAAACCCTAGATGAGATTTGGAGGAGGAAGACGATGCGGTGGAGAAGGCTCACAATGAAAGGATTAGGGTTTTCCCTGGTAAGCTGGCGTACCTTATTTATAAGTAACCCTTCGTGGGCCTTTATGACTTACAGCTCCAATTAAAATTATGGGCTTTGACATTTCGTCCAGAAGAGAGAAAGGAACAGCGGAAAAATATATAAAGGAAGAAGAGAAGAAATTCGCAATCCTTCAAGGAAAAAGGACAAAAAATCGATGAAGAAGAAAATATGTGAGTCTATAAAAGGCTGCAAGCACCCCCTTATAGCCTCGGGGGCTACTACCATCGGGAGCGCTAGGCGCGCACCCGACGAATTAACACAAGAATAACATAGCTCGGAAGATGAGAAGACAGTATATTTAAGCCTATACCCAAAAAACTTTCGATTATAGCCTCGGGGGCTACTACCAGCGGGAGCACTGGTCATGCACCCGATGACAATGGACAACGTTGGTTAATGATCAGAAATATCTTTGACTAATTGGTTGACAAAAATCTTCGACTATATTGTCGACAAAATGGCATCGATTCCTCCCATCGGGAGCTATTCGTGATTATTTGAAGGAAAAAACAACTTGAAGATATTTCACATTTCAACAGTCAAACAAGGCTTGCAAGAAAATTAATGATTCTCAGGCTAAGTCATCGCGACGAAGCTTGAATGTCGTGGTCATAAAAGATCATGAAGGTAAGACCCCAGGATCCGTCCTGTGTGACCTAGTATACGCACCTAAATGCGCTCTGCTAGTAACTTTTCGTGTCTACGACGCAAAGAAAATCCCAGTGGACGCACTGGGTACCCTGAGAAATACTGGAACTCTTTCTTTGTAAGTCCTAAATGCGGCAAAAGATTGAGTTAGACCAGGTACCAAGCTCAAGTCCAGGGGATTGAGTTTGAAATAGGTGACAAGTATCTGCTCCGGCAGTTAACTGGCCTCTTGATCCGTCAGAGCTGCCAGGCTTGTTAGCCAAAATCCCCTCGCGAAATAATATAATAAAAGTTGTTTCATTGAGTACAGGCAATAGTCAAAGAAAAAAGAAGTCGAAGAATGATCAAGTCAAAGATATAAAGATAAGAGATTCAACCTGAATCTACAATTCTGGTAGAATCTCGGGGGCTACTGACAAGGATATAGCTAATTGAGCCTGTTATTTGTTGGGGATATATCAAATGGGTATACCAGCGATGTAGTCTGATGTGGCGTCTCCCATGCATGATACTTCATGCTATACTATTCCTGATTATATTGTTGCTACGGTAACCGTGTCTGTTGGCCCTGGAATTATCAAGAGGAGGCGCATGCTATTTTTATTTCTGCCACAAAAGGAGAAGGTCAAATATGTAAATAGCAGGCGCATTGGTACTTGGTGTGTTCTTTGCTTGAAAGAGTCTGGCTGGGGGCCACCTACAGCCGTGATGCACTTGACGATGGCGCACCTAGTTAGTAGAGTCCCGAATTATTTTACTTTGTTTTTTATATCGGTTTAGGAAAATGGAGTCTGGCTTGTTTATTTGTTTTTATTTTCCTAATTTCGTTTTGCTTGTAAGTCAAGTAATAGGGAGGTCGGCTGCAACTATAAAGCCAAAGGGGTGCACACCAATGTAAAGGGAGTTGAATTTTCGAGTTGAGAATATACAGGAAAAAGGTCCCATGTCGGGGGACACCAATATCGTTGGTTTTGCTTGCTGATTCGTAAGGATCTGTTTTGCAGTTCGTGGAGTAGATCTAATCTGCTCAATGACTGAGTTCATCTACCTTCTATCTTGATCACCGTGAAAGATTGGGCCAAAGCCCCTTCGGATCACGTTGATCCGTATCATCTTGGTATCAGATTCATCGGGTTTCTCACGGTGGAATTTGTTGTTGAGATTGATTTGTTCTGCTGAGTTTTATCTGCTGAGGTCGTCGATCGATCGATTTTTGTTGCTTCGTCGGTGTTGTTCTGGTTGCACAGATTGGATCGACCCTAGGAGTCAAGCGTGCCCACGTTGCCTTCTTCCTTGCTTCGATCGATCTTCCAGGGGGCCCACCGCCTGGACGTTTCCCTACAATCGTTTGTCTTGCCATCGCACAGATTTTCTCGATCTCCTGAGATCGGATCGCCCCAGATCGATCTTCCAGGAGTCCACCGCCTCCACGAGTCCCTGCAATGGATCCCGATCGGGCCACAGAGAAAAAAAATTCTTGGCGCTCGTTCGGGGCGCCGCACCACAGACGCTCGCTGTGGTCGAGCGAGGCGCTTGGCGTAGCAGCGTCTTGGCCGCCATCGTGGGCTGGCCCATCTGCACCACGAGTTTTTCACGGCGTTTTCTGCCGAGATCTCTGTGCTAAGTTTTGCTACTGAGATTGATCTGCCGGTTGATTTATATCTGTTGGAAATTCGATCTGTCGATCTGCTGAAGTATTGCTGACGAAGGCTTTGGCCAAGACATTGGTTCCGCTGGTTTTGAAGTTGTGCTGATCTGTTGGATAGAGCGGCCAGGTCGACTTGTTCATCTACTGCTGGCGGAAATTTTCTTCGTCACGATCTCACCATCCTGTAGTTTCGCGAGGACACTCAAGAGCGTTGAGAAAAGATAAAGGCAATAGAAGATCAGGTGGAGATCGGATCAGAGATTTGTGGTATGTAGAGATTTTGTATCCTGTTTGCACTCACGTGATCATCTTGGAGATATCTGCTACACGTCAAACTTGAGGCCACTGCCGGCCGATCAGTTTTGGGCACCGCTAGTTTGTTTTCTGCTGTGATAGTCTGCTGGACTTGAATTTTTCGGTTACGGGGGAGAAAGATGTTCTATCTCATTGGTTTCAGAAAGAAGAGAAAGTGCACGCTGAGCAACTTTTCCATACTCGTGTGATCGTTCAGGAACGTGCATGTGCTTTGACGATCGACCAGACTGCTTTAATCAATGCTGTTAGTAGTGAGTTGGTCGAGAAGTTAGAATTGCCTGTGCAACCAATTTCAGAGCCATATTATCTGCGTCTTGGCGACATCAAGCTTGCCATCACACACCAAACATTGGTTCAATTTATGTTGGGCAACTTAGCTTTTGCTGTTTGGTGTGATGTGCTTCCTCTACACATGGTTTCATGTCATCTCCTTTTGGGAAGGCCATGGTGCAAGGATCAAGGTGCAACATATCACATGGAGCATTATTATTATACAAAGTATGTTGTTCCCTATGGCAACAAAATGTACACTCTGGTGTCCATGGATACCATGAAGTACAAGGCTTGGAGAGATGAAAAATTGCAGAAACTCAAGGAGGAAGAAGAGCACAACAATAAGGAGGCTGAATTAAAAATCAGGGAGCAAGAAGAGGCAAAGAAGAGGGACGCCGAAGCTGCTGCACTTCTCCTTGTGCATGTGCCCTCTACAGCTGATATTGTTGCTTTCAAGACTGACTCAAAACCGAGGACGGTTTTGCCTGAAGAAGGGGCGGATGATGTGGCGTCTCCCATGCATGATACTTCATGCTATACTATTCCTGATTATATTGTTGCTATGGTAACCGCGTCTGTTGGCCCTGGAATTATCAAGAGGAGGCGCATGCTATTTTTATTTCTGCCACAAAAGGAGAAGGTCAAATATGTAAATAGTAGGCGCATTGGTACTTGGTGTGTTCTTTGCTTGAAAGAGTCTGGCTGGGGGCCACCTACAGCCGTGATGCACTTGACGATGGCGCACCTAGTTAGTAGAGTCCCGAATTGTTTTACTTTGTTTTTTATATCGGTTTAGGAAAATGGAGTCTGGCTTGTTTATTTGTTTTTATTTTCCTAATTTCGTTTTGCTTGTAAGTCAAGTAATAGGGAGGTCGGCTGCAACTATAAAGCCAAGGGGGTGCGCACCAATGTAAAGGGAGTTGAATTTTCGAGTTGAGAATATACAGGAAAAAGGTCCCATGTCGGGGGACATCAATATCGTTGGTTTTGCTTGCTGATTCGTAAGGATCTGTTTTGCAGTTCGTGGAGTAGATCTAATCTGCTCAATGACTGAGTTCATCTACCTTCTATCTTGATCGCCGTGAAATATTGGGCCAAAGCCCCTTCGGATCACGTTGATCCGTATCATAGTCCTAAACCAGCAAGCCAGGGTGGCCCATCAGGGTGGTATGGCGGATTGCCTACCGGGCGGCCCAGTTGCTAGAGAAACCATGGTGGTACTGGACGCAGGAGCTCATGGCAGATCCGTAGATAGGTCCATGGCGGGCTGCCTTGTAGTACACGCATAGGACTTAGTCTAGGACTCCAAGTTGTATCCGCTCCGGTACCAACGTGTAACCCACGCCAGGTGCCTTTATAAGCCGGCGTGGAGAAGCCTTTGAGGCACAACTTAGACATACAGCCAATCGCATAGCGAAACAGCCAACCTCATCATTGTAACCGAGCACTTGTTGCCATATAGTGAATTATAGCAGCACGTAGGGTCTCGCCACCGTTGCAGGATCTGAAGCTGGGTAAACTCATGCTACCACCATCCCGGATCGCTCCGCCGTGTTCACCCCCTTCCACAAACCGCCATACACCTACCCCTATGGCAGATCTGTTGACGAAACCACGACAGTTGGCGCCCACCGTGGGGCATAACGCGTCAGGAGCGTGGGTCTAGGCGCGATCCGCCTTCGCAGGCATCGGTGACACCGTCGCCATTGGGTGCGTCCTCTATGATTCTGGCTTCCCCATCATCCCAGCGGATAACCTCTGGGTGCCGGCTAGAGAAGACCCCGCTCGATTCACCGTTGTTCCGATTGGAGATATCCATATCTTCATCGGAGAGACAAACCCTACCCCCGCTACGGAAACCAATTTCCGGCGGATTGGTATGGCTGAAACCCCCCAAACGGACCGCTTTCGAGCTGGATACAGAGGAGGACTCATCTGATCTGGAACTTCCTAAGTTACCTAGATCGGATCTAAAAAACAATCCCACCCAGCCCGCCCTAGAGGTAGAGGAAGTGGTGGTAGACCGCTGTGAATCCACCATGAGCAATCTGGCATTAGAGACATCGCGGTATTGCCTTGTTGCTTTCATAGGTATCACTTCGGGATCTACCTCCAATGGAGAAGATAGCCCAGGTGAATCCATCCTGGAGGCACTTAACGAAAGTGGGGAATCGGATGACTGGGATAGCAAAGGCTATGACTCTGATCACTATGACGCTGCCATGAGAAGGATCGAGGCGGAGTTAGCTCAGCAAGCACTTGAAGAACAGAGCGCAGCCGCCAAGCAGGTGTTCATGACTAACAAAGGAGATGACGCTGGGCAGACAACCGGTGATCCGCCATCTCAGGCAGCCCATGACGGAGATGCCGGCAAAGAGCAGGGTAACCCGCCCGATCCCGCCACGGAACAGCTTCCTGAGATCCAGGGTGGCCCCAGGCCTCTGCAACCCGCCATCCCCGAGGTCCAACACCCATAAGACTTCACGACCCCGCTGGACAAGGTCGTCTACGGAACTCTAGCAGATCCAATCACCCCTGACTGTGTCAGAGACGTGAACGATCTCGAGAAGAAAAGGCGAGCAATCCTTAAGGAGGCAAAGCGAGTCGAGAAGATGGGCCAACAGCTAGATGGCGACATTGCTAAAGCTCAAGACACGCTGAAGTGCGCAAGGAACATGGAGGAGAAGTACGTTACTCTCGTCCAGAACCAAATGAATGAGGGAGGCGACCCGCAGCTGGTGCGAAACCTTGAGTTCACCGTGCCAACCGCAGAAACTCTGGCCAGGATGTATATCAAGAATCCGCCATATGTGGACAAGAACCACGATGAAGTCAGGGCTACCCCCATAGAGAACATCGTGGCTGCAAAGGAGCTATTGGAGCATAATAAAAGCCCAGCAGCCCTAGAGATGGCGGTAAAACTGATGACCAAAGCATTGGTGCAGCAGGAGAAGGCTACGTCATCACGACGGCTTGAATCTGATCCCGCGCTATGCAGGTCCAGTACTGCGTCCAAGGCTCAGGGTGCTGACAATTATGGTATGCGCCCTGATAACGAATCTCATACCGGATCCTCAGAAATCCGAAGAAGAGAAGCTCGCAACCGGGTAGATGCCATCCCAATATCCTCCGATGACAACCAAATGGCAAAGGCCCGCAGAGAAATCCATCACCACCTCGCAAGAATTACCCTGCCTATGGATACCAACAAGACAATGCTGCTCCCCGCCATAAGACCAACATGCCGCCACCAAAGTATAAGACGTTCAAAATCCCAAAGGGAGGAATCATCATACGCGACAACGATGGCAAGCGAGGATGAAGCTGTAACGCTGGATGCAGAGACGATCCGCCACAATGGGAAGCAAGTCGGGACGGCGGATCCAAGCAAAGGGAACAATCTCGCCATGATGATGGCGCGCACCGCAGCGGCGACAAGGATAAGGATCGCCCTTCCCGCCGCCACGATGACAAAGGGCAAGGCTCCCGCCGCCATGACGACGATCCATCTCCACGGAGAGCAGAGGGAAGCCGTCGTAGCTGCAGAGATCAATCGCATGCCGGCGAGAGTAAAAGTCGACGTGATCCTTTGCCATCCGCACCAGGCAGCCCCCATGGCGGCGGCGGTGGCGGCGGTGGACCAGCAAAATCACGCAACTCTCGCAAGGATCCGCAGGACCAGAAGCCCTACGACGCGCGTACCCACCTAAATGAGATTTCCAAGTCTCAAACAGCCTTCTTCCTCGGCCCAAAGTGCTTTGGACAATGGATCCGTGATGAGCCCATCCCACATGGGTTCAAAATTGAGAAAAATATCCGCCAGTACAATGGAGTCGACAGGCCTCTAACTTGGCTACAAGACTACTTCAACGCAGTACAGTTCGCAGGGGGATCACCCAATGTTGTTGTCCGCTATCTGCCCCTAATGCTATCCGGCACAGCGCGGCAATGGATCAACGACTTGGTAGAAAATTCCATCCAAACCTGGTTCGACATGCAGACTGCGTTCACCGAAAACTTCGAGGGTACTTACGAGAGACCCCATAATATTGGTGACCTCCAAAGGTGCCGATGGGCTGACGACGAGACCTCCCGAACTTTCCTCGCGTGATGGCTAGATATGAAGAACTCCTGTGAAGGAGTTACCGACGAATCCGCCATCCTCGCGTTCATCGACAGTTTGGAGAGAGGATAGCTGCTCCTCCATCACCTATTGCGGGAAAGGAACGAAGGGAAACTAACCATAAATTCTATGATCACCATTGCAAGCAACTACGCGGCCACTGATGATGACGCCCGCGAATCCCTAAAGGCCTCCGCCATCTAGAATACTAGAAAGCGGAACAATAGCAATAAACGGAAAAATCCGCCAGAAGAGCAGCAAACTCCAGATATGGTGGCCACAACCTTCGCCGATAAGGGTCAAAGCAGCCAGCGCGGCAGAGGACGCGGTACTAGCAGTGGCCAGCCATGGAGCTCTACAGCTCCCGCTTCGGTGCCATCGGCCCCCGTGTCCTACGATGAATACCGCGATATGCCATGCTTCACCCATCGAGACGCTTCAGGGAAGTGCAATCACACCAACCGGAACTGCAAGTTTGTCAACGACATCAAGGTGGATCAAGAAGCTGGCTACAAGCGCAACCGGCGACAACGGCCTCGTGGCAAAGGAAAAGCGGACAAGGACAAGGAATCCAAGGATGGCAGTGATATGGATGAAGACCCTGTGCCCAAACCCGCCAAAAAGGCAGAGGGTGGGGCTGGCACGAGCAACCCATTCAAAAACACCAATAAAAAGGGAGCCTTTCACACGTTCCTTGGACCTCCCATGGCTAAGGCACAGTGAGCTGCTATGCGCTCCCTCAATGCCACCATGCCAAAAGTCCGCCAGTACGTCCGATGGTCCGAAGTACCGGTGCACTGGACCCGCGACGATCATCCAGAGCACATCCCGGATGGATATTACGCCATGGTAGTATGCCCTGTGATACAAGGCTACGAGTTCTCCAAGTGTTTAATGGATGGCAGCAGCAGCCTAAACATCATGTACATGGAGACACTGACAAAACTTGGCCTTACCAAGACCCAACTCCGCCATAGTGCTGTCACTTTTTATGGAGTGGTTCCTGGCCGCCAAGCTAAGTCCCTCGGGTCTATCACCCTCAAGGTTGCCTTTGGCAGTGAAGAAAATTACCGAGAAGAGCCCATAACCTTTGAGGTAGTCCCGTTCAAAAGTACATACCATGTGATCTTCGGCCGCCCTGCTTTCCACAGTTTCCATGCCAGGCCGTGCTACATCTACAACCAGCTGAAGATGCCAGGACCGGATGGCATAATCACCGTTTATGGCAGCTTCAAAAAGGCAAAGGAGTGTGAGGAAGGAGAAGCGGCTTTCGCGGAAGCAGTGTTCTTTGGCGAGGAGTTCAAAGAAATCCACGCCGCCACGGACCCAGCGGAGATGCCGGCATCCAAGCAGGAAGTTTCCGCCTCCCCGCCCACCTTCAAGCCTATAGTTGATACAAAGCAGGTGGAACTTGTCGCTGGTGATGCCGCCAAGACCACCTCGATTGGGACAAATCTGTCCCCCAAATAGGAAAGCACGCTCATCGAGTTCCTCCGTGAGAACCCGGACATCTTCGCATGGCAACCATCTCACATGACGGGTGTACCTAGGGAACTCGCCGAGCATGCCCTACAAATAATCCCTGGCTCCAGGCTAGTAAGACAAGCTATGAGACGCTTCAGAGATGAAAAACGCCGCGTGATAGCAAAGGAAATTTCCAAGCTACTGAAAGCAGGCTTCATCAAAGAAGTGATCCATACGAAGTGGGTGGCAAATCCTGTGTTAGTTCCTAAGAAAAACACAAAGGTTCTGCGCATGTGTGTAGATTATACTGGCCTGAACAAAGCGTGTCCAAAAGATCCTTTTCCCTTGCCTCGCATTGACCAAGTCATTGACTCGACAGCGGGATCAGAGTTGCTATGTTTCTTAGATGCCTACTCAGGATACCACCAGATCAAAATGAAGGAGTCCGATCAACTTGCTACGTCGTTCGTAACACCTTATGGCACGTATTGCTACGTGACAATGCCATTTGGTCTGAAAAATGCAGGAGCAACGTACCAGCGCACCATGCAGAAATGCCTGGCGGATCAAATCGGATGCAACGTCCACGCATATGTGGACGACATCGCCGTTATGTCCAAGAAGCAAGATGACCGTATAGCGGATTTGCAAGAGACCTTCGACAATCTAAGGAAGTACAACATGATGCTCAACCCCACGAAGTGCGTCTTCGGGGTACCAGCTGGACAACTCCTGGGATTCATCGTCTCCCACCGCGAAATCGAGGTCAACCCAGAGAAGATCAAGGCAATCCTCAACATCTCCCGGCCTAATGACTTAAAGGACGTACAGCGACTCACAGGCTGCGTGGCAGCAGTGAGCAGATTCATCAGTCGTCTTGGCGAGAAGGCTTTGCCACTCTACAAGCTGATGAAGAAATCAGACGAATTCATCTGGACCAACAAGGCAGACGCTGCGCTTAAGGATCTGAAGAGAGTGCTATCCACTGCACCAGTCCTAGCAGCTCCCGAAGACCAGGAACCCATGTTACTATACATGGCGGCAACCAACAGGGTCGTCAGCATCGTCATCGTGGTAGAACGTAAGGAAGAAGCGCAGGAGTACGGCATACAGCGACCAGTCTACTATGTCAGCGAGGTCCTGACGGAATCCAAGCAACGATACCCTCACTACCAAAAGTTGGCATATGGAGTTTTCCTAGCTTCTCGTAAGTTACGGCATTACTTCTATGACCATAAGATCACAGTGGTGAGCAAGGCTCCACTGAAGGACATCATCAACAACATCGACACAACAGGATGAGTTGCAAAGTGGGGCATTGAACTGGCCTCCTTCGACATCGACTACAAGCCTCGCACCGCCATCAAGTCTCAGGCTTTGGCGGAATTTATGGTGGATTGGAAGGAAGCACAGGAGACTACGCCTGTCCCAGAACTAGAGCATTGGGTGATGCACTTTGATGGTTCAAAGCTGCTACATGGCTCGGGGGCTGGAGTGACTCTCAAATCTCCCAAGGGAGATGAGCTCAGCTACGTTCTCCAGATCCACTTCCCCACCACCACCAACATCGCGGAGTATGAAGCGCTACTGCATGGGCTACGTGTCGCAAAGGAGATCGGCGTACAACACATTATGTGTTGCGGAGATTCTGACCTTGTCACTCAGCAGGTGGCTGGCACATACAAAGCTCGGAATGAAGTTATGGCGGCTTACAGAGATGAAGTGGATGAGATGGCCAAAAGTTTCCTCGGCTACGACATAAAGCACGTATGACGAGAAGATAACATGGCGGCTGATACCTTGTCCAAGCTAGGATCTAGCCGCAAGGCAGTCCCGCCAGGCGTATTCCTCGAGCATCTGCACATACCATCAGTCAAGATGGTGGATCCAGAAAATCCGGAACTAGCAAGCTCCCCTGTTATGGCGGTTTAGCCTAGTAACCCGCTATGGGCTGAGCCCTACCTGGAGTATCTGATGAACAAGAAACTACCCGAGGATGAAGTCCAGAAGAGACAAATCGAGCGTAGAGCAAAAGCATACACCATCATAGATGGCCAGCTCTACAAGCGAAGCACCTCAGGAGTCTTTATGAAGTGCATATCCCAAGTGGACGGAATCGAAATACTAAAGGAGATCCACGAAGGCGAATGTGGGCATCACGCCGCCGCCAGATCCCTCATAGCTAAGGCATTCTGCCATGGATTTTACTGGCCAACAGCCAAGGCAGATGCAGACCGTATCGTGGAGCTCTGCCAAGGTTGCCAGATGTACTCCAAGCAAACCCACATGCCCGCCACAGCACTGCATATGATCCCTATAACCTGGCCTTTTGCGGTCTAGGGGCTGGACATGGTGGGTCCGCTAAAAACAGCACCTTCGGGATTTATGCACCTCCTGGTAGCGGTAGATAAATTCATGAAGTGGGTGGAGAATAAGCCCATCAGAAAACTTGATGGCAAAACCGCCCTAAAATTTGTCAAGGACATTATGGTCAGATTCGGCATCCCACATAGTATCATCACCGACAACGGCACTAACTTATCTCAGGGAGAAGTCGAAGAATACTGCCATCACAACGGAATCCGCCTCGACTTGGCATCTGTGGCACATCCACAGTCCAATGGCCAAGTTGAATGGACCAATGGACTAATCATGTCAGGGATCAAGCCACGCCTAGAAGCACCGCTACATAGAGCAGCTGGAGCCTGGGCAGAAGAGTTGCCATCTGTGCTGTGGAGTCTACGGACCACGCCAAACAGATCAACTGGCCTCACCCCTTTCTTCTTAGTCTACGGATCAGAGGCAATCTTGCCAAGTGATGTCCAGTACGATTCCCCAAGAGTCGAGGCCTATGAGGAGGAAGATGCAGAAGCGTCTAGACAACTATCCGTGGACCTGCTAGAAGAAGAACGAGACCTAGCAGCCCAGAGATCCGCCATCTACCAGCAGAATCTCCGCCGCTATCACAACCGGCGAGTTCGCAAATGCTCGTTCAAAGAGGGGGACCTGGTGCTACTCCTCAAACAGCAGAAGTCCCACAAGCTATCCCCGCCTTGGGAAGGACCCTTCGTCATCAGCAAAGCTCTACTGAATGGTTCCTACTACCTCGTGGATATTCGCGAGCTAGATAAGCGACCCAGTAAGAAGCGCAAACGAAGAGACCCTGACGATATCTATGACGAAACAGATCGTCCATGGAACATCGCACAGCTACGTCCTTTCTACACTTAGCACTTATCTAGGCTTTGTAATAGGCACCTCTATATGATCAACGAAATAAACCATTTGGTTCACTCTTGATTTTTTCTGAGTCTTTTACCTCCTTTATTGTTCATTTAGATCGTATGGAATCTTTGCGCAATTGTGCTTTGCACTTGCGTCTTTTTAAATCCGCCATAACGGTTCACGTAGCATATTTATGTTTTGATCTACATCTGACGTTCTTTGTGTGGATTCCTGAGTAGTGACTTTTTGATGATCTAATTCGCCATCTGCTAAGGGTTTTGGACGGTTGCTATCAAGTATCGTCGCCCTAGTGGATTGTTCGTGTGAAGATTTTGCCATCTCACAAAAAGTCAAGCACAAAGAGCCGTATGGCGGATCGCATAATCCTACGCGAGAAAAAATTTCAAAGTGTGGTTTTTTGAGCAAGTCAAACTGCTGCAAGTTGCATAAAAATAGGTCTGGCAGTTTTTTCGCACATAAAACCACTTAATAAAAATTGTGCCACAAGTTCAAAAGCATTCACTGATCCGCCACAAGCAGATCAGGCATAGTGCAGAGCATACACGCAGTTTAATAGTTTAAATTATAGACCCACTCAGGGGCCGAATTGATGCAATTGGTTTTTCTCCTACCACATTGCAGGGAATAGCTTAAATGGCTGGCGGAACTCCAGAGGACACTTCATCACCGCCATCAGCGCCAGCGGTGGCTGCAGAGACCGACACCGAAGCTTGGCTCGGAGACCCCGGCAGATCGTATGCCTCGTAGTATATGTTCAGCTGGGTGCCCAGGGCACACAGCTGATCGTATCCCAGCACACTCTACCGGATGGCGGCCTCGTCCACCGATGCTCCGTCCTCGCCACTCTCTGGGATGTCGGAGGTGATCAAGTCCAGGTCCAGCTCGGGGTAGTGGGCCTTCGCCAAAGTTAAGGCAGTTCTGGCACCACCCTAAGCGGAAGACTGCTTCCAGTCCGCCACTAGCCCAGGCACGAGCAACAGCTTCTTGGTGAGCCCTATGGCGGAGAGGCTAGCGGAGCCTGCTATCTGTAGACTCCCGCACGCCTGACGGCCAGCGTTGAGAAGGCCATCGAGCTCCTTCTTCGCTGTGTCAGTGGCCATGCGCAAGCCTGCGGCGGAATCCACCTCGCCTTGCTCTAGGGTCGCTGCATAGCGGAAACAGAAAAGGCGTCACATTCGGCATAGCACAATATTGCAAACTTTACAGTATGGAAAGCCATTGATACCTAGCAGGGTCTCCTGGAAGTGATTGAGGACCTCGTTAAAGCCATCGCGCCGCTTTTCAAATTTGGCGGTGGCTTTGCGGAGATCCTCTATCTCCTTGTCCTTCTTCAGGTTCTAGCATTCCTGGTCCTTCAGCTGCTCTTTGAGGAGGATATTCGAGGCCATTGATTTTTGGAGCTGCTGCTACAGCCCCTCCATCGCAATAGCATGGCCATTTTCCACCCCCTCAAGTGTGGACTTAAGCTTGGCAGCATCTGCATGGCGGAAGTGTCAGCACAGTATTGATCGGATAGCATAAAGGTACTTAAACTTGTCCAAGACAAAAGAAAACTACCGTTGTTCCTAAGCTGCTGCTGCAAATCCGCCACAAGAGCGCTTTTTTCCGCCAGCTCCTTCTCCTGCGAGCTGACGACCTGGACCAGGTCCTCCACAACTTTCTTGTAATTCTGGCAAAACGATATAAAGTGTTAGTCACTCTTAGAGCTTTATGCCGGATAGCCATCCGCCATAACGCTCGGGGGCTACTCACGATGATTTTTTAAGTCTTCTTAAGAGCTTTATGCCAGATAGTTATCCGCCATAACGCTCGGGGGCTACTCAGTACAAAATTTAAGTTCTCTATAGAGCATCGTACAATATGACAGCGCTCGCGGGCTATACTATGCAAAAGTTTAAAGTAGTTTTCTCTTAGAGCACCATAGCGGATCATCTAAAGAAATCCGCCAAGGCGCTCGGGGGCTACTGGGAGTACATACCTCTTTCACAATGCAGGTTCTCTGAACAAACGATGACATGGCGGTTGACACATGGTTACTGGCCTCCTCCTGCAAGTGGTCAAGACGGAAAAGAGCTTTTGCTTTCTTTTTCCATTTTGAGGCCTCCCCAGCTCCTGCGCCCATCTCGACCATTTTTCTGCTGAAGCTCACTTTCTTTGCGCTTTTAGTAGGATGGGTCGAGGGCCCAGCATCCTTTGCCGAGGCACCCACCATCTTGCTAGCCCTTTGGGCAGAAGTGGAAGGTCCAGTTGGGCGGACAGGAGCATCGGGTGTAGGTGGAACGGCAGCAGGGGATGGTTTGGTCCTTGGAGGCTTTTGGCCAGCAACTTTCCTTCTCCTATGGCAAAGTCAGTCACAGATCAGAACAAGTCAAGTTATAGGTGGAATGAAATCAAAAAAGGATATCTTCCTTACTTCCGCTCTGGCAGGTTGATAGTGGCAGAGTGCTCAGGCACGGTGTCCAAGTGACCACGGAGAGTGGGGGATGGATGGCGGGAGATAACTCTCTTGCCTAATCCAAGTATGCGCCCGCCCGCGCCGCAAACACCACGGGGTACCGTTGCTGCGGGCTCATCCGCCACAGTCTCCTCTTCCGCCATCCTCTGTCTTTTTGGAGATGAGGATGTTTCGTCCTCATCATCGGTGAGCTCCTTCATCCGGGGATAACGGACTAGACGGCTCAGCTCGGAAGGCGGAAGGGAGGAAAGCTGCAGAAAGATGCAAAGTTATTCAAGAAAAATAACGGTTATGGTGGAACAGGAAGGCACTCACCTCTGGACAGTTGTCGTTCTCATACATGGGGATCTTTAGCCTCAATGGCTCATCTCGTCCCACCTTGATGATGTTGCGGATTCGGTTCTCGATCTCCTCGGCAGATAGTTCCTCCTTGGAATAGCGTTGAGGATCATCAATCCCGCTATACTCGCACATCAGAGCTGAGCGATATTGAAGAGGCTGAATCCGCCGTGAGATCCAGCAGTGGATGGTGTCTGCACCTGTTAGTCCAGAAAACACAAGTTTGGAAATCCGCCGTGAGCATAGTTGGCATTCATTGTCCATGGTAAAATCGTCCATAACGCCCCAGCTATCCTGCTCCTCGGCGGGACCATCAGCAAAAGACCGCAGGCCGTACTTCCTTTCAGGAGGGGCCTGGTCAGCCTGATAAAAGAAAGATCCCCACCATCCCTTTGCAGAATCATGCAGGGTAATATAAGGGTATGATTTCCCGCTCCGAGGAACAAATGAGACCGATCCGCAGTTGCGAGGGTCTCCATTTGCATCCCGGTTGTGGCGGATGTTAAAATACAAGCGAAATAAGTCTCCACGCAGATTGATACCCAGATATCCTTCGCACAGCGTGACGAATCCCGCTATGATTGTGAAGCTATTTGGTGTGATATGGTGTAGCTGTAACCTGTAATGCCGGTGTACGCCCTTCAAGAAGTAGGATGGCGGAAGGCTGAAGCCTCGGTCGATGTGAGACTTCAGCATCACGATCTCTCAATCGGAAGGGGCTAGCATCGTTGCACCAGGATCTACCCGCCATCTAGAAATCTCCTTGGCTGCTATCCGACCCTCCTGCTCCAATGAAGCTAAAGTTCCCTCATCTAAGTTGCAGGGATCCCAGCTACCTCCCGAAGTCTCGGGAATGGTGGACTCTATGTCAGATGACCGCGCTGAGCTTTCTGCAGCTTCAGACTTTGAGGCTTGACGAGGCGATTCTGGTTCCATGGTGGCTAGAGGAGTGGCGGAAATGACTTCCAAGATCTCGAGCGAGGAAGAGGAAAACGATGCCAGTTTGTGGCGGAAAAAGCCACCGGCGGCGAGGAAATCCTGCGGTGGCTCATCGGAGATGACGGAGCTCTCGTGGAGACGCTGAGGAGAGAGAGAGCGTGGGGGGTGAATGAGGTGTGACCAGCCGAGGGTGAGAGGCCGGGGTATATATAGGCCCCGGACCTCGAGATTCGTGCCTGCCATCATAACCGCTCATCCTGATCATGGAAACCCTAATCCAGCGACACGTGTCCGGGGGTAAAAAAGTAACTTTAGTAAAACAGTGCATGCGCTGTGAATCTTGCCCTAGAAGGAACTGCGTGCCGAAATTTACGGCGGATTTCTATGGTATGATCTAACGGATCCCGAAAATCTTGCTAAGTTAAAACTACGTCGCATGATCCGCTATTTACGGTGGATTGATAGATGGAGAAAAGAGGAACACCAAGAAACCGCCATCTAGACGCAGAACAGAAGACGAGCTATGGCGGATAGACTTTGCCAAAGACGAGGCATGGCGGATGGAGATGGCGATCTTGAAGTTCCCTGGGGGCTACTGTTGGGGATATACCAAATGGGTATACCAGCGACGTAGTCCTAAACCAGCAAGCCAGGGTGGCCCATCAGGGTGGTATGGCGGATTGCCTACCGGGCGGCCCAGTTGTTGGAGAAACCATGGCGGTACTGGACATAGGAGCTCATGGCGGATCCGTAGACAGGCCCATGGCGGGTTGCCTTGTAGTACACGCATAGGACTTAGTCTAGGACTCCAAGTTGTATCCGCTCCGGTACCAACATGTAACCCACGCCAGGCGCCTTTATAAGCCGGGGTGGAGAAGCCTTTGAGGCACAGCTTAGACATATAGCCAATCGCATAGCGAAACAGCCAACCTCATCATTGCAACCGAGCACTTGTTGCCATATAGTGAATTATAGCAGCACGTAGGGTCTCGCCACCGTTGCGGGATCTGAAGCTAGGTAAACTCGTGCTACCACCGTCCCGGATCGCTTCGCCGTGTTCACCCCCTTTCACAAACCGCCATACACCTACCCCTATGGCAGATCTGTTGACGAAACCACGACATTATTTGTGTACCCCTGAGGCCTGTTAAGTTAGGCCCAAGTATAGTAATAGTCGAAATACGAGTCAATGTCGTATACATACACTGTAATATGTATTGAACCCGACCGGTTCCTTGAGACCTGGCCACCTATATATAGGGGCCAAGAGAGGCCGGACAGGGATAGATTGAGAGTAAGCCAAGTTCACCACCACATTTATTCTCGATACACGCCTCGTTTGACTGATCTTGACCTTCGAGTTCATCCGACGCCCTATTCCCCCTATCCTAAGTCCTTCATCGTGGACATTTGTCGAGTTAACCCTCATCAGTATCATTTTTATTTATGTCTATTAATTTATTTTATTATGGAGAAGTCTCCATTTGGTTCCCTATTTGGGAATACTACTGCCACTATTACGGTAGTAGATGAACCACCGCCTGCTCAATTGGATCCTTTTAAAATACCTATGAAAATTGTTGAACGTGTTATGAATAACTGCTATTCAGGAGAAGGAACTGTCCATCCTGGTGATCATTTGCTCTTTATACATGAATTATGCGAGTTGTTCAAGTGTGCAGGTATTTCGACAAGTGAAGTTAAGAGCAAGCTATTCTCTTTATCACTGAAAGGCAGAGCTGCGGAATGGTATAAGCTGCTAAAGAATGGCCGATCTATTGGCTGGGAGGAAATTGTACCTCTCTTTTATTCTAAATTCTATCCTCCAAGTAAGATTCATAAAGATCGGAACCACATATATAATTTTTGGCCTCATGATGGAGAGAGTATTGCCCAAGCGTGGGGGATATTGAAGTCATTAATGCTCAAATGCCCCATTCATGAGCTCCCCAGTAATATTGTTATTAATAACTTCTATGCAAGGCTTTCTCTTCACGATAAGGATTTATTGGATGCTTCTTGTTCTGGATCATTTACACGTATGAAAGAAGAAGCTAAAGGGGATCTTCTTGACCGTATTCAGGAAAATACTAAAGGATGGGAGAACGACAAAGGTAGAAAGTCAGGTATAAATTTTGATTATGAATGCATTAAATCTTTTATGGGAACTAATGACTTTCATAATGTTAGTGCTGTTTATGGTCTTGATTCTCAAATACTTGCAAATTATTTTAAAGCCTTTGCCTCTTATCTTGAAGTTCTAAAGAAGGAATGGAACAAGTACCATGCGCCTTATAAAGATACTATTAGTTGTGTTCCTGCTAGAATTACTTAAGTTTGTACTGTTGATCGTATTTTGCCTCAGCCATATTTTGAGAAAACACCTTTCCCTGCTAAGGTAAAGGAGCATTCTTTGTTAACTAGTGTGCTTAATAAAAGTGCAAAGAAAGCTTTAGAACCTGATGAGCAAATAACTGTTAAATCTGCAGTAGCAATAGTAAAGGACCTTGTTACTAAAAATGTAGAAGATGGACACAATATCTTTTGTAAAGATGCTTCTAATATTGTTTCACATCCTAGTCGATCTAGGAAAACAAGTGTTCCTGTGCTTTCTGTCAGGATAGGTGATCATTTGCTATTATGGTTTATGCGACATTGGTGCAAGTTCAAGTGCTATTCCTTATGAGCTTTACAGAGAAATCATGCATGAAATTGGTTCTTGTGAACTTGAAGATATTGATGTGGTTATTCAGCTCGCTAACAGAGAAACTATCTCTCCAATTTGTACTGTTAGAGATGTTGAAGTTTTATGTGGTAAGACTAAATATCCTGCTGATTTTCTAGTACTTGGTTCAGCTGCTAGTAAAACTTGTCCTATTATTTTTGGTAGACCTTTCTTGAATACCTGTGGCGCCGTTATAGATTGTAAGAAGGAGAAAGTTTTGACTAAGTTTGATGGAGAATCTTATGAGTTTAATTTTTCTAAATTTACTGAAGCTCCTTATGAAACTGAATTGCCTAATGAAGATTTTAGAGTTGAACAGCTTGCCTCTATTGCTCTTGCTCCTAACGATGCATTGCAGCAATATATGGAGGACCACAAAAGTGAGATCTTTAGGGAAGAAAGAAATGAGATTGACGAGATTCTTCTTCGTCAGCTAGAGATGCTTAAACACAATTTACTTGTGGAGGATTTGGCTACCACTTTGCCACCAAAGGAAGACCTTGTTTTTGATTTAAAACATTTACCTGATGATCTTAAATATGCTTATATTGATGATAAGAAAATATATCCTGTTATTATTAGTTCTAAACTTTCAAGGAAGGAAGAAGAAAGGTTATTGGAAATATTGAGGAAACACCGAGGAGCTATGGGATATACTCTTGATGATTTAAAAGGGATTTCCCCTACTATATGTCAGCATGCTATTAATATGGAGCCAGATGCAAAGCCAGTTGTTGAACATCAACACTGTTTAATTCCTAAGATGAAGGAAGTGGTAAGAAATGAGGTATTGAAACTCCTTGATGCTGGAATTATTTATCCTATTGCTGATAGTAGATGGGTTAGTCATGTGCATTGTGTTCCTAAGAAAGGAGGAATTACTGTTGTGCCTAATGAGAATAATGAGCTTATTCCTCAAAGAGTAGTAGTTGGTTATAGGATGTGCATTGATTTTAGAAAGGTCAACAAAGTTACTAAGAAAGATCATTATCCTTTACCGTTTATAGATCAAATGCTAGAGAGGTTACCTAAGAAAACTCTTTTTTGTTTTCTTGATGGTTATTCTGGTTTCTCTCAAATTGCTATTAAAAAGCAAGATCAAGAGAAAACCACTTTTACTTGTCCTTATGGAACTTATGCTTATAGACGTATGCCTTTTGGGTTGTGTAATGCTCCTGCTACGTTTTAAAGATGCATGTCTGCTATTTTTTATGGATTTTGTAAAGAAATTGTGGAGGTATTCATGGATGATTTCTCCGTCTATGGAACTTCTTCTGATAATTGTTTGCACAATCTTGATAAAGTTTTGCAGAGATGTGAGGAAACTAATCTTGTTCTTAATTGGGAGAAATGCCACTTTATGGTTAATGAAGGAATTGTTCTTGGGCATAAAATTTCTGAAAGAGGTATTGAAGTTGACAGAGCAAAAGTTGAAGCAATTGAGAAAATGCCCTGTCCTAGGGATGTTAAAGGTATTTGTAGTATTCTTGGTCATGCTGATTTCTATAGAAGATTTATTAAAGATTTCTCTAAAATTTCAAAGCCTCTTACTAATCTTCTTCAAAAAGATGTACCTTTCATTTTTTATGATGATTGTAAGGAAGCTTTCAAAACTCTTAAGAAGGCTTTAACTACTACTCCTATTGTCCAACCACCTGATTGGAATTTACCCTTTGAAATTATGTGTGATGCTAGTGATTTTGCTGTGGGTGCTGTTCTTGGACAGCGAGTACATAAGAAGTTGAATATTATTCATTATGCTAGTAAGACTTTTGATGCTTCTCAAAAGAATTATGCTACTACTGAAAAAGAGTTCCTAGCTGTTGTCTTTGCTTGTGATAAGTTTAGACCTTATATTGTTGATTCAAAAGTTACTATTCATACTAATCATGCTGCTATTAGGTATCTTATGGAAAAGAACGATGCTAAGCCCAGGCTTATCAGATGGGTGTTGCTTTTGCAAGAGTTTGATTTGCGTATTGTAGATAGAAAAGGTGCTGAAAATCCTATTGCTGATAATTTGTCTAGATTGGAAAACATTTCTTATGATCCTATTCCTGTTAATGATAGTTTTCCAAATGAACAGTTGGCTGCAATAAAGGTAACCTCGCGAGAGAGTCCTTGGTATGCTGATTATGCTAACTTTATTATTTCCAAGTATTTGCCTCCAACCTTTACAGCCCAGCAAAGAAGGAAATTCTTTTATGACTTGAGGCATTATTTTTGGGATGTCCCACACTTATATAAAGAAGGAGAGGATGGTATTATGCAAAGATGTGTTCCAGAATTTGAACAACAAGAGATATTGAGGAAATGTCATGGTAGTGCTTATGGAGGACATCATGCCGGAGATAGAACTGCACAAAAGGTTCTACAATCAGGTTTTTATTGGCCTACTCTTTTTAAAGATGCAAGAAAGTTTATTTTATCATGTGATGAATATCAAAGAGTTGGTAATATTTCTAGACGCAATGAAATGCCTATGAATTATTCTCTTGTTATTGATCCATTTGACTGTTGGGGATTTGACTTTATGGGTCATTTTCCTCCTTCAGAAGGTTATACTCATATACTTGTTGTTGTTGATTATGTTACTAAGTGGGTAGAAGCTATACCTACGAAGAGTGCCAATGGTGAGACCTCGTTAAAAATGCTTAAGGATGTTATTTTTCCTAGGTTTGGTGTGCCTAGATATCTTATGACTGATGGAGGTTCTCATTTTATTCATGGTGGTTTTAGGAAAACTCTTGCTAGATATGATGTTAATCATAGAATTGCTTCTGCCTATCATCCCCAAACTAGTGGGAAAGTAGAGTTATCGAATAGGGAGATCAAGTCTATCTTGCAGAAGACTATAAATAGATCTAGGAAAAATTGGGCTAGCAAGTTAAATGATGCTTTATGGGCTTATAGAACTGCTTATAAGAACCCCATGGGTATGTCCCCTTACAAAATGGTTTATGGAAAAGTGTGTCACTTGCCTTTAGAATTAGAACACAAAGCTTTTTGGGCGGTGAAAGAGCTTAATAGAGATTTTAAACTTGCCGGTAAGAAAAGGTTGCTTGATTTGAGTTCTTTAGACGAGTGGAGAAGTGAAGCTTATGAAAATGCCAGGCTCTTTAAAGAGAAAGTTAAGCAGTGGCATGACAGGAGAATTCTTAAGAGAGAATTCCATGTTGGTGAGAAAGTTCTATTGTATAGGTCTCATCTCAGATTTTTTGCAGGAAAATTACTCTCGAAATGGGAAGGACCCTTTATTATTGAAGAAGTGTATCGTTCAGGTGCGATAAAGATTGCTTCGCTTAAAGATAACACTACGCAAGTGGTGAATGGGCAAAGACTCAAGCATTATATTTCTGGAGATTCTTATAATGATGATATCGATATTATTCAAGTGGTGACTCCGGAAGAATTCATCAAAGAACAAATGCAGGAAACTGCAGAATCCATTTTCGAATAGGTAACAGGGAAAAGGTTCACGTTAAACTTTTCGGCTTATACTTTTGTTGTTTTTATTAAATATGAAAAATCACGAGAGGAAAACGAGTAAGAAATGGAGCCTGGAGGCTCCACACAACACCGTGGCATGGGCCCCCTACTGGCCGCGCCACCTGGTGGTGTGGTCGCCTCGGAGCTCATTTCCGTCCCGGTTTCTTCCTATGCCTTCGTTTCGTTGTTAAACTTTCGCCTATATAACCCCCCGGGTTGCCCAAGGTCTGCATATCATTTTCTCGTCATGTTTTTGTTTCGATCTGTTTCTGTCAGGAGTTGTTCCCAATTCTAGAGCCACCATGTCTTCTTCTGGTTCATCCGAGGAGAACTCCCTTGCGGACATCATTAATCCGTACATGAGGGAGCAGAAGATGCATCCAAAGGAGTTGTCGCTCAAGGATGGGAAGGTGCAGATAGAAGATGTTCGGGGCCTAAAGGAGAAGGAAGTCTTGAAGCTAGGATGGAAGAGCTGGAGCAAGAAGTCTTTAGATACAAGAAGATGGCGGAATGCGAGGTGGACATTATCCATAGGATAAATCAAGAACTCATCGCCCAGCACAAGAAGGAGACTGCCGAGCTCTGGGATGACATCTTGTCACTCCATGAGACTACCAACAAATTACAAGCACAACTCTACAACTTGCAAAATCAAAACTGTGAGTATGGGGCTAGGTTTAAACAAATGAATGCTGCTGCCAATTTTAGGATATTGGAGACCAAGTCATCCTTTCTTGATGGGGAACCTCTTCCTTGGAAGTCTGATGATGATAAAGATGCACCACCACCACCAAAGGAGTAATTCGTCATTGGTATTGGCATCCCCTTTGCTTCTTCCAAGCTTGGGGGAGTGTCGCAGTATCACATCATTACCTTTTACCCATTTACTTTTCAAGTAGAGTCATATCATGAATAGGGAAGTTATCATATAGGATGGTTTGCAGTGTGGAAGTATCTCTCCTTTAGTTGGTTATCTTTGTATCCCTTGGTGTGAGTTACGGTTATGACATATTAATGAGAAGTCTTATCATTTACTTTCTGCACACTTTATTTTAGTTTGCAATATTTCTTATATGATTAATCTTGTTGATTAGTATTGGTATCACTTTGGGAGCATGAGTAAATCTAGTTAGTTTTGGCAAACTTAGCAATGGTCAGTAGCAACAATACTTTGAGGCTTGAGTAGAAAAGAGGGAAATACATGTAGATACATTATTTCATCATCTTTCCTTCATGATTGGCTCATAAGCATTAGTATTCTCAAGTTAAGACCGTTTGTACTTTCAAGGAAGTTTGCATGATTGTTTTCTATCACATGTATGTTTGTTTGTTTCATTCAACTCTTATGCTTGCTACCCAGCCTTGCTAGCCAAAAACTTGTACTGAGAGGGAATACTTCTCGTGCATCCAATTCCCAAAAACCAAGTTACTTCCAAAGAGTCCACTACAAATTCCTATGCATGGTATTTCAAGCCATTCCAAGTAAATTTTCATGTGCTACCTTTCAAAAACCTTCAAATACTTCTCATTTTGTGACATTGTTTTTAGCTCATGAGGACGTAGTGGTTGGGTTTGTTATCTTCCATACTAAATTGAGTACCCCTTGACTTTCATGCTTCATCTGCTCGTCACTAATTTTGCAAGGGAGCTAGTCAGACCATTATAACAAAAAGAAAAAAAGGCACTCCTCCATTGTATGTGAAAGTTGGTGGGCACCCAAAGGATTCGGTTAGCCATGGTTTGAGAAAAGAAAAGTGGGGAGGACTGCCAAACTATAAAAGAGCATATAAATGCCTCTTACAACAATTCGGAACCGCTCTCACTTGTTTAGTATGGAAGATAGCTGATACGTCTCAAACGTATCTATAATTTTTGATGCTCCATGCTTGTTTTTACACCATTTGCCTATTGTTTCGTTACACTTAGTGGTACTTTTATGCATTTTCTGGAACTAACCTATTAACGAAGTGCCACAGTGCCAGTTTCCAGTTTTCTGCTGTTTTTGTGTTTCAGAAGTGATACACAGGAAATATTCTCGGAATTGGACGAAACAAGTTCCTGAAGTCTTAATTTACCCGGAAGCTTCCAGAGATCCGAAGGAGAGTAGGAGGCGGAGGATCAGGGGCCCACACACAGGGGTGGCGCGGCCAGTCCCTGGCCCGCGCCACCGCCTTGTGAGGCCACCTGGCCCCTCTTCTGACGACGCCCCTTCGCCTATAAATACCCCTCGACGGGAAAAACCTAAGTGCCCGATCAGATTTCCAGAATACATCGTGATACGCCGCCGCCGTCGACCCGAAGATCGGGAGGGTCTAGAAGCTCTTCCCGGCACCCTGCCGGAGAGGGGAATCACCACCGGAGGTCTTCTTCATCGCCATGCTTGCCTCCGGAGCGATGAGTGAGTAGTCTACCTTGGACTATGGGTCCATAGCAGTAGCTAGATGGTTGTCTTCTCCACCATGTGCTTCATGTTTAGATCTCATGAGCTGCCATACATGATTGAGATCACCGTTATGTAATTCTACATGTTTGGTTTGTTGGGATCCGATGAATATTAGTGTTTATGATTAAGTTGCTGTACTGAATTATATCTTTTGTTATCTCTATGTTGTTTATGATCTTGCATGCTCTCCGTTGTTAGTACCTATCTTGGCCGAGTAGTTGCTAGTGACTCCAAGAGGGGGTATTTATGCTCGATAGTGGGTTCATGTCTCTATTTCACCTGGGGGAGTGACAGAAACCTCTAAGGTGGTAGATGTGCTGTTGCTACTAGGGAGAAAACAACATTCATATGCTCAAGGGCATATGCTTTGTTTACATTACACACTTTGCTTAATGCAATTATCTGTTGTTCGCAACTTAATACTTCTAGGGTGTTCGGATTGATATCCCCGGGAGTGGATTATTAGTCATAGATGCAGTTGGATGGCGGTCTATGTATTTTGTTGTAATGCCCAGAGTAAATCTCATAGTGATCTTCTTGACATATCACGTTATCTTTATTCTATCAATTGCCCAACTGTAATTTGTTTACCCAGCATGTGTTATTTTATCTATGGAGAGACACCACTAGTGAACTGTGGACCCCGGTCCTATTTCCATCATATTGCAATCACCTGTTTACTTTTCTCGTACTATTTATTTTACTCGCATACTATATTGTTTTCCACTCGATACACTCATAACCTTTGTTTCAAGCAAACCGGTGAGATTGACAACCTCATCGCAAGTTAGGAACAAAGTATTTGTTTGTGTGTGTGCAGGTTCCACAAACACCTTCAGTCGTCATTGTCTCTCTTCTCCTGTTCGATAAACCTTGGTTTCTAAACTGAGAGAAAACTTGCTGCTACACTCATCATACCTTCCTCTTGGGGTTCCCAATGGGCTGGTTATTCACCACGCACAAGGACTTACTGCTCCCACGTCAACTACACGCCACCAGCTCTTTTCTGGCGTCATCACCACACGAGTAGCAGCCTCTTTTCTGGCGCCATTGTCGGGGAAGAGAGAAGACTTCTGCGAGGGGAGTTCTTTGCACACACATTCTTTACTTTGTTATTTTTTTTGCTTTACTTTATTTTATTTTACCTGCATTGCTTTTTTTTATCAAAAACCAAAAAAAATTAGAATCATTGGTAGTTGTTATTTCTTTACTTTAGTTATCATGCTGTTCCCTAAGTTCGTTCTGGAGGACCTCTCAGTAGGTAGTGGTTCGATTATTGGTAAAAGTAACATTGAGGAGTTCTTTAATCACATTAGTATGCATGAGGAAGATGAGGAAAAGTCTTTGGTTGAGTTAGCTCCTAGCTATGAAGTTGCTTCTGCTCATTTAGTTCACATGTTAGAAGCTAGGTTTGCTAGTCTTAATTCTTCTATGCAATACATGTTCCTTAAGCTTCATGAAATTGAGGATCCAGAAAAGAAATTACTTTTTGACTCTATTCTTAGAGCAAATTATGAGCTTGATGCTTCATCTATTGATATTACTTGATTCGCAATTTTCTGCGCATAGCTCAAAGGCGTTAAAGAAAAGCACTCTTGGGAGATAACCCAATATTTTCTTTTCAGTACTTTTTCTTTTATTTGAGTCTTGGAAGTCATTACTACTGTAATGACCGCTCCTTATCTTGTTTATTTCGTTTTTGTGCCAAGAGAAGCCTCTAATTTGAGTGAGGTAAAGATTTGGGGATGTTGCTGTCCTGAAACTGATTTCGGTGCTGCACCGTAAAAATTCATGAAAATTCTCTGTTTATCTTTTGGACCTGCGATTTCTTGTGCATATGCCCCAGGTTATATCCAAACTTTTCTTAGTTGAACACTTTTTGATTTGAGCAACAGAAAATCCCTCAAAAATTCGACCTTTGTCAGCTGTTCAGTTTTGACAGATTTCTGCCAATATTTGTGTTTGCCACTTTATCGCTTTCTTTTGAGTTCTTTTGATCATGGAACTTTTTGGGGAGGTTGCTACAGTAGTATATGCTATATATGTGGTGGTTTTGAGTTGAAACCTGAAGCAAATAGAGGATTGATTATATTTTATGCTTACACTAATGTTGCTGATAGATTTGTGTTTAGTTTTGTATGAAGGAAGTTTTCAAGTGTAGGGATTGGAGAATGATGAGATGAGTTGAAGAATGGACAAAAGCTCAAGCTTGGGGATGCCCATGCATCACCCCAAGAAATATCCAAGAAGTACAAGCGTCAAAGCTTGGGGATGCCCCCGAGGCACCCCTTCTTCATCGGCAAAAATTAGGTCACCTTTCAAAACACTATATTTTTATTGCTTCATGCACTATGTGTTTTTCTTGGAGCATCAGTTGTTTTAGTTTTCTTAGTTTGTTTAGGTTGTTTGTTTGCTGCAATAAATGGTTGGACCCCAACAAATTTTCTTTTGGAGAAGTTGCTTGTTTTCATTTGCAAAGAACGCTCTAGTTTTCACTCTTATTAAAAATCGAGTGTTCTACTTTTTCTGCTACTGCTTTTGGTTTTCGTTTTCGCCTTGATTTGCATTTAGACCTTGTCATATCTTTTCATCAAGGTGTATTTTTGCCTCTGATCTTTATTGGTTTTCATCAAAAGAGGTGTTTATAAAAATTTCAAATGGTGTTGGAAAAGAGAAAAAGCTTTGTGCAAAATAGTGGTACAAGAAGGAGCTTGTGTAGACTGCGGCTTAGGCTTTTTCATGTCATGCTTGATGTCTTTTTGATAGTATGCTTAGTGGTTTTGCTGTAGCATGACTTGTCTCAAATAACTGAGATTGCTTAATGAGCCTTGAAAAATCATGCGTTGTTTTTATTGTATGGAAGCATTATTTTGGTTTTCTCCTTGATGCTTTATTTGGGTTGACTTGGCGCATGCTCACACATGTTAGACTCTTACAAAGTCGCCATTAGCCTTCATGATCATTTAGTTTTTGACTTTTGATGCCATCTTATGCTTCTTTTAATGTCGCTTTGTCGCTTTGCATGATTATGGCCATTATTGCTCTCTTAGTTGGTCGCTCCCAGTCTTTTGCTAGCCCTCGCCTTGTACTGAGTATGAGCTCTACTCGTGCATCCAACTCCTAAAAGCCAAAGTTTTCCAAAGTGTCCACCATACATACCTACTAGCAATTTGCTATTCCAAGTAAATTTGACTTGCTTTTATTTTCTCTTCAAATTAAACTCTTACCAGTGTTATGCGAAATTCGGTTAGTAAAGCTCTCACGAACCGGAAGGCACACTTTACTTTTTCCTATTCTTAAAAATTTGACATTGTGGTCTCTTATGTTGAGTTGTTATGCTTGCAAGTTGTAAGTTGGATTCTAGCCCAGCCATGCTGTCATGGGGCAAGCTTTCAACATTGCACTTCTTTTTGAGTTGATATCGTGATCTTTTGTTTATGGATGCCCGCGGTGTGAAATGAATTGGGAATCTTGTGGGGATCATGGAGTTTGTATATGTGTTAGGGAAACGCCGGGCCGCCAATCTAAGCCATGCATAATTCATGGTGGAAATTTGTAGCATACCCATGGTGAACATTCGACGACGCATCTCACAATAAAAAGCTAAACAATATAGCAAATAAAAGAGATGTCGAGGTGTTCATTGTCTGCTTGTCCTGTCATTTTGGTGTGGGCTTGTTCCATGTCATCGGGCACGGAGGTACCCCATTGGCGGTTCTCAATGATATGCATATACTTACAATGACAAGAGCCTTGCTTGGGACTCTAAGTAAAGTAGCATGAGGTTTGGGTACTCGTATTCACGGGGCACGAGGTTTTCAACTTATGATTTGTCAAGCATATGCATCATAATTGTTCTCGCATTAACTTTAACCATTCAAGATGCTTATGATGGGGGCAATGAGAGCTCAAAGCCGGTAAGTACCATAATTTTTGAAGGTTATAAAACTTGCAATCACTGCTTCCCTCTGCGAAGGGTCTTTCTTTTACTTTTATGTTGAGTCACCACCTTCTTTCTTTATGCACCATTAAGAGAGCATAGTTGTCATTCTTAGTGTGATATGCATTGTCCCAAAGTTCATTGATTGACTCATATTGTTGGTTTCACTTGTTCTTAAATTATTTGTATCTAGTCGCCCTCTTAAATTTTGAGGTGGCCTATGCATTTATGTTTTGCTCTCTTTGAAGGACAAGCTGAAAACCTTTTGTATGTTTTTCCTTATGATTTGAACACACGTTTGACTTTCATTGTTTCATTATCATTATCTTTTGTTTGTGTTCATTTGCATGTTTACAACATGGTTGCTAAGTTCTTATTGTCATGATTATATCTTCATGCCCATGTTTTAAGTTCTATTGATCCCAGCTCACCAATGCTTACATATATGATCAAGATTGTGTAGGTGCATGTCACCTCAAAAATTATTCTTTTGTTATCACTTACCTACTCGAGGACGAGCAGGAGTTAAGCTTGGGGATGCTTGATACGTCTCAAACGTATCTATAATTTTTGCTGCTCCATGCTTGTTTTTACACCATTTGCCTATTGTTTCGTTACACTTAGTGGTACTTTTATGCATTTTCCGGAACTAACCTATTAACGAAGTGCCACAGTGCCAGTTTCCAGTTTTCTGCTGTTTTTGTGTTTCAGAAGTGATACACAGGAAATATTCTCGGAATTGGACGAAACAAGTTCCTGAAGTCTTAATTTACCCGGAAGCTTCCAGGGATCCGAAGGAGAGTAGGAGGCGGAGGACCAGGGGCCCACACACAGGGGTGGCGCGGCCAGTCCCTGGCCCGCGCCACCGCCTTGTGAGGCCACCTGGCCCCTCTTCTGACGACGCCCCTTCGCCTATAAATACCCCCCGACGGGAAAAACCTAAGTGCCCGATCAGATTTCCAGAATACATCGCGATACGCCACCGCCGTCGACCCGAAGATCGGGAGGGTCCAGAAGCTCTTCCCGGCACCCTGCCGGAGAGGGGAATCGCCACCGGAGGTCTTCTTCATCGCCATGCTTGCCTCTGGAGCGATGAGTGAGTAGTCTACCTTGGACTATGGGTCCATAGCAGTAGCTAGATGGTTGTCTTCTCCACCATGTGCTTCATGTTTAGATCTCATGAGCTGCCATACATGATTGAGATCACCGTTATGTAATTCTACATGTTTGGTTTGTTGGGATCCGATGAATATTGGTGTTTATGATTAAGTTGCTATACTGAATTATATCTTTTGTTATCTCTATGTTGTTTATGATCTTGCATGCCCTCCGTTGCTAGTAGCTATCTTGGCCGAGTAGTTGCTAGTGACTCCAAGAGGGGGTATTTATGCTCGATAGTGGGTTCATGTCTCTATTTCACCTGGGGGAGTGACAGAAACCTCTAAGGTGGTAGATGTGCTGTTGCTACTAGGGAGAAAACAACATTCATATGCTCAAGGGCATATGCTTTGTTTACATTACACACTTTGCTTAATGCAATTATCTGTTGTTCGCAACTTAATACTTCTAGGGTGTTCGGATTGATATCCCCGGGAGTGGATTATTAGTCATCGATGCAGTTGGATGGCGGTCTATGTATTTTGTTGTAATGCCCAGAGTAAATCTCATAGTGATCTTCTTGACATATCACGTTATCTTTATTCTATCAATTGCCCAACTGTAATTTGTTTACCCAGCATGTGCTATTTTATCTATGGAGAGACACCACTAGTGAACTGTGGACCCCGGTCCTATTTCCATCATATTGCAATCACCTGTTTACTTTTCTCGTACTGTTTATTTTACTCGCATACTATATTGTTTTCCACTCGATACACTCATAACCTTTGTTTCAAGCAAACCGGTGAGATTGACAACCTCATCGCAAGTTGGGAACAAAGTATTTGTTTGTGTGTGTGCAGGTTCCACAAACACCTTCAGTCATCATTGTCTCTCTTCTCCTGTTCGATAAACCTTGGTTTCTAAACTGAGGGAAAACTTGCTGCTACACTCATCATACCTTCCTCTTGGGGTTCCCAACGGGCTGGTTATTCACCACGCACAAGGACTTACTGCTCCCACGTCAACTACACGCCACCAGCTCTTTTCTGGCGGCATCACCACACGAGTAGCAATCGCAAGAACTCCATTGCTAGTCGTTGATAGGAACAACCACCTCTCAAAACATTTTGTATCTCTGTTTTACAAATGAAAAGCTCTAGCACATGATTAATCCCTGCTTCCCTCTGCGAAGGGCCTATCTTTTAATTTTATGTTGAGTCAATCTATTCCCCTCTATCTCAAGCAAGCATTTGAGTTGTTGTGATCCAACCATCCATATGTTGATTTATTCAATCATGTTTCCTATCTTCCTTTGTTTAGTATGATGCTTTTATCTGAATGAATATATCTTTGGAAGCTATCGATGACTGTAAAGAGATTGTTATGATTGAGCATGTGATTTTTGCTATACAAGCTCTGATATAAAAGGCTCTGATCGAAATATAAGTACAATCTATTCATTGTTCTCTAACCAAGAACAAAGGTTTGCCATCACCAATCATGATTTCCTTTATGCACCTTTATTGTGATTCCCTTTACTCATTGCAAGTTAAATTATATAAAGGGAAGTTGCTGTCTATTATGACTTGTGCCTTGGTAAGTGTGATGCTTCTTGTCCGTATTTTGTTTATCGACACTTCACTCCATAAACCTGTGGTCATGTTTACCGAGTTCAGTTTTCGCTTGGGGACAAGCGAGGTCTAAGCTTGGGGGCATTGATACGTCCATTTTGCATTACTATTTTATATCATAATTTACTGTTATTCATTGACATATTTCATATTTAGAGATAATACTTATGTTGTTTCCTCCATTTTTGCATGTTTGATGATTATTGGAGAATTCACTGCCAGAGTCAGGATTCTGCTGGAAAAAGGACTATCAAGATACAATATTTTGAAGACCAGCAAATCCAGGAAAATATCCAGAAATTCATATTTCGCCAGAAGACGGAAGTAGCCAGAAGAAGAGGACGAGGTGAGCCACCAGGGGCCCACACCACCTGTGGCGCGGGCCAGCCCTAGGTCGTGCCATCTGGTGGTGTGGCTGCCCTGGCCCACCTCTGGCATCGCTCCTTCGCGTATATCGTCTCCCCGAAAACCTAAGACTGGGGGGAGGATCGCAGATAGACTCCGCCGCCTCTGCGGGGTGGAAAACACACAGAGAGAGAAAGCTCTCTGGCAGGCAGAAATCTGCCGGGGAGATTCCTTCCTGGAGGAGGGAAATCATCGCCATCATCACCGCCATCGAGCTGGGCTTCATCGGGATCGTCATCACCATCACCACCAGCACCTCCATCACCATCATCCCATCATCACCACATCGTCCCGCTGTAACATCTTGGGGTGAATCTTGTCTAGTTCATAGGGGAAACTTTCCCGGTGTTGATTACTCTTGTAGTTGATGCTATTGAGTGAAACCGTTGAATTAAGGTTTATGTCCAGATTGTTATTTATCATTATTTCACCACTGATCATGATCCATATGATGTCTTGTGAGTAGTTCGTTTAGTTCTTGAGGACATGGGAGAAGTCAAGATGTTAGTAGTGGAACTATGTTGAGTAATATTTAATGGTTTGATATATTTATGTTGTGGTGCTATTCTACTAGTGGTGTCATGTGAATGTCGACTACATGATGCTTCACCTTTATGGGCCTAGTGGAATGCATTGTGTATTTGGCTACTAATTGTGGGGTTGCCGGAGCGACAGAAACATAAACCCCCGTTAGGAAACCAGTGTACCAGGGAGTATAGGATCTCAGAGTTTAAGGTTGTGGTTAGATTTATCTTAATTACTTTCTTATAGTTGCGGATGCTTGCAAGGGGTATAATCACAAGTGTGTATTAGTCCAAGTTGGGGTAGTGCATTAGCATAGGTTCACCCCCATAACACTTATCAAACCAATGAAGATTATTCAGCTGTATGAAGCAAAAGCACTTGACAGAAACTCCCGTGTGTCCTCAGGAACGTTTGGTAATCATAAGTAACACAACCGGCTTGTCCTTTGCTCTAGAAAGGATTGGGCCACTCGCAGCAATTATTAATACTGTCTTTTATTTACTCGCACTTTATTTATCTACATTATCAAATACCCCTGAAAACCTGTTTGCTAGTATTTACAGTGATTCCTTGATCAAAACTGCTTGTCAACACCTTCTGCTCCTCGTTGGGTTCTACACTCTTATTTATTGAAAGTACTACGATACACCCCCTATACTTGTGGTACATCACGCAGCTGAGCAAACTCGAGTGAGGCGCACGCACGTGGGCGATCGAGTCCCAAAGCAAAATGTGATATCCACGGTGTGGTGCAGATGGGCCAGACCATGATGGCGGTCAAGAGCTGGGGCGATCCCGCGACCAGGCAGAGCGATCTCACTCGAACGCAGCGATGGTCTGGGGTGCGGCGCCCGGAAGTAGCGCAATTAATTATTTTTTACGAGCACCGATCGGATCTGGATGGAGTTGGGCAGCCTGAACTCATGGACAAATTGACCGACCGAACTTGGAATCGATCTGAACCAAGGCAATGAAGAAGGGAACCTCCAAGAAAGAACCAGCAACACAATGATCCTTCTAGTCCTCCTCAGCAGATAAATCTCAGCAGAGCAAATCGATCTCAACAAAAAATTCTGCCATGATAAACCCGACAAATCTGATACCAAGATGATACGGATCAATGTGATCCGAAGGGGTTTTGGCCCAATATTTCACGGCGATCAAACGAACAGGAAGATAACAACAAGAGAATTAGATTTGAGACAGATCAAATCAAACCCTCTTGAACTCCTCACGTTGAAATTGATAGGAATCAACTTCCATACATGGTATAACATCAGATCTCGAAGATCTGCAAGCAAACACACCTATATGCGTCCCCAAACATTGGGACTTTTCTGGTCTAGCTCAAAAATAACAAGTCTGATGATATAAGCCGGCTGCCATAACCCTATATGGGTGACTCCAAACACTCTTTGGCTGGGCTAGGCCCATACCAAACTAAAATCCCAAATGGCCATAACACACTTGATTTTGGACAGGCCCAAAATCATCACACACAAATAAAACCAAACTGAAATAAAAACATGACACAAACTTAATGAAAATAGAACGCCTAAATATCTTTGGCCACAGCCCCTTGGCAAGCATGAAACCTCATCGGAGGTGTCCGAAAGTTAGGCTTCACATCATCTTCAGGAGGCACTTGAATGGAGAATTTTCCAAGCTTCAGAACATAAGGAGGTGGCAAAATATTAGGAGTAGTAGCTATGCTCCCCTCATCATACAAGGTCACTTGGGTAGAAAAGCCTAGTTAAACTATATGTCTGATAGTCTTATTTCTGAACACATTTTAGAAAAAGCATCCATATTGCAAGATGTTTATTTTACATGATAGGTAGGTGACATTACGTGACTATACATCCGCAAGATTTTCATTTTTCTGGATTTTTTAAATACCATTTGGTTGAATTCTAATTTGAGTCAATTTTGGTGGGGAAGGGCATAATTCATACTTTTGTTTCGAGAATTCAAATTTTGATCATGCATTATGCATATAACCCTCCCCGGGTACCTAGCCGTATTTTCTCCCAAAAATTAAGACAATTTTCTATGGTACCTATAGTTCAAATTTGAATAAAAGCGCCACAAACTCAAAAAAAATCTTATATAGCCATCATTCAAGATAAATGGCTTTATCCCGTAATTGGCCACCCTATAAGGTCTACTTACCAAGAAAATTGCAGTGGTCTCATGTTGACCTTCAGGCCTAGTGGCCGCTTCAGAGAAACACACGCTTTTTGCGCTCGAAAAATGGAAAATCAAATTTTTATGAAGCAAAGCCTGAAACCCCATTTGGAAGAGTTGTTTAAAATTAGAAGTTGCACATACTTGCCAAGTTTGGACGCTTTATCACTTTGTATGCTCATGTTTTGCGATCTACAAGGTCACTTGGGTGGAAAAGCCTAGTTAAACCTTATGTCTGGTAGTCTTATTTCTGAACACATTTTAGAAAAAAAGCATCCATATTGCAACATGTGTATTTTACATGATAGGTAGGTGATATTACGTGACTATACATCCGCAAGATTTTCATTTTTCTGGATTTTTTTAAATACCATTTGGTTGAATCAAATTTGAGTCAATTTTGGTAGGGAAGGGTATTAATTCATATTTTTCTTTTGAAATTCAAATTTTGATCATGTACTATGCATATAACCCTCCCGGGGTACATAGCCGTATTTTCTCCCAAAAATTAAGACCATTTTCTATGGTACCTATGGTTCAAATTTGAATAAAAGTGCCACAAACTCAAAAAAAAATCATCATATATATCCCGCCCAGGTTTCCCCCGGATAGTTTGAAACGTGCGTGCGGCAACGGGCACCCATACCTCGCCCATGTGCTCCACAGAATATCACCCATCGTGCGAGCCCAAGAAGCTTCCTCTGAGGTCCACCGTAGCAGGTTCGTCTCCACGTAAGTGCGACTCTAGAAGCTTCCTCTGATGAAACTGATGACGACCCCTCTAGCAGTAGCACGATTACTTGTAACGAGAAACTAACGCTTAATTCCAACATGAGACGTCTAGGTCACATCACATAGCAAAACATGGCACGCTACGCACACAATCAATTCATCGAAGTAGCATGCTTACTCGTATAATCAGTTCTACAGGTACATTGATTAGTAACATGAGATAATTATAAGTACATAAAATCTAGCAGATCCAGTAAACATGAGATTAATTTAGACCGCCTGCCCGTCCCTTTTATCCGGCGAAGAATTGTCCACCCTCACGAAAACGGGTGAGACCCCGTGCCATCAAATCTATAAAAAGAAACATGCATGCAAAAATAGGTTATAGCCATAGGAAGACTGACATCATTTACAAAATCTTCACTTGATCCTTTAAAATAAATTAAGCCTAGATTCGAGCAGATCTCAGTCAACAGTACCACCAGCTTTTTCATTTGATAAATTCTTATTTAAAACATAAGTAATTGAACTAAATTATCATTGTAGTGGCCATCAAATACTTAATTATAACAGTAGTAAAGATCATGTACAATAAAAGTCTGTCAAGCATCCAACTGAATCTACAATTACAAATATGAAATGTACATCTTGCTTTCATTCAGCCCCTACAAATTGTTGTTTCAAATAAAAGCATATCAATTGACCATCGAGGAGGCATAGTTACCCTATTGATGCTCATGCATTAGAATGGTACTTGTGTAACTCATCCATAAATAACATCTTACATCGTTGGAAATCCGTTTTGGCTCCGAGATGATCATATTATCTGGATCCTCCGTCTGCCTAGAGATCCCCGTTGTCTCCATGTATTCCGGTTTGTATTCAACTGTAGGTACAGTGCACGGGGGGCGCTCATGTACTCCCACCGGGTCGGCAAGTACGGGACGCCGCACACCTATGGCTTAGTGGGCTTGGCCCATATCGCGTTCGGGGCGAACGACGAAATGAATTGTATCTGTTTCGCGTTCGCGTTTTTTTATGTTTCTTTTACGTTTATTCTTTTCTGTTTTTGAAAATTTTAGAGAGAGAACAAATTTAAAATTTGAATATTTTAAAATTGGAACAAAATTTAAATCAGAACAAATTTTAAATCCAAACAAATTTCAAATCGAAACAATTTTAAAATTGGAACAAAATTGTAATAGAAACAAATTTCAACTTGGAACAAATTTTAAATTGGAACAATTTTAAATCAAAACACAATTTCAAGTCGAAACAAATTTCAAAATCAGAACAAATTTCAAAATCGGAACAATTTCAAAATGGAACAAATTTTAAATTGGAACAAATTTAAAATCGGAACAAAATTTTGAAAACAGAACAAATTCAAAATCTGAAAAAATTAAAATCTGAACAAAATTTACTGTGTGAATAGTTTTTAAATCAGACACAAAATTCGAAATCAAAAAATTTCTGTAAAAGAAAAACTGAAATAAAAAAGAAAAGACAAAAGCAGAGAAAGGAAAAAACGACTAATGGGCGACCAGGCCAGCCTTACTACGCGTGCGCGGGTGTACGGAGCGGGGTAAAGGCCGATCTGATCGGAGTATAGGAATCGGGGCTAATGTCTATGCGGTCACCTAGTTTATTGACACAGGCTCAGAGGTGTCTTTGTTCCTTGCAATTCTTTACAAGGCCTAAAGTCAACTTGTGTAATAGCTTGGAGGGTATTTTTTGGACAAATTCATAAAATTCAAATTTGAATCATCAAAATACAAATTGTTTTAAAAATTATAAATTTTGTGGGTCAGCCTTGTCAGCTTTTTAGCCAACTCTTAGCCGACCCTGTAGACCACCAATGGACCGAGCCGAGCCTCCTACATGCGTCGGTTTTTCTCTTCCTGGGTAAGGATGGAGAGCTTCTGCGTTGGCATGGAGAGCTCCTCTACGCCGTGGCCGCGCTCGTGACACCGACGAGATCTATTCGGCAAGCTCTCCAACGGCGCAGCTTCGCTCGCGACACCGCCGCCTACCCATAGCACTCAAGTTTCCATGGCCCAGAAACTCGACACCAACCGTCCGCCTCGCAATCCCTACACCAGTCGCAGCCACCATTGTCATGGGGCGAGCTCGGAGACGAATGGAAAAGGCCTCCCCGCCATTGCCTTCCTCCTTTCCGGATACCATCCAGTAAATCGGGGCAGTTCCCGCCGTCGGCCAGTGTCCTCGCGCACACAGGAGTCGACATCGACCATCGCTGTCCGCTCTGTCAGTAGCGACGGGAGGTTGAAGATGACCAAGGAAGACGACGACCTCCTAAAGGGCGGTGGGCCAGGGCATGGGGCGTCATCGAGTCAAACGATGTGTGTTGTCGTGATTTTTTTGGTAGCCTTGATAGCCGTTCATTCAGCGACGTCTAACAATAAAAAATAAGCTAGCCCTTTGACGTGTTGGCACGGCGCTTGCCTTTGCTGCTGTGCGTCAGGCTGTCATGCCGAGAGATGGAGATGGCGTGTACACGAGACTCTCTTGATGCAGCGCTGCTGCTTTTTGCAGGCACGCGTATGGAGACCAGCTATGCTACAGATACATGGTGGGTCCCAACTGCTGGTGCATGTGATTTATATTTTACTTCCCCGTGCATGTCTCTGTCTCGACTAAGGCTCCGTTCGGTACGGAGGAATTCTGCAGGAATTTTGAGGGAATACTGTTCACGCAGGAATTGTTTCCCTTATAGCGTTCGGAACACAGGAAACGTCTACAGTATTTCGAAAGAAACTTTCGCCTACGGTACCAATTCCATGGGATTGAAAACATCTACCTAGACCTCATATTTTGGCGGAAGACCGAGGCATGACACTATGAATCGAATAAAAATATGTCATCGTGTGGGCCTATGTGGGGTAGAAGTGCCATTCATACCAATAAAAAACTAACAACCTGATTGTGGCTAAATAAACTAATGCTGAAAGTACCATTCGAACAAGCTGAAACAGTACGAGCTGTAGCATTTCTACCAAACCACTTTACTGATGTTTTCATATAGTCTTTTGATCCTATATTTTGCATCTACCATCCTTTGCCATTCCTATGTTTTCTGGTATCGCTGCGTTTTGTATTCCTCCATCCCACGAACATGCCCTAAATAGTTCTTTTTCGTTCACAATGTTGATGTATACCAACTTTTAACCTATAACTTCCGTTCAAAACAAAAACTACAACTTGAAGTGGCATGTGAGGTGAGGCAATGGCGTATTTAGCTAAATGAATATATTTACCATCACATGATTGCTACTTTTGGCTATCTATTTTCTTTGGAAGGAAAATAATGCCCAAAATTTTCTATTTATTAGTGCCCAAAAAAGGTAAAACGGGTAGTTTTTTGTGAAGTAGCCACCAACGGCACTAAGCAAAATACTACCACTCCAATTTTCATGAGTGGATGACCTTGTAGGATCCAGGGTTTAAGGAATTATCTCGGCATGGAGCCATATGCTGAATTATTTTTTAGTTAAATCGGTTTAAATTCAAATTTGAAATAAGCTACATAAACTACATCTCAAAATTATTGGTGAAAAATTCCCGGAGGTGCCCTGAAGGTGTGGAACCCTAGAACCAATTGCAAAATTGGGTCCCCCACCCACCTAGCACAGACGGCGGGCACCGCGAGTTTGACATAGATTTGAAATGGGGGCAAAGGAATTCCAAAAAAAAATCAAAAAATAGAAAACTAGTGCATGGAGTCATGATATGTGATTTAGTACCTAGGAAAAATACCAAACATTTCATATCAAGGTTCACAGAAAAACTCTTAACAAAAAATGGCTTGGTTTGTGCAAGTTCTATAGCAAAATTTTGAATATTGACCCCATTTTTGGCAGTGATGTACATCTTTCCATTGCCTACAACTTTTGTAACTAGGGTTTTTTTAGTTGAGACACAAAAAATGGATTTTACATTTTATTAGTGGCCAAAAGGGGCAAAACAGGTGGTTTTTTGTTAAGTGGTGATACGTCTCAAACGTATCTATAATTTTTGATGCTACATGCTTGTTTTTACACCATTTGCCTATTGTTTCGTTACACTTAGTGGCACTTTTATGCATTTTCCGGAACTAACCTATTAACGAAGTGCCACAGTGCCAGTTTCCTGTTTTCTGCTGTTTTTGTGTTTCAGAAGTGATACACAGGAAATATTCTCGGAATTGGATGAAACAAAAGCCAGAAGTCCTATTTTTCTCGGGAGCATCCAGACATCCGAAGAGAGGAAGGAGAGGGGCCAGAGGCCACCCTCACAAGGGGCTGGCGCGGCCCAGGCCCTGGCCGCGCCACCCCTATGTGAGGAGCCCCTGGCTGCCCTCTCGCGACGCCCCTTCGCCTATAAGAAGCCTCGGGACGGAAAACCCTAAAGGAGTCGGCAATTTTCCAGAAACAGTTCCGCAGCTCCGCCGCCACCACCGACGAATTTCGGGGGACAGAAGTCTCTGTTCCGGCACCCTGCCGGGACGGGGAAGTGCCCCCGGAGCCATCTCCATCGGTCTCCGTCGCCGTCTCCGTCGTCTCCATCGACCTCACCGCCATCTCCATCAACCTTGATGTCTCCTATGATGAGGAGGGAGTAGTTCATCCCCGGGGCTGAGGGCTCTACCGGTAGCTATGTGGTTCACCTCTCTCTCCCATGATGTGATCTTTATGTGATCGTGAGCTTTGTATCATGTTGAACAAGTACAAGTTATTATTCAGATATTTTGTGTACTCTAGTGATATTATTAAAGTAATCTATTCCTCCTGTTATGGTGTAACGGTGACAGTGCGTGCATCATGGTGGTACTTGGTTTAGGCTATGATTGTGATCCCTTGTGGATTATGAGAATAATTATTGCTATGATAGTTTGAGTGATTTATTCCTCCTTTCATGGTGTAAAGGTGTGAGTGTGTGCACCGTGTTAGTACTTGGTCTAAGTTGCAATGATTTCTATCTTGAATTGTGATCTAATTTGGATATTGCTATGAGTGGTGTTTGTCAAGTACTTGATGAACTTTAAGGGGTGCTCCCGTAGCCACTACGCAATGATTAGTGTTATTCAATAGGAGAGTAATTCAGAGTACCTTAGCAAGAGAAGTTACTTGTTCAGTCATGTTATATTGTTGGGAGTGTGTCCACTAGTGAAAGTATGATCCCTAGGCCTTGTTTCCAAGCTTTGCATACTGTTTACTTGCTATTTTGTTACTTGTTTGCTCGCAGCGATATTTATTTCACATCACGTTTGCTACTTATAATCATCTATACCACTTGTATTTCACTATCTCTTCGCCGAACTAGTGCACCTATACATCTGACAAGTGTATTGGGTGTGTTGGGGACACAAGAGACTTTCTGTATCGTAATTGCAGGGTTGCTTGAGAGGGATAGCTTTGACCTCTAACCTCCCTGAGTTCGATAAACCTTGGGTGATCCACTTAAGGGAAACTTGCTGCTGTTCTACAAACCTCTGCACTTGGAGGCCCAACAAGTGTCTACAAGAATAGAAGTGCGTAGACATCAAGCTCTTTTCTGGCGCCGTTGCCGGGGAGGTAAGGTAAAAGATACTCGCATCCTCCTGTGTGAGTGCTCGGAGTTATTTCCTTTAGATTCTGCAATTATATCTTTTTGTTTCTTGTTTTTATTTTCACTAGTTAGGCTTAATGGAAAACAAAGAGTTTTGTAGTCTTTTTCCTGAGTTTAGATATGAAGTGTGTAACATCCCACTCTTGGTGACCTGAAAGTTTACACCTTGTTTAAGTATCTATTAGGGTAAATTAAAACTTTTGCTAAGCCTTGTGCTTGTGTCCCATGGATGCATGATTTTATGTGTGAACTAGCATATGTGTTACCATATGAATGCATGAATCTATGTGTGAAATTATGTGTGCCCATGATTTCATGTGAGCTTATTCCCTAGGAAGTGAGCTATGTTTTTATGCAACCTATTTTTGACCCTAGCTCACATTGTATGAACCACAAGATCCTAGTATAGATCATTGGTGAGATCACCTATCTTTCCTTTTCCTTTTCTTTTATTTTTGCTCTCTTGTTTGGAAATAGGAGTATCTCCAAAAAAACCTAGCTTACTTAGCTCAAAAATTTATCAACTTTGGTCTTGTGCTCTTGAGCACTTTATACACCACTGGAAGCTTTTCAAAACTCAATTTTCAGATCTATTTGGAGGATTCAATTTCCAACCTTGAATTTCGGACGTGATGACCCTACCCCATGTTTTTCTCTTCTTCTCTCTTTTTCTCTCCTTTGCAAACCGACCAAGTGGAGAAGGGAGACCTGCTGGACAATTCCTTCTGGAGTCCAGAGATTTGCAAATCTCTCCCTCTTGTCATTTGCAGTTTGGCATCGAGGGGAAACAGGAGAACCCCGAGGCAATCGACCCCTCTCCCTCTCTGCTAAACCTCTCCTTCGCTCTGACCTCACCCAGCCACCGCCCTCGACCCCCAACAGGTGATCGCCACCCCTGCAAGCGCCCCCTTCACGACCCCACTTCGCAGCCACACACCAGCAGCACCCCACGCCGCCAGCGCCGTCGCTCTGGCCATCGTGGACGCCCACCTTGGGCTAGACAGCACCGACCATTCCCTGGCCCGTCACCTCGCCTCCAGCTCCGTCATGACCAAGGGAACCAATTCCCTAAAGCGGAAAACAACCAGACCCCTCGTACACCACGCCTCGATCGTGCCAGATCGACGTCACCCAGCCATCCAGAGCGTGCAGAGCGCGAGTAGCGTTCCCACGCGCTCAGACCCCCTCCTGCACCACCGATCATGCTCACCTGCACGGCATCGAGCCAGGAACACGGCGCCACAGCCGCCCAGCGCCCTCGAGCTCGCCCCCGACCGGACCAGACCTGAAACCGACCGCACCCTGCCTGAACTCACACGTGTCCTAGCCAGACCTAGCTGCCACCGACGCTACCGTTTGTTTCCCTGCACTCAGTGCACAACGCCACCCCGGAGAGCCGCCCACGAAGACCAATCGCATCCAACGACGGTGTACCCTAGACCGAACCCACCCCCACTGTTATAAGCCAGAACTCCCTCTCTGGAAGCCCCTCTCCCCTCTCATTTGCTTCTCTCCACTCTCTCTCACTCCCTCAACTACTCCGCCTTGAAGCCGACGCATCGCCACGACCGAAGCTCGTCGGCGCTGCGGTGGATCGACGGCAGCTGGGGAGGTCGCCGTCGACAGAAACCCCGTTCTCTCTCTCCCTGTTTCCTCTTCAACTCACAGCACTCCCTCACGCCCTCTAAACCTTGCCCTATCCCTGTTTGCTCCCAGGTTGGCCGGGGTCGATGAAGCAGTTGCCGTAGACGCCTGGACGCCGGCGGACCCCGCGGGATGGACCCCAGCCTTTGCATGCAAGTTCTGCAACCACCATCGCCTTTTCCGACTTCGCCTCGGCCGATTCCCGCCCTCACCTGAGCTAGACGACCTCGGTAAGCACCCGTACTGTGAAACCCTAGCTCCGGGCCGAGCTCGTCGCGTGCATGCGAGGGACGGCGAGGGCGACGCACCTTGGCCGTCGATCTCCTTCTGATCCGGCGGCCAAGGCGGCGTACCGCTTCATCGCTCCGCCCGGGCTGGCTGGCTGGCCAGCTGGGCTTGATCCGGCCCAGATCTGGCCAAACCTGGCCAGATCCGGCCTGCCCCGCCTATTCTCCTTTTTCTTTTCTCTGATAAATCCATTTACTGTTTATGTGTTGTGCTTTAATTCGATTTAAAAACGTTTTAGTGCTCAGAAAATTGTGAGATAAATTTTGTAGGTTAGAGTAATAAGTTATTAATCACCTGGTGCTGCATGTTTGATTTTTAGGATCTTAAATAATATATGAGGTTTATTATTGCTAGATCTATTGACTTTTACCATTATCAGCAAATATGTTATTCTGTTTGTTGAAAATTAGTGAAACCAATTTTTACTATTATCTTACTGTTCCTATGATCTATAGAAACTAGTTTTACTATTTTAGGAACTGTGATTTGCTTGCAGTAATCATTTTGGTATTAAAAATGTCCTGCAGTAATTGATTTATTGTGCTCAAAGTATTGTTTATTTTAGGATGATTCCACTTCTGGTGTGTTGTGCATGTCTTTAGCTTTCCAAGATGGCCTCTGTTAGGATTTTAGGACTTACAGAAAGTTTTAGAGCATTATATTGCTATTCTAGTGATTTCTTGGATTGGCAAATCTTTATTAAATTACCTCTTTACTATTTAAATTTGATTCCAGTGATGTTGGCTCTGTTGTATTGTGAGTTTGACAGTAGGTATCCTGATACTATGTTTTGGTATAGGTGATGCATGCAAGTGTTTGCTTGTGGTTAAATAGTTCCTTGTGTCTAGAAATTGCTTGCTACTATATTGATGAGTAGTTTCTTTTATAAAATAGACATATGATTAGAAAATCTAAACTTGTTTGCTTCTGGTACTCAAATGCTTGAGTTGTTTGATGTTGTCGGAATGCACTACATGTATGCATGAATGCTTATTGGGTGTATGCTTCTTTTCTTTTTCTGGCGATAGAATCGAACGACGACTGTGCAGAAGAGGGAGAAGTGTTTGAATATCAGGAGGAAGGTGACCAGGGACAAGCCAATCAAGGCAAGCCATCTACTTGTGCATATCTGAATCCTACTATAGCACTATGCATTGCTCTACTTTTGTCTCCATTACTATGCATTGTTTTTGTATATTGCTATGTCCCTTATGTAGCAATAGTTGTCGACTTAGCTCCACGAGTCGAATTGTTATCATCTCTAAGGATGACACCTTTGACACCCATTCCATACTCTAAATAGTAGGGACTCGATGAGTAGCATCGAGGTCTTTGGGGAACATTTGTAGTGGAGCTAAAAACTCTAGGACTTGGGAATACTCTCAATGGTTACATTCGAAAATGACTTCGAAAACCTTGGAGTAGTTACTACTCCATTGAGATGTTTTGAAATGGTTTCATAAACAAGGAGTGGATAATGGGAGATGAAGGAGTTGGTGGATTTTCTGAAAAAGGGCATTGTGTATAAGTGTTCGCCAAACCAATTATTTCCCGTGCAACCACATTACCTGGAATGGGACGGGCTTAGTTGGAAGTTTATCTGCTTTAGTGCGGGGAGCCTCGTACTATATAAGGGTCTGTAGGACCCCGGAATCTGGGTTGTCGCAAGTGGTGGGCAACAGTGTAGCGGGCCCGCCAATAGGCTACCCGTCCGGAAGACACTTGGGTTTCTCCCGCCGTGGCACTGGAACTACGCTCGACGGAGGTAGACGGCCAGGGTTTGCCGGGGAAGTTAACTCCACAGGGTAGGCACCCGTACTAAGGTAGATGAATGGAAGGCTATGATCGGGTGCTTGTCATGGCATAGGATGTTATGCAGGGATGATGCCCACACGATGAGTACCCGGATGGTGTGGGTAAAGTGTACAACCTCTGCAGAGTGTAATCTATTCGAATAGCCGAGTCCTCGGTCATGGATGGTTGGAATGGCCATACTTAACCTGTGTCGAGTTTTGTTTTATAAATGGTTATTTGGAAAAATGGAGTTTTGTGCTGGACGGAGTACTTGGAGGGTACTGCCGTGGCACGGAGGTGGATCGGAGTACTTGGAGGGTACTGCCGATGCTTGGAGGTGGTCATGTTCGATTGACCACCGATCCTTTCTTAAAAAGGAGTTTCCCCCTTTCCTAGAGATTTTACAAAAAGCTTCTAGAAGTTTTCTTTAATAAGGATATAGAAATGTCGTGGGACATGCTATATCGACACGAGAAGTTAGTGGCACATGATCACTTGAAACCCAACCTCCTTGCTACAGCCATATAGCATGTGATTGTTCTCTCTTAGATGGTTTGCGAGTACAATTCCAAATGTACTCACGGCTTTGTCCCTGGCTATTAACTTGGCCAGATTTCGGAGATGATTATGAAGAAGACGATGAGGAGTATGACGACGCCGGTGCGAATTAGGACTCGTTTCCTGGTCAGTCGCCTGTAGGGTAGTAGGCCTGACTTGGTCCACTACGCTATGTGTATCCGCTGCTGTTGCATTAGTGTGTCTGTTGAACTTGCCCTGTGAGGCGTGTGTATTCAGCCAAGTGGCTATGTAAGACATAACGACTTATTTATGTAATTGGATGATGTATCTGTAATGCCAACTCTGTTATGTGGATTCACGACGGACTCCTGGGATCGTGAATTGTATGCATAACGGGTATCCCGGGTGGTAAGCCGGGGTCCCCACAGAGTTGGTATCAGAGCCATCCTGGCCTTAGGAAACCCTAGTTTAGCATGGGCGTTAGACCGGACCAAAAACTATTTTCTTAAAGCAAAAGAGATGGCTATATATATCAAAGGTAAATATATATTGCTCTCATCTCATCCCTTATTCTTTAAAGCATCTTTTATTACTTGCTTTTAAATTCAAGTTTTTACTTATGTATAAATTTTGCACACTTGGGTAAGTCATTAATAAACTCTACCTCTCACTTAGGATGTCGCGTAGTGTTTAGTTTGACCCTTTTACGTATCGGTGTTGTGTGGTCTATCTAGAACCATTCGCTATGTTGTATGAGACTATGTGTGGTATGTGTGTGTGCCTGGACGTGTTTGGCACCCTTTTGTTTGTATATATTATGTATGCATGGACTTGTTATGTATGGTTGTTGGAGCATGTTATGTATGGATGCCATAGATGTATGCTATGCATGAGTATAGTTCCTTCTTTCATATGAAACCTGCATACGTTTCCTTGTTTTAAATCTCACCAATTCACTCCTCTCCAGAATGGCTCCGGAGACTGGTGCCCACGCTGGAAACGAACCGCCCCCACCTCCTGAGCCTGACATGATGCAGGTGCTGCGACTCCTGCTGGAGGAGCGTGAAGCCGCACGCACCGAGCGTCAAGCCAACCTAGCCACACTCAACCAACTCGCCCAGATGGCCACCAACCACAACAACCATGGTGGCCATGATGATGAGGAACCCCGCAACACGCTTAGGAACTTCCAAAACTCCAACCCGCCAACGTTCACCAAGTCTACCGAACCCCTGGATGCCGACGACTGGCTCCGCACCATCAAGAACAAGCTCGAGTATGCAGAAGTTGGAGCAAATGAGAAGGTGCTCTACGCCACCCATTTCCTAGCTGGCGCAGCAGGCGCATGGTGGGAGAACGTCCGTGCCATGCAGCCCGAGGGCCAAGTGGTGACTTGGGAAGCCTTCAAGACCAAGTTCCGCAAGGCCCACATTCCATCAGGACTCATCAAGATCGTGCGCGACAAGTTCCTTAACCTCAAGCAAGGAAGTATGAGTGTCACCGAGTACCTCGACAAGTTCACCACCTGGGGGAGGTCTGCCCCTAACGACATCGACACTGATGAGAAGAAGCGGGAGCGCTTCATGAATGGACTTCAGGAAGACCTGCAGCCTTATCTGGTTGCTGTGCCATACCATGATCTGGAGTCCCTGGTTGATGCTGCCATCATGGTCGAGGACAAGAACAAGGCTGCCCGTGAAAGCCAAAAGAGGAGGATGATGAATCAGGGTGGATCAAGCAGTCAGAGATCCCGCAGCATGCCCCCATCAAGGTCTGCGCCACCCCCTCAGAGGTTCGCCTCTCAAGCTCCAAGACCCAACAACCCCAACCGCCAGTACTCAAGCAACCGTCCTACCAGCGGATCTCCCTCTGGAGGGAATCGCAATACCTTCAACCCTACCAACCGCAGCCAGGGAAGTGGCTGCTATACTTGTGGTCAGCCTGGGCATTTCTCTAAGGAATGCCCCCTGAAGAAACCCTCAGCCCCGAGCCTCAGCGCGCCGAGACCCAATCAGGGTCAAGGCCGTGGACCCACTGGAAGGAACCCAAAGACTCAAGCCAATAATGCCAGAGGCCGCTTAAATCATGTGACTGCGGAGGAAGCTGCTGAAGCACCTGATGTTGTTCTGGGTACGTTTCTCGTCAACCCAGTTCCCGCAAAGGTGTTATTTGATTCTGGAGCTTCGCATTCCTTTGTTACCGAGAGGTTCGTGTCCAAGGGTGGGTTGACCGCGTCCCAAATGACTCGCAACATGGTAGTTCAAATTCCCGGTTCTCAAGTTAGGGCACACTTGACCTGCGAAGGAGTACCCATAGATATTCATGGCATATCCTTCCAAGCCGATCTGATTATTCTCGGTACCAAGGGTTTGGACGTGGTACTTGGGATGGATTGGATGACCAAGTACCTGGGGCACATTGATTGCGCCCGAAAGGCGATAACAGTAACCAATAGTGAAGGATTTAAGGTTGAGCACATCGCAACTATGCCATCTCGTAGAGCCTACTACAAGAAGTCTGTCTCTGGGCCGACTCTTGATCAAGTTCCGGTGGTGTGTGAATACCCCGATGTTTTTCCTGAGGAGTTGCCAGGTATGCCCCCTGACCGGGATATCGAATTCATAATAGAGCTGATTCCCGGAACAGCCCCCATTGCTCAGCGACCCTATCGTATGAACCCCCAAGAACTTGAGGAGTTAAAGAAGCAACTTGCGGATATGCTCAGCAAAGGCCTTATCCGTCCCAGCGCTTCGCCATGGGGATCGCCTGTTCTATTCGTGGACAAGCGAGACGGTACCATACGACTGTGTGTGGACTACCATAGACTCAATGAGGTAACTATCAAAAATAAGTACCCTCTCCCAAAGATTGAAGACCTGTTTGATCAGCTGAATGGAGCCAAGGTGTTCTCCAAGATTGATCTCCGCACCGGATATCATCAGCTAAAAGTCCGAGAGTCCGATATTCCCAAGACCGCTTTCACCACTCGCTATGGCTTATTTGAGTACACTGTCATGTCCTTCGGCCTAACCAATGCCCCCGCCTACTTCATGAATCTTATGAATAAGGTGTTCATGAAGTTCCTCGACAAGTTTGTGGTGGTCTTCATCGATGATATCTTGGTCTATTCTAAGACCGAGGAAGAGCACGCAGAGCATCTGCGGCTAGTTTTGGGAACCCTGCGTGAACATCAACTCTATGCCAAGTTCAGCAAATGTGAATTTTGGCTGAAAGCGGTTGGATTCCTTGTCCACGTACTCTCAGCTGGTGGAGTATCCATTGATCCCTCAAAAATTACCTCCATCACGGAAAAGAAAGTCCCAACCAACCCCACCGAAGTCCGAGCATTCCTTGGTCTAGCTGGTTACTATCGAAAGTTTATAGAAGGGTTTTCCAGCATTGCCCGCCCATTGACTCAGCTACTCAAGAAGGATAAGAAGTTTGAGTGGACTGAGAAGTGCGAGCAGAGTTTCCAAGAGCTCAAGAAGAGACTTGTGTCAGCCCCTATCCTGACCATGCCCGATATTACCAAAAGCTTTGACGTCTACTGTGATGCATCCAAGCTTGGCCTTGGAAGTGTCCTTATGCAAAACGGCAAGGTTATTGCCTACCTGTCCCGTCAACTGCGCCCCCATGAGATGAATTACCCCACTCATGACCTCGAACTTGCCGCCGTTGTCCATGCTCTCAAAACCTGGCAACACTATCTTATGGGAAACCGTTGTGAGATCTACACCGACCATAAGAGCCTAAAGTATATCTTCACCCAGAAAGAGTTGAACATGAGGCAAAGGAGATGGATTGAACTTATCAAGGACTACGACATAGGCATTCATTACCATCCTGGTAAAGCGAATGTGGTCGCCGATGCCCTCAGCCGAGAACCTTGCTCCCTAAATACCTTATTAAGGTCCAGCCAACCATCATTATGTGGGGAGTTCGAGAAGTTTGGGCTTCAGCTTGTAAGCCATGGTTTCCTGTCGAACCTTGAAGTCCGACCCACACTCACTGATATCATTAAAGAAGCTCAGAAGGGACATGAGAGTATCGAAGGCATCAAGCGTAGGATGGGACGAGAGGAAGTACCTGGGTTCGCAATTGACCAGGAAGGTGTGCTATGGTATAATGGCCGCCTGTGCGTCCCAAGCATCGAGGAGTTGAAGCAATCCATTCTAAAGGAGGCCCATGATACCCCTTACTCTATTCATCCTGGAGGCACCAAGATGTACCAAGACCTAAAGGAACGTTTTTGGTGGCACGGCATGAAGCGAGAGATCGCCCTCTATATTGCCCGGTGTGATGTCTGTCAACGCGTCAAGGCCGAACATCAAAGACCCGCAGGCTTACTGCAACCCTTGAAGATACCATTATGGAAGTGGGAGGAGGTCGGTATGGATTTTATTACTGGACTACCCACCTCCCAGCGGGGACATGATTCTATATGGGTCATTGTGGACCGCCTCACCAAAGTCGCCCACTTTATTCCCGTCAAGACCACGGACCATGGAAACCGTCTGGCGGAATTGTACATCTCCCGCATCGTCAGCCTTCATGGTGTTCCCAAGACCATTGTCTCAGACCGAGGCCCCCAGTTTACCTCAAGATTTTGGGCAAAGCTCCAGGAGGCTTTGGGCACCAAGCTATCTTTCAGTACAGCCTACCATCCACAAACCGGAGGCCAAACCGAGCGAGTGAATCAAATCCTTGAAGATATGTTGAGAGCTTGTGTTTTGTCTTATGGGACCAAGTGGGAAGACTGCCTGCCTTTCGCGGAGTTTTCCTACAACAATAGCTACCAAGCTAGCCTTCAAATGGCCCCTTTTGAAGCTCTTTACGGATGCAAGTGTCGTACCCCTCTTAACTGGTCCGAGATGGGAGAAAGCCAAATATTTGGGCCCGATATCATTAAGGAGGCCGAAGAGCAAGTCCAGCTCATTCCGAATCGTCTGAAGGCAGCCCAATCCCAACAGAAGAGCTATGCCGACTCTAAGAGGAGGCCGGTTATCTTCAACGTGGGAGATTTTGTCTACCTTCGGGTGACCCCACTCAAGGGTATGCAATGCTTCCATGTTAAGGGTAAGCTAGCACCCCGCTACATCGGCCCATTCAAGATACTAGAGCGCCGTGGGGAGATGTCCTACAAGCTAGCACTGCCCTCAGAATTGTCTGAGTTCCATGATGTCTTCCACGTGTCGCAACTCCGCAAATGCCTTCAAGTACCCAACAAACCTGAGACCTTCACCGAGATCGACCACAACTCCATCGACCTAAACTCCGATCTCACTTACCGGGAGAGACCTATCCGCGTTCTTGAAGAAGATGTCCGTCTTACCCGTAGACGCAAGATCAAGATGTATAAGGTGCAATGGAGTAATCATACTGAAGACGAAGCCACGTGGGAACGTGAGGATTATCTTCAGCGAGAATTTCCCGGACTACTTCACGCTTAGCTACGGAATCTCGGGACGAGATTCTTTTAAGGGGGGAAGGTCTGTAACATCCCACTCTTGGTGACCTGAAAGTTTACACCTTGTTTAAGTATCTATTAGGGTAAATTAAAACTTTTGCTAAGCCTTGTGCTTGTGTCCCATGGATGCATGATTTTATGTGTGAACTAGCATATGTGTTACCATATGAATGCATGAATCTATGTGTGAAATTATGTGTGCCCATGATTTCATGTGAGCTTATTCCCTAGGAAGTGAGCTATGTTTTTATGCAACCTATTTTTGACCCTAGCTCACATTGTATGAACCACAAGATCCTAGTATAGATCATTGGTGAGATCACCTATCTTTCCTTTTCCTTTTCTTTTATTTTTGCTCTCTTGTTTGGAAATAGGAGTATCTCCAAAAAAACCTAGCTTACTTAGCTCAAAAATTTATCAACTTTGGTCTTGTGCTCTTGAGCACTTTATACACCACTGGAAGCTTTTCAAAACTCAATTTTCAGATCTATTTGGAGGATTCAATTTCCAACCTTGAATTTCGGACGTGATGACCCTACCCCATGTTTTTCTCTTCTTCTCTCTTTTTCTCTCCTTTGCAAACCGACCAAGTGGAGAAGGGAGACCTGCTGGACAATTCCTTCTGGAGTCCAGAGATTTGCAAATCTCTCCCTCTTGTCGTTTGCAGTTTGGCATCGAGGGGAAACAGGAGAACCCCGAGGCAATCGACCCCTCTCCCTCTCTGCTAAACCTCTCCTTCGCTCTGACCTCACCCAGCCACCGCCCTCGACCCCCAACAGGTGATCGCCACCCCTGCAAGCGCCCCCTTCACGACCCCACTTCGCAGCCACACACCAGCAGCACCCCACGCCGCCAGCGCCGTCGCTCTGGCCATCGTGGACGCCCACCTTGGGCTAGACAGCACCGACCGTTCCCTGGCCCGTCACCTCGCCTCCAGCTCCGTCATGACCAAGGGAACCAATTCCCTAAAGCGGAAAACAACCAGACCCCTCGTACACCACGCCTCGATCGTGCCAGATCGACGTCACCCAGCCATCCAGAGCGTGCAGAGCGCGAGTAGCGTTCCCACGGGCTCAGACCCCCTCCTGCACCACCGATCATGCTCACCTGCACGGCATCGAGCCAGGAACACGGCGCCACAGCCGCCCAGCGCCCTCGAGCTCGCCCCCGACTGGACCAGACCTGAAACCGACCGCACCCTGCCTGAACTCACACGTGTCCTAGCCAGACCTAGCTGCCACCGACGCTACCATTTGTTTCCCTGCACTCAGTGCACAACGCCACCCCGGAGAGCCGCCCACGAAGACCAATCGCATCCAACGACGGTGTACCCTAGACCGAACCCACCCCCACTGTTATAAGCCAGAACTCCCTCTCTGGAAGCCCCTCTCCCCTCTCATTTGCTTCTCTCCAATCTCTCTCACTCCCTCAACTACTCCGCCTTGAAGCCGACGCATCGCCACGACCGAAGCTCGTCGGCGCTGCGGTGGATCGACGGCTCTCTCTCCCCGTTTCCTCTTCAACTCACAGCACTCCCTCATGCCCTCTGAACCTTGCCCTATCCCTGTTTGCTCCCAGGTTGGCCGGGGTCGACGAAGCAGTTGCCGTAGACGCCTGGACGCCGGCGGACCCCGCGGGACGGACCCCAGCCTTTGCATGCAAGTTCTGCAACCACCATCGCCTTCTCCGACTTTGCCTCGGCCGATTCCCGCCCTCACCTGAGCTAGACGACCTCGGTAAGCACCCGTACTGTGAAACCCTAGCTCCGGGCCAAGCTCGTCGCGTGCATGCGAGGGACGGCGAGGGCGACGCACCTTGGTCGTCGATCTCCTTCTGATCCGGCGGCCAAGGCGGCGTACCGCTTCATTGCTCCGCCCGGGCTGGCTGGCTGGCCAGCTGGGCTTGATCCGGCCCAGATCTGGCCAAACCTGGCCAGATCCGGCCTGCCCCGCCTATTCTCCTTTTTCTTTTCTCTGATAAATCCATTTACTGTTTATGTGTTGTGCTTTAATTCGATTTAAAAACGTTTTAGTGCTCAGAAAATTGTGAGATAAATTTTGTAGGTTAGAGTAATAAGTTATTAATCACCTGGTGCTGCATGTTTGATTTTTAGGATCTTAAATAATATCTGAGGTTTATTATTGCTAGATCTATTGACTTTTACCATTATCAGCAAATATGTTATTCTGTTTGTTGAAAATTAGTGAAACCAATTTTTACTATTATCTTACTGTTCCTATGATCTATAGAAACTAGTTTTACTATTTTAGGAACTGTGATTTGCTTGCAGTAATCATTTTGGTATTAAAAATGTCCTGCAGTAATTGATTTATTGTGCTCAAAGTATTGTTTATTTTAGGATGATTCCACTTCTGGTGTGTTGTGCATGTCTTTAGCTTTCCAAGATGGCCTCTGTTAGGATTTTAGGACTTACAGAAAGTTTTAGAGCATTATATTGCTATTCTAGTGATTTCTTGGATTGGCAAATCTTTATTAAATTACCTCTTTACTATTTAAATTTGATTCCAGTGATGTTGGCTCTGTTGTATTGTGAGTTTGACAGTAGGTATCCTGATACTATGTTTTGGTATAGGTGATGCATGCAAGTGTTTGCTTGTGGTTAAATAGTTCCTTGTGTCTAGAAATTGCTTGCTACTATATTGATGAGTAGTTTCTTTTATAAAATAGACATATAATCAGAAAATCTAAACTTGTTTGCTTCTGGTACTCAAATGCTTGAGTTGTTTGATGTTGTCGGAATGCACTACATGTATGCATGAATGCTTATTGGGTGTATGCTTCTTTTCTTTTTCCGGCGATAGAATCGAACGACGACTGTGCAGAAGAGGGAGAAGTGTTTGAATATCAGGAGGAAGGTGACCAGGGACAAGCCAATCAAGGCAAGCCATCTACTTGTGCATATCTGAATCCTACTATAGCACTATGCATTGCTCTACTTTTGTCTCCATTACTATGCATTGTTTTTGTATATTGCTATGTCCCTTATGTAGCAATAGTTGTCGACTTAGCTCCACGAGTCGAATTGTTATCATCTCTAAGGATGACACCTTTGACACCCATTCCATACTCTAAATAGTAGGGACTCGATGAGTAGCATCGAGGTCTTTGGGGAACATTTGTAGTGGAGCTAAAAACTCTAGGACTTGGGAATACTCTCAATGGTTACATTCGAAAATGACTTCGAAAACCTTGGAGTAGTTACTACTCCATTGAGATGTTTTGAAATGGTTTCATAAACAAGGAGTGGATAATGGGAGATGAAGGAGTTGGTGGATTTTCTGAAAAAGGGCATTGTGTATAAGTGTTCGCCAAACCAATTATTTCCCGTGCAACCACATTACCTGGAATGGGACGGGCTTAGTTGGAAGTTTATCTGCTTTAGTGCGGGGAGCCTCGTACTATATAAGGGTCTGTAGGACCCCGGAATCCGGGTTGTCGCAAGTGGTGGGCAACAGTGTAGCGGGCCCGCCAATAGGCTACCCGTCTGGAAGACACTTGGGTTTCTCCCGCCGTGGCACTGGAACTACGCTCGACGGAGGTAGACGGCCAGGGTTTGCCGGGGAAGTTAACTCCACAGGGTAGGCACCCGTACTAAGGTAGATGAATGGAAGGCTATGATCGGGTGCTTGTCGTGGCATAGGATGTTATGCAGGGATGATGCCCACACGATGAGTACCCGGATGGTGTGGGTAAAGTGTACAACCTCTGCAGAGTGTAATCTATTCGAATAGCCGAGTCCTCGGTCATGGACGGTTGGAATGGCCATACTTAACCTGTGTCGAGTTTTGTTTTATAAATGGTTATTTGGAAAAATGGAGTTTTGTGCTGGACGGAGTACTTGGAGGGTACTGCCGTGGCACGGAGGTGGATCGGAGTACTTGGAGGGTACTGCCGATGCTTGGAGGTGGTCATGTTCGATTGACCACCGATCCTTTCTTAAAAAGGAGTTTCCCCCTTTCCTAGAGATTTTACAAAAAGCTTCTAGAAGTTTTCTTTAATAAGGATATAGAAATGTCGTGGGACATGCTATATCGACACGAGAAGTTAGTGGCACATGATCACTTGAAACCCAACCTCCTTGCTACAGCCATATAGCATGTGATTGTTCTCTCTTAGATGGTTTGCGAGTACAATTCCAAATGTACTCACGGCTTTGTCCCTGGCTATTAACTTGGCCAGATTTCGGAGATGATTATGAAGAAGACGATGAGGAGTATGACGACGCCGGTGCGAATTAGGACTCGTTTCCTGGTCAGTCGCCTGTAGGGTAGTAGGCCTGACTTGGTCCACTACGCTATGTGTATCCGCTGCTGTTGCATTAGTGTGTCTATTGAACTTGCCCTGTGAGGCGTGTGTATTCAGCCAAGTGGCTATGTAAGACATAACGACTTATTTATGTAATTGGATGATGTATCTGTAATGCCAACTCTGTTATGTGGATTCACGACGGACTCCTGGGATCGTGAATTGTATGCATAACGGGTATCCCGGGTGGTAAGCCGGGGTCCCCACAGAGTGTTTGAAGAGAAAATCGAAAAACCTTTGGAGCTTAATTTGCATGCTAATAGTGTTGTTAGTATGAATGCTTTGAACACCGTTGTTGCTAATGCTATAGAAAAGTCTAAGCTTGGGGAAGCTGGTTTTGTTAAGCATGATATTTTTAGTTCCCCAGCTTTAGTGGAGAAAATTTGCTCTGATGATATTTTATCTCCCCTATGTGATGTTCCTTCTTATGATGATATGTTTGAAGAATATGCTTTGCGACATAGTAGTTCTCTAGCTTGTGATGATGAGTATAATATTTTCAGTTCACCTACTATTGAGGATAAAATTAGTTATGATTACAATATGCCTCCTATTTTTGATGATTATGGTGATGAAAATAATTATTCTGTTGAATTTGCTCCTACTACTATTGTTCCTGTGGTGAGTATTAATTCTTTTATGCATGTGGCTCATGATAGGGATGCTTTATGTGATAGTTATATTGTTAGTTCTATTCATGATGCTACTGAAAGTTATTATGAGAGAGGGAAACATGGTTTGATGGATCTCAACAATATTAAGTTTCCCCTCTTTATGTTGCAAATTCTGAAGTGGCACTTGTTTTATCTATCCATGCTTGCTACTATGTGCCTCGTTGATTTATTTTCTTACAAGATTCCTATGCATAGGAAGTGGTTCAGATATAAATATCTTTCACATTTGCTTTTTGATGCTCTCTATTGCTTTAAGTTCCTGTATGGCGCCTTTGCATCAAGCTCTTATATGGCGCCCACATGAGCATCTTTGCAAATTACTGCGCCTAGCTCAAAGGCGTTAAAGAAAAGCACTCTTGGGAGATAACCCATTGTTTTACTTTCAGTACTTTTTCTTTTATTTGAGTCTTGGAAGTCATTACTACTGTAATGACCGCTCTTTATCTTGTTTATTTCGTTTTTGTGCCAAGAGAAGCCTCTAATTTGAGTGAGGTAAAGATTTGGGGATGTTGCTGTCCTGAAACTGTTTTCGGTGCTGCACCGTAAAAATTCGTGAAAATTCTCTGTCTATCTTTTGGACCTGCGATTTCTTGTGCATATGGCCCAGGTTATATCCAAACTTTTCTTAGTTGAACACTTTTTGATTTGAGCAACAGAAAATCCCTCAAAAATTCGACCTTTGTCAGCTGTTCTGTTTTGACAGATTTCTGCCAATATTTGTGTTTGCCACTTTATCGCTTTCTTTTGGGTTCTTTTGATCATGGAACTTTTAGGGAGGTTGCTACAGTAGTATATGCTATATATGTGGTGGTTTTGGGTTGAAACCGGAAGCAAATAGAGGGTTGAATATATTTTATGCTTACACTAATGTTGCTAATAGAATTGTGTTTAGTTTTGTATGAAGGAAGTTTTCAAGTGTAGGGATTGGAGAATGATGAGATGAGTTGAAGAATGGACAAAAGCTCAAGCTTGGGGATGCCCATGCATCACCCCAAGAAATATCCAAGAAGTACAAGCGTCAAAGCTTGGGGATGCCCCCGAGGCACCCCTTCTTCATCGGCAAAAATCAGGTCCCCTTTCAAGACACTATATTTTTATTGCTTCATGCACTATGTGTTTTTCTTGGAGCGTCAGTTGTTTTAGTTTTCATTATTAGTTTTGTTTTGTTTGCTGCAATAAATGGTTAGATCACATCATGTTTCTTTTGGAGGAGATGAACTCGCTTTTCATTGCCAAGAACACTCTAGTTTTCACTCTTATCAAAAACCGAGTGTTCTTCTTTTTCTGCTACTGCTTTTGGTTTTCGTTTTTGCCTTGATATGCATTCAGATCTTATCATATCTTTTCATCAAGGTGTATTTTTACCTCTGATCTTTATTGGTTTTCATCAAAAGAGGTGTCTTTAAAAATTTCAAATGGTGTTGGAAAAGAGAAAAAGCTTTGTGCAAAATAGTGGTACAAGAAGGAGCTTGTGTAGACTGCGGCTTAGGCTTTTTCATGTCATGCTTGATGTCTTTTTGATAGTATGCTTAGTGGTTTTGCTGTAGCATGACTTGTCTCAAATAACTGAGATTGCTTAATGAGCCTTTAAAAAAATCATGCGTTGTTTTTATTGTATGGAAGCATTATTTTGGTTTTCTCCTTGATGCTTTATTTGGGTTGACTTGGCGCATGCTCACACATGTTAGACTCTTCCAAAGTCGCCATTAGCCTTCATGATCATTTAGTTTTTGACTTTTGATGCCATCATATGCTTCTTTTAATGTCGCTTTGTCGCTTTGCATGATTATGGCCATTATTGCTCTCTTAGTTGGTCGCTCCCAGTCTTTTGCTAGCCCTCATTTTGTACTGAGTATGAGCTCTACTCGTGCATCCAACTCCTAAAAGCCAAAGTTTTTCATTGTGTCCACCATACATACCTACTAGCAATTTGCTATTCCAAGTAAATTTGACTTGCTTTTATATTCTCTTCAAATTAAACTCTTACTAGTGTTATGCGAAATTCGGTCAGTAAAGCTCTCACGAACCGGAAGGCACACTTTATTTTTCCTGTTCTAAAAATTTGACATTGTGGTCTCTTATGTTGAGTTGTTATGCTTGCAAGTTGTAAGTTGGATTCTAGCCCAGCCATGCTGTCATGGGGCAAGCTTTCAACATTGCACTTCTTATTTGAGTTGATATTGTGATCTTTTGTTTATGGATGCCCTCTGTGTGAAATGAATTGGGAATCTTGTGAGGATCATGGAGTTTTTATATGTGTTAGGGAAACGCCGGGCCGCCAATCTAAGCCATGCATAATTCATGGTGGAAATTTGCAGCATACCCATGGTGAACATTCGACGACGCATCTCACAATAAAAAGCTAAACAATATAGCAAATAAAAGAGATGTCGAGGTGTTCATTGTCTGCTTGTCCTGTCATTTTGGTGTGGGCTTGTTCCATGTCATCGGGCACGGAGGTACCCCATTGGCGGTTCTCAATGATATGCATATACTTACAATGACAAGAGCCTTGCTTGGGACTCTAAGTAAATTAGCATGGTTTGGGTACTCGTATTCACGGGACACGAGGTTTTCAACTTATGATTTGTTAAGCATATGCATCATAATTGTTCTCGCATTAACTTTAACCATTCAAGATGCTTATGATGGGGGCAATGAGAGCTCAAAGCCGGTAAGTACCATAATTTTTGAAGGTTATAAAACTTGCAATCACTGCTTCCCTCTGCGAAGGGCCTTTCTTTTACTTTTATGTTGAGTCACCACCTTCTTTCTTTATGCACCATTAAGAGAGCATAGTTGTCATTCTTAGTGTGATATGCATTGTCCCAAAGTTCATTGATTGACTCATATTGTTGGTTTCACTTGTTCTTAAATTATTTGTATCTAGTCGCCCTCTTAAACTTTGAGGTGTCATATGCATTTATGTTTTGCTCTCTTTGAAGGACAAGCTGAAAACCATTTGTATGTTTTTCCTTATGATTTGAACACACGTTTGACTTTCATTGTTTCATTACCATGATCTTTTGTTTGTGTTCATTTGCATGTTTACAACATGGTTGCTAAGTTCTTATTGTCATGATTATATCTTCATGCCCATGTTTTAAGTTCTATTGATCCCAGCTCGCCAATGCTTGCATATATGATCAAGATTGTGTAGGTGCATGTCACCTCAAAAATTATTCTTTTGTTATCACTTACCTACTCGAGGACGAGCAGGAGTTAAGCTTGGGGATGCTTGATACGTCTCAAACGTATCTATAATTTTTGATGCTCCATGCTTGTTTTTACACCATTTGCCTATTGTTTCGTTACACTTAGTGGCACTTTTATGCATTTTCCGGAACTAACCTATTAACGAAGTGCCACAGTGCCAGTTTCCTGTTTTCTGCTGTTTTTGTGTTTCAGAAGTGATACACAGGAAATATTCTCGGAATTGGACAAAACAAAAGCCAGAAGTCCTATTTTTCTCGGGAGCATCCAGACATCAGAAGAGAGGAAGGAGAGGGGCCAGAGGCCACCCTCACAAGGGGCTGGCGCGGCCCAGGCCCTGGCCGCGCCACCCCTATGTGAGGAGCCCCTGGCTGCCCTCTCGCGACGCCCCTTCGCCTATAAGAAGCCTCGGGACGGAAAACACTAAAGGAGTCGGCAATTTTCCAGAAACAGTTCCGCAGCTCCGCCGCCACCACCGATGAATTTCGGGGACAGAAGTCTCTGTTCCGACACCCTGCCGGGACGGGGAAGTGCCCCCGGAGCCATCTCCATCGGTCTCCGTCGCCGTCTCCGCCGTCTCCATCGACCTCACCGCCATCTCCATCAACTTTGCTGTCTCCTATGATGAGGAGGGAGTAGTTCATCCCCGGGGCTAAGGGCTCTACCGGTAGCTATGTGGTTCACCTCTCTCTCCCATGATGTGATCTTTATGTGATCGTGAGCTTTGTATCATGTTGAACAAGTACAAGTTATTATTCAGATATTTTGTGTACTCTAGTGATATTATTAAAGTAATCTATTCCTCCTGTTATGGTGTAACGGTGACAGTGCGTGCATCATGGTGGTACTTGGTTTAGGCTATGATTGTGATCCCTTGTGGATTATGAGAATAATTATTGCTATGATAGTTTGAGTGATTTATTCCTCCTTTCATGGTGTAAAGGTGTGAGTGTGTGCACCGTGTTAGTACTTGGTCTAAGTTGCAATGATTTCTATCTTGAATTGTGATCTGATTTGGATATTGCTATGAGTGGTGTTTGTCAAGTACTTGATGAACTTTAAGGGGTGCTCCCGTAGCCACTACGCAATGATTAGTGTTATTCAATAGGAGAGTAATTCAGAGTACCTTAGCAAGAGAAGTTACTTGTTCAGTCATGTTATATTGTTGGGAGTGTGTCCACTAGTGAAAGTATGATCCCTAGGCCTTGTTTCCAAGCTTTGCATACCGTTTACTTGCTATTTTGTTACTTGTTTGCTCGCAGCGATATTTATTTCACATCACGTTTGCTACTTATAATCATCTATACCACTTGTATTTCACTATCTCTTCGCCGAACTAGTGCACCTATACATCTGACAAGTGTATTGGGTGTGTTGGGGACACAAGAGACTTTCTGTATCGTAATTGCAGGGTTGCTTGAGAGGGATAGCTTTGACCTCTGACCTCCCTGAGTTCGATAAACCTTGGGTGATCCACTTAAGGGAAACTTGCTGCTGTTCTACAAACCTCTGCACTTGGAGGCCCAACAAGTGTCTACAAGAATAGAAGTGCGTAGACATCAAGTGGCTACCAAGGGCATTGTACAGAATGCCACCACTCCAATTTTCATGGGTGGGGCACCTCGTAATATGACTAGATCCGAGGTTCCATGAATTTTCTCGGCCTACAGTCATATACTGAATTATTTTTGGGCTAAATCCATTTAAATTTAAATTTGAACTAGGACTAGATAAACTACACTTCAAAAATTATGGGCTAAAATACTTGGAGGTTCCCTGGAGGTGTGGAACCCCAGAACTAGTTGCAAACTTGGGGGCCCCACCCACCTGGCACACGCGGCGGGCACCGTGAGTTTGACCTAGATATGAAATTGGAGCAAAGGAAATTAAAAAAAAAATCAAAAAATGGAAAACCAGCGCATGGAGCCATGATATGTGATGTACTATCTAGGAAAAATACCAAACATTGCATGCCAACATTTCATAGAAAAACTCTTCACAAAAAATGGCACCAAGGAGGACTTCACTTGGCTTTCTTCCCAATTGAGCTTGGTTTGTGCAAGTTCTATAGCAAAATTTTGAATCTTGACCCCATTTTTGGCAGTGATGTGCATCTTTCCATTGCCTACAACTTTTGTAACTAGGATTTTTTTAGTTGACACAAAAAAAAATGGATTTTACATTTTATTAGTGGCCAAAAGGGGCAAAAGGGGTGGTTTTTTGTTAAGTGGCTACCAAGGGCATTATACAGAATGCCATCACTCCAGTTTTCATGGGTGGGGCACCTCGTAGTATGACCAGATCCGAGGTTCCATGAATTTTCTCGGCCTACAGCCATATACTGAATTATTTTTGGGACAAATACATTTAAATTCAAATTTGATCTGGGGCTACATAAACTACACTTCAAAAATTATGGGCAAAAATACATGGAGGTTCCCTAGAGGTGTGGAACCCCAGAACTAGTTGCAAACTTGGGGGCCCCACCCACCTGGCACACGCGGCAGGCACCGCGAGTTTGACCTAGATTTGAAATTGGAGCTAAGGAAATTTAAAAAAAATCAAAAAATGGAAAACCAGCGCATGGAGCTATGATATGTGATGTACTATCTAGGAAAAATAGCAAATATGGCATGCCAATGTTTCATAGAAAAACTCTTCACAAAAAATGGCACCAAGGAGGACTTCACTTGGCTTTCTTCCCAATTGAGCTTGGTTTGTGCAAGTTCTATAGCAAAATTTTGAATCTTGACCCCATTTTTGGCAGTGATGTGCATCTTTCCATTGTCGACAACTTTTATAACTAGGGTTTCTTGAGTTGACACACAAAAATGGATTTTACATTTTATTAGTGGCCAAAATGGGCAAAACATGTGTTTTTGTGAAGTGACTACCAAGGGCATTGTGCATAACTCCGCCACTCCAATTTTCACATATAGGGGATCTTGTAGGATGGCCAGATCTAGGGTTTCATGAATTTTCTCGGCCTGCAGCCATATACTTAATTATTTTTCAGCTAAATCCATTTAAAGGCAATTTGAACTAGAGCTACATAAACTACACTTCAAAAAAATTGGGGGAAAATACCTGGAGGTGCCCTAAAGGTGTGGAACCCCATAACCCATCCCAAACTTGGGGGACCCACCCACCTAGCACACACGGAGGGCACCACAAGTTTGACCTATATTTGAAATGGGGCAAAGGAAATTCAAAAAAATTCAAAAAATGGAAAACCAGCGCATGGAGCCATGATATGTGATGTACTATCTAGGAAAAATACCAAATATGGCATACCAATGTTTCAGAGAAAAACCCTTCACAAAAAATGGCACCAAGCAGGAGTTCACTCGGCTTTCTACCCAAGTGACCATGATTTGTGCAAGTTCCATAGCAGATTTTTGAGTCCTGACCCTATTTTTAGTGGAGATGTGCATCTTTCCAAGTCCTACAACTTTTATAACAAGGGTTTTTTGACTTTCCACATAGAAAATGGATTCTTCATTTTATTAGTGGCCAAAAGGGGCAAAAGAGGCGGTTTTTTTGTGAAGGGGATACTAAGGGTGGAAAACGTCACCACTCCAATTTTCCTGGGTGGGGGACCTTGTAGGAATGTCAGATCCAATATTTGAGGAATTATCTTGGCCTACAGCCATATACTGAATTATTTTTGAGCTAAATCCATTTAAATTCAAATTTAAATTAGGGGTACATAAACTACACTTCAAAAATGGGGGAAAAATACATGAAGGTACCCTGAAGGTGTGGGACCCTAGAACTAGTTGCAAACTTGGGGGGCCCACCCACTGGCATACGCGGCGGGGACGGCGAGTTTGACCTAAATTTGAAATTGGAGCAAAAGAAATTTAAAAAAAATCAAAAAAATGGAAAACGGGCTTACCAGGAAGTGAAAGAAAATCGCATGCATGCAACATCAGGTAAGTGATTGCCATTAAAAAATCAGAAAAACGGTAAGTGCAATAGCTTTTAATTTCTCCTAACGTTGAGTATTCTTTGAACTTAGTACTCTCTCTGGTGCTCATTTTAGATTGTATTAAGCTTGACTAAGACCAGCGTTTTAGAAATTGAGTGAGCATTTTTTTCTAGGTATTTTACATTGTATAAAACCGATATTGTAGGGCTGCAAATATGTTGTATTTTAGAACTAATCATTTATTAATTAATTAGGTGTGTGATTACATTTATCATAGTTTAAATTATAACTCCCACAATTACGTAGACACATGAGTTTTTGTAAGTTGTTGAGAAACTTTGCAACATTAGCACATTTATAAGTATTTCATGTCTAGGTGTGTGTTAAGAGAAAGAACATGTATGAGACTGTGCATCTTAATTAAAATATTAAATTAATTTATCAAGTTCGGCATTCTAATTCACATAGTATCTCCATTTTGTACCAACAATGATGAATTAGTCTAGATTTGTATATATCTATACACTAAAACATGTCTATATATATATACATATCTAGATTAATTAATCTTTGGCAATTATTATAGAATGAAGGAAGTTCTAAATAACATGTGATTTTCATAACAATCTTTAAAATATAACGTGCATGATACGTGCTATTTACTAGTATGTTATAGTACCTAGAAAAATACTAACATGGCATCCACTTTGCAGAAATGACGTGCATCCTGAGTTTAAACGAATTTTGAAATCCAACCATATGTGGTTCATAAAATTTGAAAAATCGGAAACATGCATGAATATAAAAAAATGCATTCTTTATAATTTTCTGATAAACTTTCATATGTCACTTGTTAAATTTAGAGACACACATAGAAAGGTACAATTTTTTAATAGAAAACACCTTTTAAAAATCGTATGTGGAAATTAAAAACAGCTAAAAACGTTTTTTACTAATTTTGGGTCTAGCCGCAACTGTTTGCCCGTGGAGCCAGCTGACTCTAGTTTGGGCATATTTGGTGTTGGTGGTGTGGCTGACAGGCCGGGCCTACTTGTCAGCTTAGATTAAATTAGAAAAAGAAGGAGCGTAGATTGCTTAAGTCGAACCTGGAACCTGCGAGACGGTACAACGGAGCAGAGTCGAACCTGGAACCTGCGAGACGGTACAACGGAGCAGACCACCTGTGCTACCATCGGTTGGTGTTGTATTTGACTTTTTGTCTTTATTAAACATATGTACTGCTCGGTAATTTAGAGCAAGGACAATAGTAGAGTCAGTTGTTGGCTATAAGGCTTTGTCATGTCATCTATAGCTAGCTTATAGCTAATATGTACAATAGTTAGTTATAGAAGAGTACTACTTTTTGAATATATGGCCCACTTGACACACTCACAAATTGCCTAGGAGCACGTGCTGCAGCTGGCTCTTATCCTACAGCCAGCACTTCTTCTCTCTCCTCTTCTCTCTCATTCAACTCAGCACAAATATAGTATTTAAATGCTTATAACTAGCTGACTGTACCTTATTGTGCTCTTAATGGTCTTCTTCCTCGGTCCAAACAGGAGAGCACGGAAGCAATCTAGCAGCGGTGGCCATCGTCTCCCTTCAGCGAGGCCAAAGTCACAGGGGTTATCAACAAGACCGTGGCCCGATTCCCCCTTGAAGAAATCTAGCTTGGCACCAGGGAATCAAACATCCCGAGCTTGGCCATACGGCCATGGCGAGATCTACAAAGGTGCCGGAAGACGCCGAGGCCGTGCTCTGTTGGATGCAATAGTGGTGCTCTGGTGCACGCAGCTGTACGGAAGCGGCGGCGGTGCTCTAGGCTCTGGCGGACGCGGCTGCACGAAGACGACACGGCGGTGCTCCGGCCACCGGACGGCCACGAGTATAGTGGCGCTGGCATGTGCCGGGCAATCGTTCGGCTCAAGCTTACGAGAGTTCGGCGGCTCGGCTCATCTGACAAGATGTACTAAAAGGCTGACAATAAGACCCACAAAATTTATATTTGCCTAAGTTTGACTAAAAGGGGCTCTCTGAGGAATTACCCATCCAACTTTTCAAATTGCGGCTATTATAAGTAACAAAGGTACCTATGAGCCTGTGGCAACGAACTTAGTGACCGCAAACAAAATCGCCCTAGAAATCGCCAGTGCACGGTCCCACAGTCACAGTGTAGCTTGTGGACCAGTCAGACGTTATTGCAGAAAACGGGCCACAATCCTGGACGGGCCACAATCCTGGACCAGTATCGACAACCCCATTTAATCCAACACGCGTCCTTCTTCAACAGTCTCTTCTTCTCCAGAAAAGAATTCCCCACCGGATAGGAACCCTAGCTCGAATCTAGCACCCCACACACCGGCACGTCCCGCAGCCCCGCGCCTTCCTGCCATGGAATCGTCATCTTCGTCCTCTCGCACCGTTGCCCCGACCCTGGTCCTTCGGCTCATCCCTTGCCCTTTCTACGTCAACAGGATCATCACCTATGTCGCCAAGCGTGGAGAATCCCTTGCCCTTTGTACATTTGCACTTTTAATTACTACAAAGTTCATAGTGTTTTGGCACAGATCTACTGAATTTGCGCACTTCTATGTGACTTGCATTAGCCAGGTTCAAAGATCATGCTCTGCTGGTGCCACAGCGCTTGCCATTCAGACATGGGCATCTTGGAGTGCGCACTGCAGTTCCTGACGAACTGCTATGGTCCTGCTCGATAGATCTCCACCATCACTGGCATTTAGATTATTATTAGAAGGCGGAAGCAGAATGCTAGCCATTGCCAATGATCACTGCTGTTGCCACTCTTAGTGAACTGTTCTTGACAGGCGTCGCTGTTGCTAATCAATATCCCTCCAGTGAATTACCGGAACGGTTGTAAGGCCAAGGCGTTATCTATATATGAACCATATGTTACTAGCAACCTCAAGAGTCAAGTTCTTGGTCATCAGAATTTGAATTTTGTATAAAAGTCATTTGTGTACTCTTTTGGACAGCACCAGTAGAAAATTTCTTGGCAAATACATCAATCCAAGGGAAAAGAAAAGAAGAATTCTATGATTTGCATGGTATTCAAATGGTACTAGCTGCTCACCACAATATCCTCCATCTTATGAGAATAAGATACACTGCCTGAGTGCCTGAGTGCCTGTGCATAGCTACACGTAGGGCGTGTTTGGTAACCCGGCTATACTCAGATTTTCCCATTCCACCTCAGATTTTTACAGTTTTTGCTGTTTGGTAGGTCGGCTCGGCTCAACTGGGCACTGTCCACCTCATACGAAAAAGCCCCCTCAGCCATGCCCAGTTGAGAAGCTCGAATTGAGCTTCGCAACTGAGCTTGGCTGAGTCCGACCGAAAACCCCTCGCACCCGTACCTCCGCCCGCAGGGGTCTCTCACCCACTCGCTCATTTGCCTCCTCCCCCAAGCGCGCTCTCTCTCTCGTGCAGCTCTCTCTCTCTCACTGGCGCCTCTCACGAGCACCGTCGCCGCCTCCCGTCACCGGCCTCCGCCGCCGCCTCGACCAGATAGTCCGGCACCGCGGTAGGCCGGACTCGCCACCAAGCTCTGCCCCAGGTTTTCTCACTGTGAGCGCCGGCCTCCTCCGCCCCGATTTACACCAACCCCGGCCCGATCTGCGTCGGCTTCCTCCACCCCGATTCCTCACTCTGAGGGCCTCCCGTCGCCTCCTCTCGCCGCCCAGCGCCGCCTGCTCACGCCGCACAGCTCGGTGCCTGCAGCATCTCGCGCCGCCCAGCTCGTTGCCTGCAGCATCTCGCGCATCCTCTCGCCGCCCAGCTCGGTGCCTGCACCATCCTCGCGCCGCCTCGACAGCCCGCGGCCCAAGCCTCGACCGGCGCCGGCGGTAAAACAGCGCCGGTGGCAGAACGTGGTCACAGGGACCTGATGGCTTTTTGGGTTTCTAGGCAGGGACCTAATTGCTTGTTAGTTTTCTAGGCAGGGCCCTGATTGCTTTATAACTGTCTATGTAGGGATCCGATTGCTTTTTTCTTTCTATCAAAGGACTTCTGTGTAAAAAAATCGAAGATAGGCTACCAAACAACATCTTGGTCCAGCTTGTTTGAGCAAACCCCAGGCTACCAAACACACCCTAAAATCTGAGCTCAGCCTAGCAAAGAATTTAATGTGTATTCCCGAGGTTTCAGATTGTACACCTAGACACTATCCATGTACAACTGTGACAACAGTCCCAACTCACTGGTAGTTTTCAGATAGCTAAGTTCTGAACTCCCTAAGAGGTATTCCATCTTCAACTTGAGCTATGCATCAAATCCATTGAGAGCTGGTCGTATTCCCCATCGCTGTATACAGTCATAGTGCATGACCTTGAACAAATCCTCAGGAACACAACTAGTGAAGAGCTCCAGCGGTTAGAAATTTTTCTGTGTTTGTCATTTATTTTCCTCTAACATATCAAGCTGTCTGAGGGTTACCAATTAACTTTGTTTTCGTATCCCAGGTACTGGTACCAATAACATTCGTTTACTCTGTGTATCTGGACTCGCAGTCGCAGTCAGGCAGCAGCTAGTCAGAAAACAACATGCTTGAACATGAATTGCCATGTGTCATTGTCCGTCGTTACAATCAGATCGGTAGCGAGTCAAATGAAGATAGTCCATACCTTAACTGGAGGCTTACCATGGAAACAGATTTCGGTTAGTGACACTGCTTCAGCTCTAACTCTGCTTTTGTTCCATAAAATTTCTGTCAATGTTTGCATTAATTGAACTAAAATTATTCTCCACAGGTGTCGGTATTGGCCAGTAAAGACTTCTTCCATTCAGTTGTTGTACGAAATCAATTCCTAGGAAACCACATCATATACTCAATGTCCGCGTGCCATTGTTCTTCATTTTTTGTTAAAGGCAAAATGTATATCGTTTATGATTCTACTTGACAAGCGATCGGTCTTTTTACAATTCTAGTTCTTTGAACCATGGCATCCCCAGCCATCCATGTTTTAGATCCTCTTGCTTATTTTTAGAAGATTTTAGATCCTCTTGCTGGTCCGCAAGGCCCATGTCCTGAAAGGAAAGAATACCATGATTTTGTCTTGTTGCGGCTTCATATGCATTGTTAGATTGTTTTGGTGAATTCTTTGTTGGATGCCACATAGGACAAGTGGGGCACAATTTACCCCAATATTTGTCGATACAAAATTCACAAGATTAGTCATTAACTAGAAACCCGATCCCCCAACTCTGATCCACGTATGTGACTTCAAGCACTTTTTCCTTGCTAACACAGGGCCAAATCTGGTCTTAGCATACTGCACTTATTGCGCTACTACAGCAGCCAGCGTCTAAAATCTCCAAACACTAAGGTGAACAAATTTTTCATGGGTTTTCATGTAGATATCTGGGACCAAGCACCTAACATTGTGATCTGATGTTTACAGAACAATCTTGACAAAACTAGGCTTGGCGCCCTACGCGAGATTATGCAAGTGTGCAACAACCAATCACCATTGCCTGGCGACGTCCTGTGGTAAATACAGATTCGGCGACTTCCTCATGGATGGGCAGGCTTGAAGAAATCATGTTTGTTTAGCGGGAACATGCTACACCCCACTCCACGCCATACTGGATATTTGTCAGCTTTAGTCAGTTTGGTTGTATCAAAAGATAGAAAAAAAAAGCTAGCTATATGTATGTATTAATGTCCAACCAAGTATATTTGAACCATTTTTGGGATGCACCTCTACAATTTGTTTGAGTAATACTTTGTCCAGTAGTCCCAATTTGTAGTGACCTCACCTTTTAAAGATGACGATCCCTGTGCTTTTTAGTGCTAGTCCCTGGATCAAATGCTAGCACACACAGTTTAAGATGTAATATCAAAAAACAAGGTCATTTTATTACATCGCATGATCCAGCAATTACATAAAGAAACTTTACAATGCTCATAGCATAGAGCTTTCAGAGTTTACAAGGAAAACATAAATAGCATGGAGTCCTTCTTCTTCATGTGCCACAGGCGAACATACGGATAGACTCGTAACCCTGTTGTACCTTTCTTATCATCAAAACCTGCAACATGAAACGTTGCAGCCACAAAGGGTCAATACACTTGAATTGTATTGGCAAGATGTCACTTTTTCGTGGACACAAATGGAGCCTAACACTTACATGAATATTTGGCTAAGTGGAGCTTCAGGCTAAGCTTGCAGAAAAGCAATTGTTTATCCTACTTTTCAAAAGATCTCTTTTTCTTTTAAAACACTATTGGACACACTGGAATCCACCAGGTGCTCCTAGTTAATTATGCACACACAGGAATCCACCAGGTGTACATAATTATGATCACACAACAATCCCTTGTTAACCCTTCAAGTTTTAATTTAAAGAAGTTGGGATGAGGAGATCCTTGAACAGCTTCAAAATCATGTCGCTCAAAATTGTCCGTAACCGAGGACACGGCTAAGTACTTAGTTTTTAACCCTCTACAGAGGTGGTGCACTTTTCCCACAAGACTCAGTCAACCTCTTTTGCCATGATGCTCATTTTGCTCAAATGGCCAAGTGAAGACTAAGACGAGACCTTTCAGAAGCAACCCCTCAGACCAACCCGGACGTGTTCCATCCTACAAATCACTACCACCCTCTGTCCGTCTGGCTGAGTTCTCGCAACTTAGTTAGTCAAGACAGAGCCCATATGACTCGTGGTTGCACTGGAAGCTTCACGACTTGAACGTCTCCAATCTCTTTGTTCCTGGGTGGCCGTCCACAAGTGAGATACACACGACCGCCATAGAGATGGCTCCGGTGTAACCACTCAACATAAATCTATCTTACCAATTTCCACCCAGGTGTTTCATTAACTTAGTTGTTTTCTTAGTTTTTGTAAAACATAGTTTTCAAACTTAATAAAAGAACATGTGGAATCCCAACCATGAATTCTATAGCACAACTAAGCAATCTACACTTACGGTATTTCTTCTAACGGGGTAACCAAGGATATCCTAAATAGGAGATAGCAAGTCTAACAATCTACATATGCATATTATTAAAAGAAAGGAAACACTACATGCATAGTAAAATCATTGGGAATTTTATGAACAAGAGTGACACTTGCCTTAGAATTTTCTGAAGATTTGTACTTCTCTTAGTCAACACACGTAGCTCTCCGTACAACTATAAGATAGAAAGTAACACAACATAAACACACCATTCAAGGCAACATAATCAAACAAGAAAACAAAAGTGTTTATTTGTTTTAGCTTAGTCTTGATTTGTCTTAGTGATATATGGACAAAAGATTGTGCCATGAAGTTGACTTGATATAGATAGAGAGAATGACTAAGTCAAGGACTCCTAAAGATTGGTGGGGTTTTCTTAAATTGCTAAGAGGTGTCAAACACTTAGCAAAAATAGTTCAAGGGAAATCTTGGCTTGGGTTGAGAAGTTGGATGAATAATTTCTAAGTCATGAGGTTTATCACTTTCATCTTCTTGACTTGGCTCTTGATCTTGATCTTCTTGTTTTTTCTTCAACTCCTTGTCTTCCTTCATCTTCTTGTCTTCTCTTCAACTTTTTCTCCATGGTCTTGATATGGAAAAACTTCTATGCAATAGTGTTGGATGGGGTAGTCAAACACTTATAAGAATTTGGATGTGATGGGATTGATGGTTTTGCACTTGGGCAAAGGTAGAGAGTGGATTTTATGTGGTCATTAGGACTTAGTATATTTCACACTTTTGATTTTAGTGGGACAAAAACAAATAGCACAAAGTGCATGATAGGGATTTGATATTTGCAAGGTGTTTCAAATAACACAAATCTTGCAAAAAGGATGTACTAAAGGAGTTGACTTTGAATACCTAAGATATGTGTGTGAAGTGTTCTGGTGGTTTTATATTATCAATATACTCAATTTTGCAAAAGTAATTATGCCTAAAATAATTATAGAATTAAATCTCGGAAGAAAATACTCAAATCCTTATTTGGATTTGAATACTTGATAAAAAGGTCCAATTAATTTGTGCAGTGGTTCTACTGGATAGAGGTTAACAATATGATCCATTTGCAAAAAGAATCAGTTGAAAAAGATTTATAGAATTTGAACTATATCAAAAATACTCAAACTCTCATATTCAAATTTGAATATTTTGACATAGTTGGAAATGAAGGGTTTCGCAGCATAGAAAACAAAAATTTTCCTACGGAAGCGAACAAGAAAGCCAAGATCTAATCTAGGAGATGTAATCAACGCGAGAGGTAGATGAGATCTTCATACCCTTGAAGATTCGCACAGCGGAAACGTTCAAGAGAACGTGGTTGACGTAGTCGTACTCGCCGTCTCCTCCTCGCGATCCGTAGTCGTACTCGCCGTCTCCTCCTCGCGATCCGATCCGATCCTACGCCGCAAGTGGCGGCGCCTCCGAGAGTTGCACACGTACAGCGCGCCAACGACTCCGCCTTCCCGGTCCAGCGAGATATGGTGGAGTGGTAGTTGGGATCGACAACACGACGGCGTGGTGTCTATGGTGGAGAGTATACGCCGACAGGGCTTCGCCTGTTTGCGTGGTGGAGAAAGAACGGAAAAAGGAGGCTTCAGAAAGCGGGCAGCGGCTTCGCAGAGAACTAGTTTTTCTACACACAAACCGGCTGCGCGCCCTCTCCTTTTATTAGCAGCTGACGAGCCGGATCGCCCTGGCCGGATTCGAGTCGAACTCGTAGCCGTGCACGATACAAAATCGTATCAAACATTGATTGCTAGGCGCGCGTGCACGAGACAAGCTCCTGGCCGAGCTGTGGCCGGTGCAAGTCCTGCGCACGTGGCCGAGGCCCAATGGTCAAGGCCTAGCCGGACATGCATGCTCGCGTGCCTGGCCTGGACGCTCCGAGCGAACCAGCGCGCCAGGGGCGAGGCTGCTCGCCTCCATATTGCATGCGAGCGACCGGCGCTCTGCCTTTTTTTTTTTCTTTCTTTCTTTTCCTTTATTTATTTCTTCTAAATAAATAGTATTAGTTAATATTTATTAATTCATATAATTAATAAATACTAACATTTTCCACCCGGAACAATTCCGAAACTTTCCGAAACAATTTCACATACATCCCTGAGACTACCCTAGCGTTGATTTGCATTAAGTGTGTGACCCTACGGGTTCGAGAATACGCGGACATGATCTCTATCAATAATCAATAGCGGGATCTAGAAATCCATATTGACTCCCACGCACTCAGCGATGATCATATCGGATGAACCACGATGTCAGGATTCAAGCAATCCCGTATTTGTATTCCCTTCGTCTCGCGATATTTTACTCGCCCGAGATTCGATCGTCGGTATCGGCATACCTAGTTCAATCTCGTTCACAGCAAGTACTTTACTCGTTCCGTAATCCGATATCACTTTGTGATTAACTCTTTAATCACGTGCTTGCAAGCGGTGTTGATATCGATTACCGAGTGGGCCCGAAGTATATCTCTCCGACTTGGGAGGGACAAATTCCATCTCGATACATACAACCCAACAAGTACTTTCCGATCACCTGAGAGACACCTTTATTATCACCCTCACATAGGATGACGTTTGATGACTTCAAAGCTTTCTTCCGATACTAGGGAGTTGTATTATCTCATGGTCTAAGGAATACAATACATGACATAGGAAAAGCTTCGCAAAGATGAACACGATGACACGATCTAATTGCTCTGCTTTATTTGGGTCTGTCCATCATGTCATTCTCCTAATGATATGATCTCATTATTAATTGACAACACATGTCTATGGTTAGGAAACCTTAACCATCATTAATCAATGAGCTAGTCCATAGAGGCGTACTAGGGACACGGTGTTGTTCACAAACCACACAAGTATTAAAGTTTCCATTTAATACAATTCTAGCATGGAATATAAACATTATCATGAACAAGAATTATAATAATAACATCTTTATTATTGCCTCTAGGGCATAATTCCAACAGTCTCCCACTTGCACTAGAGTCAATAATCTAGTTTACATCTGGCAACAATCTAACACCCATGGCATTAAGGTGCTGATCATGTTTTGCTCGTGGAAGAGGTTTAGTCAACGGATCTGCGATATTCAGATCTGTATGTACTTTGCTAATCTTCAGATCTCCATCTGATATATAATCTCGAATTATATGGAAACGGCGGTTGATGTGCTTGGTTTTTGGATGATATCTTGGTTCCTTAGCCAGTGCTATGGCGCCAGTGTTGTCGCACAATATCTCCAGTGGGTCCAAGGCATTTGGAACCACACCAAGCTCAGTTATGAAGTTTCTGATCCAAACTCCTTCATTTGATGCTTCTGAAGCAGTCATGTATTCCGCTTCGGTTGTAGATCCCGCGATCACGCTTTGCTTGCAGCTTCTCCAGCTCACAGCTCCACCATTCAAAATATAAACGTATCCTGTCTGAGATTTAGAATCATCCGGGTCGGTGTCGAAGCTAGCGTCGACGTAACCTTTTACGACGAGCTCCTCGTCACCTCCATAGACCAAGAACATTTCTTTAGTCCTATTTAAATACTTTAGGATGTTCTTTACGGCTGTCCAGTGTTCCACTCCTGGATCACTTTGGTATCTGCTCGTCAAACTAAGAGCATTGGACACATCCGGTCTAGTACATAGCATGGCATACATGATAGAACCTATGGCCGAGGCATATGGCACTTTGCTCATAGTATCTCTATCTTTTACCGTAGCTGGACACTGAGCCTTGCTCAATATCTTACCTGACAACATGGGCAATGAACCTTTCTTTGCTTTATCCATTCTGAACCTTTTCAGAACTTTGTCCAGGTATGTACTTTGGCTTAAAGCTATTAGGCGTCTTTCTCTATCTCTATAGATTTTGATGCCTAATATATAAGCAGCTTCCCCTAGGTCTTTCATTGAAAAACATTTATTCAAATAACTCTTCACATCGTTAAGCATATCGATGTCATTTCCAATAATCAATATGTCATCCACATATAGTACTAAAAATGTCACCGAGCTCCCACTCACTTTCTTGTAGATACAAGCTTCGTAGCAATTTGGAACAAATCCAAAACTTTTGATCACTTGATCAAAACGAAGGTTCCAACTCCGAGATGCTTGCTTCAGTCCATAAATGGAACGCTGAAGTTTGCACACCTTATTAGCATCCTTAGGATCGACAAAACCTTCGGGTTGCATCATATACAACTCTTCATCAATGTTGCCATTGAGGAACGCAGTCTTGACATCCATCTGCCATATTTCATAATCATGAAACGCAGCAATTGCTAATAAAATCCGAATGGACTTAAACATCGCTACGGGAGAGAAAGTCTCATCGTAGTCAACACCTTGAACTTGCCGAAAACCTTTTGCGACAAGCCGAGCTTTATAGACAGTAACATTACCATCCGCGTCCGTTTTCCTCTTGAAAATCCATTTGCACTCAACGGCCTTACGGTCGCTAGGAGGATCCACCAAAGTCCACACTTGGTTTTCGCTCATGGATCCCAATTCGGATTTCATGGCCTCTAGCCATTTCTCAGAGTCTGGGCTCATCATCGCTTCCTCATAGTTCGCAGGTTTGCTGTTGTCTAACAACAAGACGGTTAAGACAGGGTTGCCGTACCATTCAGGAGTGGCACGTGACCTTGTCGACCTGCGAAGTTCAGTAGTAGCATCGTTCGAAGTTTCATGATCTTTATCATTAGCTACCTCTCTTGTTGATGCAGGCGGCGCCAGAACAATTTCTGGTGCTGCGCTACTCTTCAACTCGAGAGAAGGTTCAATAACCTCGTCTAGCTCTACCTTCCTCCCACTCACTTTTTTCGAGAGAAACTCCTTCTCAAGAAAGGATCCGTTCTTTGCAACAAACACTTTGCCTTCGGATCTGTGGTAGAAGGTATACCCAATCGTTTCCTTAGGGTATCCTATGAAGACGCATTTCTCCGCTTTGGGTTCGAGCTTGTCCGGCATCAACTTCTTGACGTAAGCTTCGCATCTCCAAACTTTAAGAAACGACAACTTAGGTTTAGCACCAAACCATAGTTCATACGGTGTCGTCTCAACGGATTTAGATGGTGCCCTATTTAAAGTGAATGCAGCGGTTTCTAATGCATAACCCCAAAATGATAATGGCAAATCTGTAAGAGACATCATTGATCGGACCATATCTAATAGAGTTCGATTTCGGCGTTCAGACACACCATTGCGCTGTGGTGTTCCGGGTGGCGTGAGTTGCGAAACGATTCCGCTTGCTTTAAGATGCGTGAGAAAATCATAACTCAAATACTCACCTCCACGATCGGATCGTAGAAATTTAATTTTCCTGTTACGATGGTTTTCCACTTCGTTCTAAAATTCTTTGAACTTTTCAAATGTTTCAGATTTATGTTTCATTAAATAGATATACCCATATCTACTTAAGTCATCAGTAAAAGTGAGAAAATAGCGATATCCACCGCGCGTCGAAATACTCATTGGTCCGCACACATCGGTATGTATGATTTCCAACAAGTCCGTTGCTCGCTCCATTATACCGGAGAACGGGGTTTTGATCATCTTGCCCATGAGGCATGGTTCGCACGTGTCAAATGATTCAAAATCAAGAGACTCCAAAAGTCCATCAGAATGGAGTTTCTTCATGCGTTTTACACCAATATGACCTAGACGGCAGTGCCACAAATAAGTTGGATTATCACTATCTACTTTGCGTCTTTTAGCCTCAATGTTATGGATGTGTGTTTCATTGCTTTCGAGATTCAGAAGAAATAAACCATTCACAATAGGTGCATGACCATAAAAGATGTTATTCATATAAATGGAACAACCATTATTCTCAGATTTAAATGAATAACCGTCTTGCAATAAACACGATCCAGATATAATGTTCATGCTCAACGCAGGCACATAATAACACTTATTAAGGTTTAAAACTAATCCCGAAGGTAAAACTAAGGAGAGCGTGCCGACGGCCATCACATCAACTTTTGATCCATTGCCAACGCGCATCGTCACCTCATCCCTTGCTAGCCGCCGTCTATTCCATAGTTCCTGTTTCGAGTTACAAATATTAGCAACTGAACCAGTATCATATACCCAGGCACTACAACGAGCGCTAGTAAGGTAGACATCAATAACATGTATATCAAATATACCTTTGATGGTGCCAGCCTTCTTGTCCGCTAAGTACTTCGGACAGTTGCGCTTCCAGTGACCCTTGACCTTGCAATAGAAGCACTCAGTGTCCGGCTTAGGTCCAGACTTGAGCTTCTTCTCAGCAGGGGCAACGTGCTTGCCTTTGCCTTTCTTGAAAGATCCCTTTGCACCTTTAGCTTTCTTAAAGCTAGTGGTCTTGTTGACCATCAACACATGATTGTCTTTCTTGATATCCACCTCCGCAGCTTTCAGCTTAGCGAAGAGCTCAGTGATCGTATCAGTGGAACCAATTTGATTATGAGTAACTACAAAACCTTTGTAGCTAGGAGGGAGTGATTGCAGAACTCTGTCAATCTTGAGCTCCTCTGGAATCTTGCAGTCCAGTTGCTCAAGGCGTTGAGTGTAGCCCGACATCTTAATGGCGTGCTCACTAACGGAACTCCCTTCCTCCATCTTGCAGTTAAAGAACTTCTCAGAGATCTCATATCTCTCAGAACGGGCCTGAGTCTGAAACATCGTTTTCAGTTCCTCAAGTATCTCAAAAGGCCCGCGGTACTTCTCAAAACGATTTTGAAGTTCCGGTTCCATAGAAAACAGCATGGTACTCATAATCGCATCACAATCATCTCTACGAGCATTGAAGTCAGCAAGTTCTTCAGTTTTCGCAGTTGCAGCAGGGGTGTCACCTAGCGCTTTGTCAAGTACATAGGCTTTTTGTCCGCCAGCGAGTATGATTCTCAGATTGCAGAACCAGTTGGTGAAGTTAGACCCATTGTTCTTAAGCTTTTCTTTCTCAGCAAACACGTTGAAGTTGAAGTTGGACTTAGCCATTAGATCTACAACATTGCAAGTACAATTTTAGACTATGTTCATGATAACTAGTTCAACTTAATCAAATTACTAGATGAACTCCCACTAAATTCAACATCCTTCAAGTTGTTTAGTGAACACGATCCAAATTCACCATACCTAATCCGATCTTCACGAGAAGAGATGTGGTTTCAATGGTGGACAACTCAGTGTCGATCATATCATTCATATGACTCATGTTTAACCTTTCGGTTCGTGTGTTCCGAGGCCATGTCTGTACATGCTAGGCTCGTCAAGTCAAACCCAAGTATTTTCCGCGTGTGCAAAACTGGCTTGCACCCGTTGTATGTGAACGTAGAGTTTATAGCACCCGATCATCACGAGGTGCTTGAAAACGATGAACTTTTGCAACGGCGCATACGAGGGGAGAACACAATTTTATCTTGATCTTTAAGTGAGGAATCATCTTATAATGCTACCGTCGCGATCTAAGCATAATAAGATACATAAAAGGATAAACATCACATGCATATAATTTTATGTGACATGGTATAGCCAATCTCCGCGCCATGATCTCCATCTTGTGCGCGCCGGCATGATCTCCATCACTCCACCATGATTGCCTCCACCACGAATAGCAACTACAACTATTGCTAACTACTTAGCGATAAAGTAAAGCTATTACATGGCGTATAAGAAGTTGACACACAGGTCATACATAATTATAAAGACAACCATATGGCTCCTGCCGGTTGTGAACTCATCGACATGCAAGTCGTGAAAGATTACAAAACATGATCATTGCATACATCTCAATTCATACTCATCATGTCTTGGGCCATACCATATCACAAAACACTCCCTGCAAAAACAAGTTAGACGCCTCTACTTTGTTGTTGCATGTTTTACGTGGCTTAGGGGAGTAGCAAGCTAAGAACGATTCTTACCTACGAAAAGCCACAACGGTGATATTATGGTTGCTAACATCCGATGTAAGTCCCATGACTACTATAGTAAGAGAAACTGACATCCACCAGCCGCATGTGTGGAACAAGCCACACGTCAAGTGCGGAGCCGGTCTCGCGAACGCGGTCGCGTAAAGTTGGCTTGGACCGCTTCGATCTCACTATACCGCGCCATAAGAGATACACAACAAGAAGTTTGCAACAGAAAACATCAACGCCCGCAACCATCATGTTGCGTTCTACTCGTGAAACACATCTACGCATAGATCTAGCTCTGATACCACTGAAGGGTTTCGCAGCATAGAAAACAAAAATTTTCCTACGGAAGCGAACAAGAAAGCCAAGATCTAATCTAGGAGATGTAATCAACGCGAGAGGTAGATGAGATCTTCATACCCTTGAAGATTCGCACAGCGGAAACGTTCAAGAGAACGTGGTTGACGTAGTCGTACTCGCCGTCTCCTCCTCGCGATCCGTAGTCGTACTCGCCGTCTCCTCCTCGCGATCCGATCCGATCCTACGCCGCAAGTGGCGGCGCCTCCGAGAGTTGCACACGTACAGCGCGCCAACGACTCCGCCTTCCCGGTCCAGCGAGATATGGTGGAGTGGTAGTTGGGATCGACAACACGACGGCGTGGTGTCTATGGTGGAGAGTATACGCCGACAGGGCTTCGCCTGTTTGCGTGGTGGAGAAAGAACGGAAAAAGGAGGCTTCAGAAAGCGGGCAGCGGCTTCGCAGAGAACTAGTTTTTCTACACACAAACCGGCTGCGCGCCCTCTCCTTTTATTAGCAGCTGACGAGCCGGATCGCCCTGGCCGGATTCGAGTCGAACTCGTAGCCGTGCACGATACAAAATCGTATCAAACATTGATTGCTAGGCGCGCGTGCACGAGACAAGCTCCTGGCCGAGCTGTGGCCGGTGCAAGTCCTGCGCACGTGGCCGAGGCCCAATGGTCAAGGCCTAGCCGGACATGCATGCTCGCGTGCCTGGCCTGGACGCTCCGAGCGAACCAGCGCGCCAGGGGCGAGGCTGCTCGCCTCCATATTGCATGCGAGCGACCGGCGCTCTGCCTTTTTTTTTCTTTCTTTCTTTTCCTTTATTTATTTCTTCTAAATAAATAGTATTAGTTAATATTTATTAATTCATATAATTAATAAATACTAACATTTTCCACCCGGAACAATTCCGAAACTTTCCGAAACAATTTCACATACATCCCTGAGACTACCCTAGCGTTGATTTGCATTAAGTGTGTGACCCTACGGGTTCGAGAATACGCGGACATGATCTCTATCAATAATCAATAGCGGGATCTGGAAATCCATATTGACTCCCACGCACTCAGCGATGATCATATCGGATGAACCACGATGTCAGGATTCAAGCAATCCCGTATTTGTATTCCCTTCGTCTCGCGATATTTTACTCGCCCGAGATTCGATCGTCGGTATCGGCATACCTAGTTCAATCTCGTTCACAGCAAGTACTTTACTCGTTCCGTAATCCGATATCACTTTGTGATTAACTCTTTAATCACGTGCTTGCAAGCGGTGTTGATATCGATTACCGAGTGGGCCCGAAGTATATCTCTCCGACTTGGGAGGGACAAATTCCATCTCGATACATACAACCCAACAAGTACTTTCCGATCACCTGAGAGACACCTTTATTATCACCCTCACATAGGATGACGTTTGATGACTTCAAAGCTTTCTTCCGATACTAGGGAGTTGTATTATCTCATGGTCTAAGGAATACAATACATGACATAGGAAAAGCTTCGCAAAGATGAACACGATGACACGATCTAATTGCTCTGCTTTATTTGGGTCTGTCCATCATGTCATTCTCCTAATGATATGATCTCATTATTAATTGACAACACATGTCTATGGTTAGGAAACCTTAACCATCATTAATCAATGAGCTAGTCCATAGAGGCGTACTAGGGACACGGTGTTGTTCACAAACCACACAAGTATTAAAGTTTCCATTTAATACAATTCTAGCATGGAATATAAACATTATCATGAACAAGAATTATAATAATAACATCTTTATTATTGCCTCTAGGGCATAATTCCAACAGGAAAGTGGGATTTTATTTCAGAATTGTGTTCTACACAATTTGAGGAATCCAGAGACATATCATTTGCAATTTTTGGATCTATAGAACTGGAGATATGAATTTTACAAGATTTAGGCATTTTCTATTTTTAAAACCTAATTCAAATTCCTGACTAAACAGGGGCTGGCCGCGTGGCGCGTTGTGATTGGCCAGAACCGTTTCGGCCGGATCGGGCTTTACGGCCGTAGGATTTAAAGAGATCTCAGTGGCCTGGATCTGCTGGTACTGATTCACTTAAGTGAATCTATCCGATCCGCTGGATCGAGATCGGACGCACTGGATTAAAGTAGAGAGGGAGAGGGTACCTAGTGTTAGGTTTTCGGCAGGTGTTCACCGGCGAGGCGTGCAGGTGGTCAACTTCGTCGACGATCTGGAGGGTTCTGGACGACGGCGAGGCTACGACGGTCTTCAAGATTACACGGCGGTGATGACGGTATGCAGAACTCGAACCTTCGTTTCCTGTGGCAGTGGAGAGATGTGACTGGAGGTTTAGGTGCAGTGGTGATGCGACCATGGATGCGGGCGGCACGACGACTGCAGGAAGACCCTGGGGGTGGCGATCTTACTGATACGTCTCAAACGTATCTATAATTTTTGATGCTCCATGTTTGTTTTTACACCATTTGCCTATTGTTTCGTTACACTTAGTGGCACTTTTATGCATTTTCTGGAACTAACCTATTAACGAAGTGCCACAGTGCCAGTTTCCTGTTTTCTGCTGTTTTTGTGTTTCAGAAGTGATACACAGGAAATATTCTCGGAATTGGATGAAACAAGTTCCTGAAGTCTTATTTTACCCGGAAGCTTCCAGAGATCCAAAGGAGAGACGGAGAGGGGCCACCAGGGCCCCACACATAGGGCTGGCGCGGCCAGGCCCCTAGCCGCGCCACCCATGTGTGAGGGAGCCTGGCTCCACCTCTGACATCGCCCCTTCGCCTATAAATACCCCCCGACGGAAAAAACCTAAGTACCCGATCAGATTTCCAGAACACATCGCGATCCGCCGCCGCCGTCGACCCGAAGATCGGGAGGGTCCAGAAGCTCTTCCCGGCACCCTGCCGGAGAGGGGAATCGCCACCGGAGGTCTTCTTCATCGCCATGCTTGCCTCCGGAGCGATGAGTGAGTAGTCTACCTTGGACTATGGGTCCATAGCAGTAGCTAGATGGTTGTCTTCTCCACTATGTGCTTCATGTTTAGATCTCATGAGCTGCCATACATGATTGAGATCACCGTTATGTAATTCTACATGTTTGGTTTGTTGGGATCCGATGAATATTGGTGTTTATGATTAAGTTGCTGTACTAAATTATATCTTTTGTTATCTCTATGTTGTTTATGATCTTGCATGCTCTCCGTTGTTAGTAGCTATCTTGGCCGAGTAGTTGCTAGTGACTCCAAGAGGGGGTATTTATGCTCGATAGTGGGTTCATGTCTCTATTTCACCTGGGGGAGTGACAGAAACCTCTAAGGTGGTAGATGTGCTGTTGCTACTAGGGAGAAAACAACATTCATATGCTCAAGGGCATATGCTTTGTTTACATTACACACTTTGCTTAATGCAATTATCTGTTGTTCGCAACTTAATACTTCTAGGGTGTTCGGATTGATATCCCCGGGAGTGGATTATTAGTCATAGATGCAGTTGGATGGCGGTCTATGTATTTTGTTGTAATGCCCAGAGTAAATCTCATAGTGATCTTCTTGACATATCACGTTATCTTTATTCTATCAATTGCCCAACTGTAATTTGTTTACCCAGCATGTGTTATTTTATCTATGGAGAGACACCACTAGTGAACTGTGGACCCCGGTCCTATTTCCATCATATTGCTATCACCTGTTTACTTTTCTCGTACTGTTTATTTTACTCGCATACTATATTGTTTTCCACTCGATACGCTCATAACCTTTGTTTCAAGCAAACCGGTGAGATTGACAACCTCATCGCAAGTTGGGAATAAAGTATTTGTTTGTGTTGTGTGCAGGTTCCGCGTTGCTGCTGACCGAAGACGAGTCAACAAGTATCGTTAACGGCGCCCTTGTTGGAGTGTTACTAAGCCAGTTCGCATCACCTTCAGTCGTCATTGTCTCTCCTCTCCTGATCGACATTAAACCTTGGTTTCTTAACTGAGGGAAAACTAGCCGCTACACTCATCATACCTTCCTCTTGGGGTTCCCAACGGGCTGGTTATTCACCACGCACAAGGACTTACTGCTCCACGCCAGCAGCCTCTTTTCTGGCGCCATCACCAAGTAGCAGCTCCTTTTCTGGCGCCGTTGCCGGGGAGGAAGAGAAGACTTCTGCGAGGGGAGTTCTTCGCACACACATTCTTTACTTTGTTATTTGTTTTGCTTTACTTTATTTATTTGACCTGCATTACTTTTTATATCAAAAACCCAAAAAAATTAGAATCCTTGGTAGCTATTTTTACTTGTTTACTTTCGTTTTGCTGAAATGGCCAACCCTGAAAACACCAAGTTGTGTGACTTCACTAGCACAAACAATAGTGATTTTATCTGCACTCCTATTGCACCACCTGCTACTGCTGCAAACTTTTATGAGATTAAGCCTGCTTTATTGAACCTTGTTATGAAAGAGCAATTCTCTGGTGCTAGTACTGAAGATGCTGCAGCTCATCTCAACAATTTTGTTGAGCTATGTGAGATGCAGAAATATAAGGATGTTGATAGTGATATTATTAAGCTCAAGTTGTTTCCTTTTTCTTTGAGAGGAAAAGCTAAAGATTGGTTGCTGTCTTTGACTAAGAATAGTATTGATTCATGGGCTAAGTGTAAGGATGCTTTTATTGGTAGATACTATCCTCCTGCTAAGATTATATCGTTGCGTAGCAATATTATGAAGTTTACTCAGTTTGATAATGAACATGTTGCTCAAGCTTGGGAAAGAATGAAATCTATGATAAAGAATTGCCCCACTCATGGACTGACTACTTGGATGATTATCCAAACTTTTTATGCAGGACTGAATTTTTCTTCAAGGAACCTACTTGATTCAGCTGCTGGAGGCACTTTTATGTCCCTTACCTTGGGCGCAGCATCAAAGCTACTCGACAACATGATGGTAAATTATTCTGAATGGCACACTGAGAGAGCTCCGCAAGGTAAGAAGGTAAATTCTGTTGAGGAAACCTCTTCCTTAAGTGATAAAATTGATACCATTATGGCTATGCTTGCTAATGATAGGACTCATGTTGATCCTAATAATGTTCCTTTGGCCTCTCTGGTTGCTCAAGAAGAGCAAGTTGATGTGAATTTCATTAGAAACAACAATTTTAACAACAATGCTTATAGGAACAATTTTGCTAGTAATAATTATAGGCTGTATCCTTCTACCAATGGTAATGGTTATGGTAACTCTTATGGTAATTCCTACAACAACACTAGGGCCGCGCCCTTCGAGCTTGAGGTAATGCTCAAGGACTTCATCGGTAAGCAAACTGCTTTTAACAAGTCTGTTGAGGAAAAGTTAGGCAAAATTGATATTCTTGCTTCTAAAGTTGATAGCCTTGCTCATGATGTTGAAATTCTGAAATTAAAAGTGTTTCCTAATGATGTGAAAGTGAGCAATGTTGTTGCTGCCGCTAATGCCATCCAAGTTGGAATTGATGAAAATATTAGATTGTTAGCGGAATTGCATGCCAGGTGGGAAAGAGAAGATGAGATGGCTAGAGAGATGAAGGTATGTACTATTACTACATCTAATGATGTTGCTCCTACTGGTAGCAATCCTCTTACTTTGATTGGTGTAGAGAAAACTCCCACTCCTTGTGTTAAAAAGCCTAAAACTGCCAAAACTTTTTATCAAAAGAGTGCTGAAATTTTTCGGAGTGTGGGAGATGATAGCTCTATTTCTTTTAATGACTTTGATGTTGATGGCTGCAATATATCTGAAGTAATTTTGTTCTTGCAAAAGCTTGCTTTGACTCCCAATGCTAGTTCTTTAAATATTGCTTTTACTAAGCATATTACCAATGCTCTCATAAAGATTAGGGATGAAAAGTTGAAGCAAAAAGCCTCTGTTCCCAAGAAGTTAGAAGATGGTTGGGAACCCATCATTGATATGCATGTTAATGGTTATAATTGCCATGCTTTATGTGATCTTGGTGCTAGTATTTCTATTATGCCTAGAAAGATTTATGACATGCTTGATTTACCACCGCTTGAAAAGTGTTATTTTGATGTTCCTATTGCTGATGTTGCTAAGAAGAAACCTTTGGGAAGAATTAATGATGTTCTTATTGTGGTTAACAATAACCTTGTTCCCATTGATTTTCTTGTTATGGACGTTGAATGCCATGCTTCATGTCCTATTATTTTGGGAAGACCTTTTCTTCGAACTGTAGGTGCCATCCTTGATATGAGGGAAGGCACTATCAAATACCAATTCCCACTTAAGAAAGGTATGGAACACTTCCCTAGGAAAAGAAAGAAATTACTTTTTGACTCTATTCTTAGAGCAAATTATGAGCTTGATGCTTCATCACTTGATATTACTTGATTCGCAATTTTCTGCGCCTAGCTCAAAGGCGTTAAAGAAAAGCACTCTTGGGAGATAACCCAATGTTTTATTTTCAGTACTTTTTCTTTTATTTGAGTCTTGGAAGTCATTACTACTGTAATGACCGCTCCTTATATTGTTTATTTCGTTTTTGTGCCAAGAGGAGCCTCTAATTTGAGTGAGGTAAAGATTTGGGGATGTTGCTGTCCTGAAACTGTTTTCGGTGCTGCACCGTAAAAATTCGTGAAAATTCTCTGTTTATCTTTTGGACCTGCGATTTCTTGTGCATATGCCCCAGGTTATATGCAAACTTTTCTTAGTTGAACACTTTTTGATTTGAGCAACAGAAAATCCCTCAAAAATTCGACCTTTGTCAGCTGTTCAGTTTTGACAGATTTCTGCCAATATTTGTGTTTGCCACTTTATCGCTTTCTTTTGAGTTCTTTTGATCATGGAACTTTTGGGGAGGTTGCTACAGTAGTATATGCTATATATGTGGTGGTTTTGAGTTGAAACCTGAAGCAAATAGAGGATTGATTATATGTTATGCTTGCACTAATGTTGCTAATAGAATTGTGTTTAGTTTTGTATGAAGGAAGTTTTCAAGTGTAGGGATTGGAGAATGATGAGATGAGTTGAAGAATGGACAAAAGCTCAAGCTTGGGGATGCCCATGCATCACCCCAAGAAATATCCAAGAAGTACAAGCGTCAAAGCTTGGGGATGCCCTCGAGGCACCCCTTCTTCATCGGCAAAAATCAGGTCACCTTTCAAAACACTATATTTTTATTGCTTCATGCACTATGTGTTTTTCTTAGAGCGTCAGTTGTTTTAGTTTTCTTAGTTGGTTTAGTTTGTTTGTTTGCTGCAATAAATGGTTGGACCCCAACAAACTTCTTTTGGAGAAGTTGCTTGTTTTCATTTGCAAAGAACGCTCTAGTTTTCACTCTTATTAAAAATCAAGTGTTCTACTTTTTCTGCTACTGCTTTTGGTTTTCGTTTTCGCCTTGATTTGCATTCAGATCTTGTCATATCTTTTCATCAAGGTGTATTTTTGCCTCTGATCTTTATTGGTTTTCATCAAAAGAGGTGTTTATAAAAATTTCAAATGGTGTTGGAAAAGAGAAAAAGCTTTGTGCAAAATAGTGGTACAAGAAGGAGCTTGTGTAGACTGCGGCTTAGGCTTTTTCATGTCATGCTTGATGTCTTTTTGATAGTATGCTTAGTGGTTTTGCTGTAGCATGACTTGTCTCAAATAACTGAGATTGCTTAATGAGCCTTTGAAAAAATCATGCGTTGTTTTTATTGTATGGAAGCATTATTTTGGTTTTCTCCTTGATGCTTTATTTGGGTTGACTTGGCGCATGCTCACACATGTTAGACTCTTACAAAGTCGCCATTAGCCTTCATGATCATTTAGTTTTTGACTTTTGATGCCATCGTATGCTTCTTTTAATGTCGCTTTGTCGCTTTGCATGATTATGGCCATTATTGCTCTCTTAGTTGGTCACTCCCAGTCTTTTGCTAGCCCTCGCCTTGTACTGAGTATGAGCTCTACTCGTGCATCCAACTCCTAAAAGCCAAAGTTTTCCATTGTGTCCACCATACATACCTACTAGCAATTTGCTATTCCAAGTAAATTTGACTTGCTTTTATTTTCTCTTCAAATTAAACTCTTACCAGTGTTATGCGAAATTCGGTCAGTAAAGCTCTCACGAACCGGAAGGCACACTTTACTTTTTTCCTGTTCTTAAAAATTTGACATTGTGGCCTCTTATGTTGAGTTGTTATGCTTGCAAGTTGTAAGTTGGATTCTAGCCCAGCCATGCAGTCATGGGCAAGTTTCAACATTGCACTTCTTTTTGAGTTGATATCGTGATCTTTTGTTTATGGATGCCCGCGGTGTGAAATGAATTGGGAATCTTGTAGGGATCATGGAGTTTGTATATGTGTTAGGGAAACGCCAGGCCGCCAATCTAAGCCATGCATAATTCATGGTGGAAATTTGCAGCATACCCATGGTGAACATTCGACGACGCATCTCACAATAAAAAGCTAAACAATATAGCAAATAAAAGAGATGTCGAGGTGTTCATTGTCTGCTTGTCCTGTCATTTTGGTGTGGGCTTGTTCCATGTCATCGGGCACGGAGGTACCCCATTGGCGGTTCTCAATGATATGCATATACTTACAATGACAAGAGCCTTGCTTGGGACTCTAAGTAAAGTAGCATGAGGTTTGGGTACTCGTATTCACGGGGCACGAGGTTTTCAACTTATGATTTGTCAAGCATATGCATCATAATTGTTCTCGCATTAACTTTAACCATTCAAGATGCTTATGATGGGGGCAATGAGAGCTCAAAGCCGGTAAGTACCATAATTTTTGAAGGTTATAAAACTTGAAATCACTGCTTCCCTCTATGAAGGGCCTTTCTTTTACTTTTATGTTGAGTCACCACCTTCTTTCTTTATGCACCGTTAAGAGAGCATAGTTGTCATTCTTAGTGTGATATGCATTGTCCCAAAGTTCATTGATTGATTCATATTGTTGGTTTCACTTGTTCTTAAATTATTTGTATCTAGTCGCCCTCTTAAACTTGAAGGTGTCCTATGCATTTATGTTTTGCTCTCTTTGAAGGACAAGCTGAAAACCTTTTGTATGTTTTTCCTTATGATTTGAACACACGTTTGACTTTCATTGTTTCATTTTCATGATCTTTTGTTTGTGTTCATTTGCATGTTTACAACATGGTTGCTAAGTTCTTATTGTCATGATTATATGTTCATGCCCATGTTTTAAGTTCTATTGATCCCAGCTCACCAATGCTTACATATATGATCAAGATTGTGTAGGTGCATGTCACCTCAAAAATTATTCTTTTGTTATCACTTACCTACTCGAGGACGAGCAGGAGTTAAGCTTGGGGATGCTTGATACGTCTCAAACGTATCTATAATTTTTGATGCTCCATGCTTGTTTTTACACCATTTGCCTATTGTGTCGTTACACTTAGTGGCACTTTTATGCATTTTCCGGAACTAACCTATTAACGAAGTGCCACAGTGCCAGTTTCCTGTTTTCTGCTGTTTTTGTGTTTCAGAAGTGATACACAGGAAATATTCTCGGAATTGGATGAAACAAGTTCCTGAAGTCTTATTTTACCCGGAAGCTTCCAGAGATCCAAAGAAGAGACGGAGAAGGGCCACCAGGGCCCCACACATAGGGCTGGCGCGGCCAGGCCCCTGGCCGCGCCACCCATGTGTGAGGGAGCCTGACTCCACCTCTGACATCGCCCCTTCGCCTATAAATACCCCCCGACGGAAAAAACCTAAGTACCCGATCAGATTTCCGGAACACATCGCGATCCGCCGCCGCCGTCGACCCGAAGATCAGGAGGGTCCAGAAGCTCTTCCCGGCACCCTGCCGAAGAGGGGAATCACCACCGGAGGTCTTCTTCATCGCCATGCTTGCCTCCGGAGCGATGAGTGAGTAGTCTACCTTGGACTATGGGTCCATAGCAGTAGCTAGATGGTTGTCTTCTCCACTATGTGCTTCATGTTTAGATCTCATGAGCTGCCATACATGATTGAGATCACCGTTATGTAATTCTACATGTTTGGTTTGTTGGGATCCGATGAATATTGGTGTTTATGATTAAGTTGATGTACTGAATTATATCTTTTGTTATCTCTATGTTGTTTATGATCTTGCATGCTCTCCGTTGTTAGTAGCTATCTTGGCCGAGTAGTTGCTAGTGACTCCAAGAGGGGGTATTTATGCTCGATAGTGGGTTCATGTCTCTATTTCACCTGGGGGAGTGACAGAAACCTCTAAGGTGGTAGATGTGCTGTTGCTACTAGGGAGAAAACAACATTCATATGCTCAAGGGCATATGCTTTGTTTACATTACACACTTTGCTTAATGCAATTATCTGTTGTTCGCAACTTAATACTTCTAGGGTGTTCGGATTGATATCCCCGGGAGTGGATTATTAGTCATAGATGCAGTTGGATGGCGGTCTATGTATTTTGTTGTAATGCCCAGAGTAAATCTCATAGTGATCTTCTTGACATATCACGTTATCTTTATTCTATCAATTGCCCAACTGTAATTTGTTTACCCAGCATGTGTTATTTTATCTATGGAGAGACACCACTAGTGAACTGTGGACCCCGGTCCTATTTCCATCATATTGCTATCACCTGTTTACTTTTCTCATACTGTTTATTTTACTCGCATACTATATTGTTTTCCACTCGATACGCTCATAGCCTTTGTTTCAAGCAAACCGGTGAGATTGACAACCTCATCGCAAGTTGGGAACAAAGTATTTGTTTGTGTTGTGTGCAGGTTCCGCGTTGCTGCTGGCCGAAGACGAGTCAACAAGTATCGTTAACGGCGCCCTTGTTGGAGTGTTACTAAGCCAGTTCGCATCACCTTCAGTCGTCATTGTCTCTCCTCTCCTGATCGACATTAAACCTTGGTTTCTTAACTGAGGGAAAACTAGCCGCTACACTCATCATACCTTCCTCTTGGGGTTCCCAACGGGCTGGTTATTCACCACGCACAAGGACTTACTGCTCCACGCCAGCAGCCTCTTTTCTGGCGCCATCACCAAGTAGCACTTACCAGAGGGTGCGGGGTGCCATGGCAATCGTAGTGGCGAAGCGGACGATCTGGAGGTGCTCCGGTTATGCGGCGATTGCTCACCGAAGTTGTGCCTGCGGATGGCAAGATTAAGCCAAGGGCGGGCACATCGACCTGGAGCGCATGGTGACAGGAAATTATGTCAAGGAGGTGCGCAAAGACGACGGGGAGGTACTGGCGCAGTAAAGGGGGCAAGAGAAAGCCCGAGCTCACCTGAATCGTTGAAGTCTGCCCGCAGCAGTGGCGGCGCGGCGAGCCCTCGTTGGCGCAGCCTGGCGGCTCTAGGGTTCGAGAACGAGGGGGAAAATGGAGAGGGGGCGAGAGGGTTCTTATAGGCACGGGCGAGCGAAATATCTGGCAGTGGATCAACCGAATTGAAGCGAGAGTAGATCACGCGGCTCGGCGAGCTCCCAGGCGAAATTTCCGGCCGGAGGTGGAAGGTGGCCTGACAGCTAGGGCCTGCATGTCAATGGGAAAGAGTGGATGGCTGGGTACCGGTTCGGGAGGGAACGGAGCTGGGCCGTAGCCTTGATTTGGTTCTGGGCCAAATGAGATGCCTGAGGCCCTTTTCTATCTTTTTCCTTCTTTCCTTTTTCTGTTTTCTTGATTATTTCATAACTTTTGCAAATTTGGTCCAAATTGCTTCAATTCAATTTCTAAATTTTTCTAAAAATCAAGGCAACAAATTAGGGCAGTAATGAACACACTTTTCATATTAAAACCGAATTTCAAGGAAACTTTATAAATTAGCCAAAGAGGCTTTATTTGCATAATAGAAAGTAGTTTGAAAATAATCCTTTTAAATTCAGAGAATAAATTTTATAAAAAATAGTTTGTGAAATTTATTTTCAAACATTCCTTTGGCATTGAAAACTTCATAAATCATTTTGTAGAATATTTCCTTTGGAAGTGTGCTTGCATAGTATTTGAACAAATTCAATAGTGGTATTTTGAATTCTTACTTTCTCAATTAAGTTCTTCAAGGAAAAATAGGGGGTTTGAAATGGCTTTGCTAATAAGGCTTTAAGATAAATCAAAAGTTTTAATTCCTTGTGAAATTTTTAATCTAGACAAGCAAACATGGTTCCTATCTTTATTTATTTTCACATTCCAAATTTTGGGATGTGACAAACTACCACCCTTAAAAGAAATCTCGTCCCGAGATTTGGAGAGGCTAGAAAAAAAGATGGATTTGGGATACTAGGTGGGCTACCACCCTTAAAAGAAAACTTTATAGGTATTCTAGGTTTTGGGGTTCAGACGGGGCACACCTTGGTTTTGACTTGGCACCGGGTCATCTTCCATTGCAAGTCATCTTCAACGGTAAGCTTGTGCTTCATCCTCACCGGATTCCTATGTTTTGGCAACACTTGCCTATTGTAAGGGTACAATATCTTATCCTCCTAAGGTTTTGGCTTAGCAACGTCATCTCTCTTGTAGGTATGTCTCTCTAGATTTACCAATCCTCATATCAAGAGCAAACAATTTGAGTAGTCGTCATGGGGGCCAATCCATGTCGCACCCAATCATTACCTTGTATTTGGTTTGGTGCATCTCGCATTCTAACTCTTGGTCTCCTCACTAGTTTTGACAAAAGATTCTATGGATATTAAATCCATGCTTCCATTCCTGTTAAGAATTTTAGGAAACAAATCTATCGATCCTTGGCTATTGTTTGCGTGAAAACTCCTATATGGTATTATCTCACAAGTAGTAGAACCCTTCATTGATCTTTTCCTTGGCGAAATTTGCTTTCCATACAACTTCATCTTATGGGCAATGATAACATTACTAGAGCGAGATTTGCATAAAAGATTGATTTGAAAGATACATGAAGATTTTCATTCCACCTATTACATCATGAGAGTACTACGCACACCACATAGTCTCTTATTTCACTCCTTACATATTCTTAGGACATTTATTACAAAACAGCAGCTGCATATGACATCTTCTACGTTGGTTGCTTATCAATGTGTCACCATATCCCACTATAGTGTGGCATCCTTTAGTTGTCCTTATTTACTGGCGCTCTGAGTACTTCTCAGGACACTTATTTGCATAATGTCCTTTGTTGCCACATTTGTAACAACTGACAAGGCTGAAATCTCTTCCACTATACTTTTCTGGACAATTTATAGCATAATGTCCAGACTCGCAATGATTGAAACAAATATCTTGAGCACGATCCTTCTTCTGCCCCCCCCATTGATTACATAACCCTTTTTCTCACTCTCTTTGCGTTTCTTCTTATTCGGGCAGTCCCATGAATAGTGTCCTAACCTTTTACATTCACGGCACTCTACTTGGCTGATATCTTTCTTCTTCTTTGGCTTCTCCAGGGCTAGAAGATCTTCCAATTCTTGCTTCTCATACTCCATTATGATTGAGGGAAACCTTTATCTCTTCTTATGGTTATTTTTGGTTACTTGTAGTCTTCCGCTCGGGTTGTTTCTCTTGGTGGTGACAAAATGTTTCGCACCCTGATACGTCTCCAACATATCCATAATTTTTGATGCTCCATGCTTGTTTTTACACCATTTGCTTAGTGTTTCGTTACACTTCGTGGCATTTTTATGCATTTTCCGGAACTAACCTATTAACGAGATGCCACAGTGCCAGTTCCCTGTTTTTCTGCTGTTTTTGTGTTTCAGAAAAGTTACACAGGAAATAATCTCGGAATTGGACGAAACAAAAGCCAGAAGTCCAGATATTCAAAGAAGCTTCCAGAAGACCAAAGAGGAGACAGAGATGAGCCACTGGTGGGCCACACCACCAGGGGGCGCGGCCTAGGGCTGGCCCATGCCCACCTGTGGTGAGCCCCACCAGGTCCACTTCTGACGCTCCCCCTTCGCCTATAAAGACCCCTCGATGGGAAAAACCTAAACACCCGATCACTTTTCCAGAAACATATCGCGATCCGCCGCCATCGTCGACCCGACATCGGGAGGGTCCAGAAGCTCTTCCCGGCACCCTGCCGGAGAGGGGAATCACCATCGGAGGTCTTCTTCATCGCCATGCTTGCCTCCGGCACGATGAGTGAGTAGTCTACCTTGGACTATGGGTCCATAGCAGTAGCTAGATGGTTGTCTTATCCACCATGTGCTTCATGTTTAGATCTCGTGAGCTGCTTTACATGATCGAGATCACCGTTATGTAATTCTACATGTTGTGTTTGTTGGGATCCAATGAATATTGGTGTTATGATTGAGTTGATATACTGAATTTTATCTTATATTATCTCTATGTTGTTTATGATCTTGCATGCTCTCCGTTGTTAGTAGCTATCTTGGCCGAGTAGTTGCTTGTAACTCCAAGAGGGGGTATTTATGCTCGATAGTGGGTTCATGCCTCTATTTAATCTGGGGGAGTGATAGAAACCTCTAAGGTTGTAGATGTGCTGTTGCTACTAGGGGAAAACAACATTCATATGCTCGAGGGCATATGCTTTGTTTACATTACACACTTTGCTTAATGCAGTTATCTGTTGTTCGCAACTTAATACTTGTGGAGTTCTCGGATTGATTCGCCACAAGTGGATTATTAGTCATAGATGCAGTTGGATGGCGGTCTATGTATCTTGTTGTAGTGCCCAGAGTAAATCTCATAGTGATCCTCTTGACATATCACGTTGTCTTTATTCTATCAATTGCCCAACTGTAATTTGTTTACCCAGCATGTATTATTTTATCTTATGGAGAAACACCACTAGTGAACTGTGGACCCTGGTCCTATTTCCGTTATATTGCTATCACCTGTTTACTTTACTCGCACTGTTTACTTTACTCGCATACTATTATTGCTTTCCACTCGATACGCTCATTCCTTTGTTTACAGCAAACTGGTGAGATTGACAACCTCATCGTAAGTTGGGAGCAAAGTATTTGGTTGTGTTTTGTGCAGGTTCCGCATTGCAGCTGGCAAAGCAAAGCACTGGACGAGGCGCCTTATAAATTGTCCAGAGCTGTCGCAAGCTAGCAAGCATCACCTTCAGTAGTTTGGCTTCTTCCCCTTCAGATCGATAAACCTTGGTTTCTTACTGAGAGAAACCTTGTTGCTATACTCATCATACCTTCCTCTTGGGGTTCCCAACTGGACGGTGCTTTACATTATCAACACCGTGCCGCATCACCCCCTTAGGCTCGAATTCAGCACCTACTTTCCCAAGTGATTGATGCAACTTCCGCTTGACTTGTTGATTCACTTCATCCACCGTAGCATAGAGATGACATTCTGCGAGGACGTGATTTGTTCCTTCACACAAAAGACACATAACCTTTGACAAGCGGCATTCTCCATTACAATGGTCTCTTCCACAACTATGGCATTGCTCCTCACAATCCTTAGATATATGTCCTATATCTCCATAGAGTTTGTAAGCTAGCTTGGTTTCTTATCACAACATGTTCTTCGGGCTTGTCATTGCTTGGATCACTTGGTGATGCGTTGTTGTTGTTGTTAGTCATGATCCGAGACGCCATTTGCACAATGTGAGTATGTGCATCTAGCAGTTGCTGCACTCCTGGGGGTAACTCATTGCTCTTGCTGCTGATCATATTTTGGGTTACCACTTGAGTCAACTAGGTATGTGTCTCTATCATCCTCTGCATCACTAAGTCCATCTGAGAGTTGTTGAGGCTGCTCTGGCTTTGACGATGCATCTGTTAAAGTTTTTTGGGTAGGGTTTAGGTTTTCAACATAGAGAAGAATAGAGTGGAAAGCTCTAAAGAAAGTTCCTACCAGTTAGCAACGATTCAAGGCAATTCATCTTACAATCAATAAACATTCAACAAGCATTCATCACATCAAGCAATAGGTTTTTAATACAAATGAAAGGTACGATCATTCCACAAGTTGGTATGATCATAAACATTTATTACAATGTTGTCGCTTATTTAAAAGTCTTAAATGGAGGTCCAACTAAAGCTTCTTGGTCCCCTTTTAGGTAGATCCATTGGTTTGGTCCATCTGCTTCTTCAGAGCTGCAATCTGATCATCCTTGGTGATGTTGAGATCATTTTGAACACCAAGCTTGAATGCAAGCTCTACCATGTCACCTTGAAGTTGACTTATGGCTTCCTTCAGTTCAGTAGTATCCTCCTTTTCTTCTTTGAGGTCCTTTTGAGTATTATAGAGTCTCCACTTGAGTCTGTCTCCAAGTTCTTTTATAGCTTCCCATGCAGCACATCTTGCGGAGTCAAAGAATGATGGATACATCTCGGAGCTGGTGAACATCCAGAGTCCCATCTTCTTGTGGTCATCTTCTTTGTTCTTGTATAGGTGGAGTTGTACCCACCAATATTCCTGACCTTCATCAAGCACGAGAAACCCCTTGTAGACAGCTTCTCCTTGCATTCCCATGCTTAACATGAGGTTCTTCAGTGCCTTGGGAAATTCAGTGTCACATTTTAGGGTCATGGTCATCACGGGTCCTTTCTTGATGGATTCATTGATGTTGGCCATCTAAAAGATTTTAAAACAACGGAATAAGTAGTGAAGAATATTATAACAAGAAAGAAAAACTTGGATAAATTTTTAAATCCTAGTGGTATTTCCTAATCTTTCTCATCATCTTGTAGTAAGAATTTCTAAGTCCTAGAACTATTGATGCATAGACCTTAGACTCCTTCAATTTGCTTCCTTTGATGATGGAGGTGGGTGGATCTTGAAGTCCTTTGAGGTTGAAGTTGTAGCTCTTCGTCCTTGAGTTGAAATGAAGGGGAGTAGAGACAAAAATAACTAAGGGAAGAGTTTACGAGGTAATGAGTGTGTAAATTTTTAACTTAGAAATAAAAGCAACTCCTATATTTCTAAGGGGTCATTGTCCAATCCTAGGGTCACAAACCTAAGGGCAACACTTTGCTCTGATACCATCTGTAGTGACCTCACCTTTTAAAGATGACGATCCCTGTGCTTTTTAGTGCTAGTCCCTGGATCAAACGCTAGCACACATAGTTTAAGATGTAATATCAAGAAACAAGGTCATTTTATTACATCGCATGATCCAGCAATTACATAAAGAATCTTTACAATGCTCATAGCATAGAGCTTTAAGAGTTTACAAGGAAAACATAAATAGCATGGAGTCCTTCTTCTTCATGTGCCACAGGCGAACATGCTGCGGATAGACTCGTAACCCTGTTGTACCTTTCTTATCGTCAAAGCCTGCAACATGAAACGTTGCAGCCACAAAGGGTCAATACACTTGAATTGTATTGGCAAGATGTCACTTTTTGGTGGACACAAATGGAGCCTAACACTTACATGAATATTTGGCTAAGTGGAGCTTCAGGCTAAGCTTGCAGAAAAGCAATTGTTTATCCTACTTTTCAAAAGATCTCTTTTTCTTTTAAAACACTATTGGACACACTGGAATCCACCAGGTGCTCCTAGTTAATTATGCACACACAGGAATCCACCAGGTGTACATAATTATGATCACACAACAATCCCTTGTTAACCCTTCAAGTTTTAATTTAAAGAAGTTGGGATGAGGAGATCCTTGAACAGCTTCAAAATCATGTCCCTCAAAATTGTCCGTAACCGGGGACACGGCTAAGTACTTAGTTTTTAACCCTCTGCACAGGTGGTGCACTTTTCCCACAAGACTCAGTCAACCTCTTTTGCCATGATGCTCAAATGGCCAAGTGAAGACTAAGACGAGACCTTTCAGAAGCAATCCCTCAGACCAACCCGGACGCGTTCCATCCTACAAATCACTACCACCCTCTGTCCGTCTGGCTGAGTTCTCACAACTTAGTTAGTCAAGACAGAGCCCATATGACTCGTGGTTGCACTGGAAGCTTCACGACTTGAACGTCTCCAATCTCTTTGTTCCTGGGTGGCCGTCCACAAGTGAGATACACACGACCGCCATAGAGATGGCTCCGGTGTAACCACTCAACATAAATCCATCTTACCAATTTCCACCCAGGTGTTTCATTAACTTAGTTGTTTTCTTAGTTTTTGTAAAACATAGTTTTCAAACTTAATAAAAGAACATGTGGAATCCCAACGACGAATTCTATAGCACAACTAAGCAATCTACACTTACGGTGTTTCTTCTAACAGGGTAATCAGGGATATCCTAAATAGGAGATAGCAAGTCTAACAATCTACATATGCATATTATTAAAAGAAAGGAAACACTACATGCATAGTAAAATCATTGGGAATTTTATGAACAAGAGTGACACTTGCCTTAGAATTTTCTGAAGATTTGTACTTCTCTTAGTCAACACACATAGCTCTCCGTACAACTATAAGATAGAAAGTAACACAACATAAACACACCATTCAAGGCAACATAATCAAACAACAAAACAAAAGTGTTTATTTGTTTTAGCTTAGTCTTGATTTGTCTTAGTGATATATGGACAAAAGATTGTGCCATGAAGTTGACTTGATATGGATGGAGAGAATGACTAAGTCAAGGACTCCTAAAGATTGGTGGGGTTTTCTTAAATTGCTAAGAGGTGTCAAACACTTAGCAAAAATAGTTCAAGGGAAATCTTGGCTTGGGTTGAGAAGTTGGATGAATAATTTCTAAGTCATGAGGTTTATCACTTTCATCTTCTTGACTTGGCTCTTGATCTTGATCTTCTTGTTTTGTCTTCAACTCCTTGTCTTCCTTCATCTTCTTGTCTTCTCTTCAACTTTTTCTCCATGGTCTTGATATGGAAAAACTTCTATGCCATAGTGTTGGATGGGGTAGTCAAACACTTAGAAGAATTTGGATGTGATGGGATTGATGGTTTTGCACTTGGGCAAAGGTAGAGAGTGGATTTTATGTGGTCATTAGGACTTAGTATATTTCACACTTTTGGTTTTAGTGGGACAAAAACAAATAGCACAAAGTGCATGATAGGGATTTGATATTTGCAAGGTGTTTCAAATAACACAAATCTCGCAAAAAGGATGTACTAAAGGAGTTGACTTTGAATACCTAAGATATGTGTGTGAAGTGTTCTGGTAGTTTTATAATATCAATATACTCAATTTTGCAAAAGGAATTATGCCTAAAATAATTATAGAATTAAATCTAGGAAGAAAATACTCAAATCCTTATTTGGATTTGAATACTTGATAAAAAGGTCCAATTAATTTGTGCAGTGGTTCTACTGGATAGAGGTTAACAATATGATCCATTTGCAAAAAGAATCAGTTGAAAAAGATTTATAGAATTTGAACTATATAAAAAATACTCAAACTCTCATATGCAAATTTGAATATTTTGAAATAGTTGGAAAGTGGGATTTTATTTCAGAATTGTGTTCTACACAATTTTAGGAATCCAGAGACATGTCATTTGCAATTTTTGGATCTATAGAACTGGAGATATGAATTTTACAAGATTTAGGCATTTTCTGTTTTTAAAACCTAATTCAAATTCCTGACTAAACAGGGGCTGGCCGCGTGGCGCGTTGTGATTGGCCAGTACCGTTTCGGCCGGATCGGGCTTTACGGCCGTAGGATTTAAAGAGATCTGAGTGGCCTGGATCTGCTGGTACCGATTCACTTAAGTGAATCTATCTGATCCGCTGGATCGAGATCGGACGCACTGGATTAAAGTAGAGAGGGAGAGGGTACCTAGGGTTAGGTTTCCGGCGGGTGTTCGCCGGCGAGGCGTGTAGGTGGTCAACTTCGTCAACGATCTGGAGGGTTCTGGACGACGGTGAGGCTACGACGGTCTTCAAGATTACACGGCGATGACGACGGTATGCAGAACTCGAACCTTCATTTCCTGTGGCAGAGGAGAGATGTGACTGGAGGTTAGGTGTAGTGGTGATGCGACCATGGACACGGGTGGCACGACGACTGCAGGAAGACCCTGGGGTGGCGATCTTACCAGAGGGTGCGGGGTGCCGTGGCGATCGTAGTGGCGAAGCGGACGATCTGGAGGTGCTCCGGTTATGCGACGATTGCTCACCGGAGTTGTGCCTGCGGATGGCAAGATTCAGCCGAGGGCGGGCACGTCGACCTGGAGCGCATGGTGATAGGAAATTATGTCAAGGAGGTGCGCAAAGACGACGGGGAGGTACTGGCGCAGTCAAGGGGGCAAGAGAAAGCCCGAGCTCACCATAATCGTTGAAGTCTACCCGTAGCAGTGGCGGCGCGGCGAGCCCTCGTTGGCGCAGCCTGGCGGCTCTAGGGTTTGGGAACAAGAGGGAAAATGGAGAGGGGGTGAGAGGGTTCTTATAGGCGCGGGCGAGCGAAATATCTGGCAGTGGATCAACCGAATTGAAGCGGGAGAAGATCACGCGGCTCGGTGAGCTCCCAGGCAAAATTTCCGGCCGGAGGTTGAAGATGGCCTGACAGCTGGGGCCTGCATGTCAGTGGGAAAGAGTGGATGGCTGGGTACCGGTTTGGGAGGGAACGGAGCTGGGCCGTAGGCCTGATTTGGTTCTGGGCCGAAAGAGATGCCCGGGGCCCTTTTCAATTTTTTCCTTCTTTTCTTTTTCTGTTTTCTTGATTATTTCATAACTTTTGCAAATTTGGTCCAAATTGCTTCAATTCAATTTCTAAATTTTTCTAAAAATCAAGGCAACAAATTAGGGCAGTAATGAACACACTTTTCATATTAAAACCGAATTTCAAGGAAACTTTATAAATTAGCCAAAGCGGCTTTATTTGCATAATAGAAAGTAGTTTGAAAATAATCCTTTTAAATTCAGAGAATAAATTTTATAAAAAATAGTTTGTGAAATTTATTTTCAAACATTCCTTTGGCATTGAAAACTTCATAAATCATTTTGTAGAATATTTCCTTTGCAAGTGTGCTTGCATAGTATTTGAACAAATGCAATAGTAGTATTTTGAATTCTTACTTTCTCAATTAAGTTCTTCAAGGAAAAATAGGGGGTTTGAAATGGCTTTGCTAATAAGGCTTTAAGATAAATCAAAAGTTTTAATTCCTTGTGAAATTTTAAATCCAGACAAGCAAACATGGTTCCTATCTTTATTTATTTTCACATTCCAAATTTTGGGATGTGACACAATTCTTTTCGTTGTTATGCTAATCTTACTTGCCACAAGTAACTCAGTGCAAGGGGACTTACTCATATACATTCGCTTGCCATTCTCAATGCACTCTGATTTGCACATTGTGTGATTTTTACCTTGGTTGTTTACTGGTACAAAAATTGTATCAGATCCATGCCAGGTCCGCACATTTCGTGGTCAAATCACTTGTTCTTATCTTGGCAAAGATTTTCCAGATGCTACTCTTAATACACAAGATTCAGTAGATCCACGCGACGTTGCAGACCTAGGAAGGTGTACTTAGGGCCGGTGAGGCGCAGTCGCAGGATTGGTGGTCATTTCGCGGCGGGCACTCCAATTCGACAGCAGCAGCGCACCCTGATCTCCCGACTTGGTCTGGCGCGTGAGGGGGAGGTGATCGGGGATGAGGCTTTGGATGCCTACCTGGACCTTTTCGCGAGACCCCTTCGACAGCAGGACATCGATGTGATCCTACGGCTCTTTGGGTGGCACCTGATGCTCTCCCGCTCTCTGATGAGGATCTTGTGGAGTGTATGGTTTAGGATTTCAGTTGTTGTTATTTTATGTACCTCGGATTGTAATCATGTCGGATCCGGATTTATCACTTGCCATTTGGAATGGACGTGGACTGAATTCGCCTGCTCGACACTTGGCTGTCTACCAGGCGATCTCACCGGCCAATGCGGCTGTGGTATGTATTCAGGAGACGAAGATGGCGGTCATCTCCGACCGTGTGGTGAGGGATTGCCTTGGCCCCTCCTTCGATAAGTTCTTCTTCCTCCCTGCGGTTGGTACTCGTGGAGGGATCTTGCTGGCTTGGCAGTCTGCGCTAGTCTCGGTCTCGCATCTGCACCTCTCCACGAATGCGATCACGGCACGAATTTCCATCGGCACAGACCAGAGTTGGTGGTTCACAGGAGTATATGGCCCCAGAGGGATGTGGATAAACGTGCCTTCCTCCAGGAGCTGCAGGATATTCGCGATCTGCATGTGGGGCCTTGGGTAGTGGCCGGGGACTTCAACCAAATTGTGGACCCAGAGGACAAGAGTCGTGGATGCCTACATCGAAGCATGATGGCCAGATTTCGAAGGACTCTGTCGGCCCTAGAGCTTAAAGAGCTCTACCTCAATGGACGCCGGTTCACTTGGTCCAATGAGAGAGAGCATCCTACCTTGGAGAAATTGGATAGGGTCTTCTCGACCGTGGACTGCGAAATGCTCTACCCTGACGCCTTTTTATCCACCATGTCTACTGGGCCATCGGATCACTGCCCCTTAGTCTTGAGCTTGTCACCGGATCTACATCGTGGACGCTGATTCCAGTTCTAGTCCTTCTGGCCCAAGGTGGACGGCTTCCTAGACATGGTCCAGGGAGCGTGGACGTCGTTACCGGAGGAACCCAACCCCTTCAAGCGACTAGACCTGAAGTTGAGAGCCACATTGAAGAGCTTATCTAGTTGGAGCTCGAAGTTCATCGGCAACGTGAAGATGCAAATCCTCTTGGCCACTGAGGTGATCCTTCGGTAGATGTTGCGATGGACTCCCGTCTGCTGACTGCTGAGGAGCGCGCACTCTGGTGCCTTCTGAAGAGGAAGTTGTTGGGACTTGCCTCTCTCGAGAGGACGCTGGCGCGACAACGATCGCGTCTACTATGGTTGCGTGAGGGCGATGCATGCACGCGTTTCTTTCACACTCACGCTAGACATCGGAGGCGCAAGAACTTCATTGGACATCTCATGGTGGATAACCGAAGGGTGACAGAGCATGGAGATAAGGCGGAAGCCGTGGATTCCTTCTTCGAGGAGTTGTTGGGCACCTCAGCAGATCGCCCCTTCTCCCTAGACCTCGGCTTCCTTGGGATCCCCTCGACTGACTTGTGGGTCATTGACGGAGAGTTCACCACAGACGATGTGTGGAATGCTATCAAGGGCATGCCCCTGGATAAGTGCCCAGGACCAGATGGTTTCTCTGCTCGTTTCTTCGTGGTCTGTTGGGATATCATCAAAGTGGACGTCATGGCTGCGCTCAACTCTTTGTCGCGCCTTGACAGTCGTGGATTCGGAGCAGTTAATAGTGCACTCATCACCCTCCTTCCGAAGAAGCCCGGTGCTGAAGAAGTGCGGGATTTTCGGCCAATTAGCTTGATACACGGCATTGCCAAGTGGGTGGCCAAGGTGATCGCCAACCGGCTAGCACCTTTACTCCCACAGATGGTGGGGGCTCATCAGAGTGCCTTTGTGCGTGGACGATGCCTTCACGATAATTTCATGATGGTCCAGGGCACTGCCCGTAAGCTGCACAGCTTAAAACAGCCGGCCATCCTTCTGAAGCTCGACATCACTAAAGCCTTCGACATAGTGGATTGGTCCTTCCTCCTTGAGGTCCTTGAGAAGATGGGGTTCGGTGCGAGACTTCTTGCATGTATCTACGCCCTACTCTCGACTGCCTCCACCCGTGTGCTCCTGAATGGTACTCCAGGGACTCGCGTGGCCAACAGGCGTGGACTTCGGCAGGGAGATCCCCTATCTCCCCAGCTTTTCATTCTGGTGATGGAAGTCCTCCACTTTGCTTTAGAGAAAGCGATGCAGCAGGGGCACCTGGCCCCCCTAGCCGCCTCTGGCCTTCGGCAACGCACGTCCATATATGCGGACGATGTGGTTGCCTTTCTTCGTTCGACTGTGGGTGATCTTAGGAGCTTTGCTGCGATCGTTGATGACTTTGGATCTGCGTCCGGTCTGTGCACCAACCTCAGCAAGTGCTCTGCTCACCTGATCAGGTGCCCGAAAGAGACATCAGCTCTCGTGGATCAGGTGCTTGGATGTCCTGTGCTACCGTTTCCGCTTCGGTATCTCGGTCTTCCACTAGGGCTCAGGAGGCCGACCGCAGCATAGCTCCAGTACTTGGTGGACGCCGTGGCAAACCGCCAAGGTGGCGGGCATCCATGCTCAACCGAGCAGGACGCCTAGAGCTGGTCAGATCGACGTTGGCGGCAATTCTCATCTTTGCCTTGATGTCCCTTGATGTCTGCTACTCGTGTGATGGCGCCAGAAAAGACTGTGGCGTTTAGTTGACGTGGGAGCAGTATGTCCTTGTGCGTGGTGATGACCAGCCCGTTGGGAACCCCAAGAGGAAGGTATGATGAGTGTAGCGGCTAGTTTTCCCTCAGTTAAGAAACCAAGGTATATCGAATAGGAGAAGAGAGACGATGACGACTGAAGGTGTCTGTGGAACCTGCACACACACAAACAAATACCTTGTCCCCAACTTGCGATGAGGTTGTCAATCTCACCGGTTTGCTTGAAACAAAGGTTATGAGTGTATCGAGTGGAAAATAGTAGTAATATGCTAGTAAAGTAAACAGTGCGGGAAAAGTAAACAGGTGATTGCAATATGATTAAAATAGGACCGGGGTCCACAGTTCACTAGTGGTGTCTCTCCATAGATAAAATAACATGCTAGGTAAACAAATTACAGTTGGGCAATTGATAGAATAAAGATAACGTGATATGTCAAGAAGATCACTATGAGATTCACTCTGGGCATTACAACAAAATACATAGACCGCCATCCAACTGCATCTATGACTAATAATCCACCCCCAGGGATATCATCCGAACACCCCGAAAGTATTAAGTTGCGAACAACAGATAATTGCATTAAGCAAAGTGTGTAATGTAAACAAAGCATATGCCCTCGAGCATATGAATGTTGTTTTCTCCCTAGTAGCAACAGCACATCTACCACCTTAGAGGTTTCTGTCACTCCCCCAGGTGAAATAGAGACATGAACCCACTATCGAGCATAAATACCCCCTCTTGGAGTCACTAGCAACTACTCGGCCAAGATAGCTACTAACAATGGAGAGCATGCAAGATCATAAACAACATAGAGATAATAAAAGATATAATTCAGTACAGCAACTTAATCATAAACACCAATATTCATCGGATCCCAACAAACCAACATCATAGTATTACATAACGGTGATCTCAATCATGTAGGGCAGCTCATGAGATCTAAACATGAAGCACATGGTGGAGAAGACAACCATCTAGCTACTGTTATGGACCCATAGTCCAAGGTAGACTACTCACTCATCGCTCCGGAGGCAAGCATGGCGATGAAGAAGACCTCCGGTGGCGATTCCCCTCTCCGGCAGGGTGCCGGGAAGAGCTTCTGGACCCTCCCGATCTTCGGGTCGACGGCGGCGGCGGATCGCGATGTATTTTGGAAAACTGATCGGGGCCTTAGGTTTTTCTCGTCAGGGGGTATATGTAGGCGAAAGGGGGCTGTCAGAGGTGGAGCCACGCGGCCTCACAAGGGGGTGGCGCGGCCAGGGGCCAGGCCGCGCCGCCCCTGTGTGTGGGGGCCACGTGGCCCCCCTCTGTCAGGTCTTCGGATGTTTGGGAGCTCCCCGGTGAAATATGACTTCAGGAACTTGTTTCGTCCAATTCCGAGAATATTTCCTGTGTATCACTTCTGAAACACAAAAACAGCAGAAAACAGGAAACTGGCACTGTGGCACTTCGTTAATAGGTTAGTTCCGGAAAATGTATAAAAGTACCACTAAGTGTAACGAAACAATAGGCAAATGGTGTAAAACAAAGCATGGAGCATCAAAAATTATAGATACGTTTGAGACGTATCAAGCATCCCCAAGCTTAACTCCTGCTCGTCCTCGAGTAGGTAAGTGATAACAAAAGAATAATTTTTGAGGTGACATGCACCTACACAATCTTGATCATATATGTAAGCATTGGTGAGCTGGGATCAATAGAACTTAAAATATGGGCAGGAAAGATATAATCATGACAATAAGAACTTAGCAACCATGTTGTAAACATGCAAATGAACACAAACAAAAGATCATGATAATGAAACAATGAAAGTCAAATGTGTGTTCAAATCATAAGGAAAAACATGCAAATGGTTTTCAGCTTGTCCTTCAAAGAGAGCAAAACATAAATGCATAGGACACCTCAAAGTTTAAGAGGGCGACTAGATACAAATAATTTAAGAACAAGTGAAACCAACAATATGAGTCAATCAATGAACCTTGGGACAATGCATATCACACTAAGAATGACAACAATGCTCTCTTAATGGTGCATAAAGAAAGAAGGTGGTGACTCAACATAAAAGTAAAAGAAAGGCCCTTCGCAGAGGGAAGCAGTGATTGCAAGTTTTATAACCTTCAAAAATTATGGTACTTACCGGCTTTGAGCTCTCATTGCCCCCATCATAAGCATCTTGAATGGTTAAAGTTAATGCGAGAACAATTATGATGCATATGCTTGACAAATCATAAGTTGAAAACCTCGTGTCCCGTGAATACAAGTACCCAAACCATGCTAGTTTACTTAGAGTCCCAAGCAAGGCTCTTGTCATTGTAAGTATATGCATATCATTGAGAACCGCCAATGGGGTACCTCCGTGCCCGATGACATGGAACAAGCCCACACCAAAATGACAGGACAAGCAGACAATGAACACCTCGACATCTCTTTTATTTGCTATATTGTTTAGCTTTTTATTGTGAGATGCGTCGTCGAATGTTCACCATGGGTATGCTGCAAATTTCCACCATGAATTATGCATGGCTTAGATTGGCGGCCCGGCGTTTCCCTAACACATATAAAAACTCCATGATCCTCACAAGATTCCCAATTCATTTCACACAGCGGGCATCCATAAACAAAAGATCACGATATCAACTCAAAAAGACGTGCAATGTTGAAAGCTTGCCCCATGACGGCATGGTTGGGCTAGAATCCAACTTACAACTTGCAAGCATAACAACTCAACATAAAAGACCACAATGTCAAATTTTTAGAACAGGAAAAAGTAAAGTGTGCCTTCCGGTTCGTGAGAGCTTTACTGACCGAATTTCGCATAACACTGGTAAGAGTTTAATTTGAAGAGAATATAAAAGCAAGTCAAATTTACTTGGAATAGCAAATTGCTAGTAGGTATGTATGGTGGACACAATGGAAAACTTTGGCTTTTAGGAGTTGGATGCACGAGTAGAGCTCATACTCAGTACAAGGTGAGGGCTAGCAAAAGACTGGGAGCGACCAACTAAGAGAGCAATAATGGCCATAATCATGCAAAGCGACAACGCGACATTAAAAGAAGCATACGATGGCATCAAAAGTCAAAAACTAAATTATCATGAAGGCTATGGCGACTTTGGAAGAGTCTAACATGTGTGAGCATGCGCCAAGTCAACCCAAATAAAGCATCAAGGAGAAGACCAAAATAATGCTTCCATACAATAAAAACAACGCATGATTTTTTCAAAGGCTCATTAAGCAATCTCAGTTATTTGAGACAAGTCATGCTACAGCAAAACCACTAAGCATACTATCAAAAAGACATCAAGCATGACATGAAAAATCCTAAGCCGCAGTCTACACAAGCTCCTTCTTGTACCACTATTTTGCACAAAGCTTTTTCTCTTTTCCAACACCATTTGAAATTTTTAAAGACACCTCTTTTGATGAAAACCAATAAAGTTCAGAGGCAAAAATACACCTTGATGAAAAGATATGACAAGATCTGAATGCATATCAAGGCGGAAACGAAATCCAAAAGCAGTAGCAGAAAAACTAGAATGCTCAATTTTTAATAAGAGTGAAAACTAGAGCATTCTTTGCAAATGAAAACGAGTACATCTCCTCCAAAGGAAATTTGTTGGGGTCCAACCATTTATTGCAGCAAACAAACAAACTAAACAAACTAAGAAAACTAAAACAACTGACGCTCCAAGAAAAACACATAGTGCATGAAGCAATAAAAATATAGTGTTTTGAAAGGTGACCTGATTTTTGCCGATGAAGAAGGGGTGCCTCGGGGGCATCCCCAAGCTTTGACGCTTGTACTTCTTGGATATTTCTTGGGGTGATGCATGGGCATCCCCAAGCTTGAGCTTTTGTCCATTCTTCAACTCATCTCATCATTCTCCAATCCCTACACTTGAAAACTTCCTTCATACAAAACTAAACACAATTCTATTAGCAACATTAGTGCAAGCATAAAATATATTCAACCTCTTTTAGCTTCAGGTTTCAACCCAAAACCACCACATATAAAGTATATAATACTGTAGCAACTTCCACAAGAGTTCCATGATCAAAAAGAACTCGAAAGAAAGCGATAAAGTGGCAAAAACAAATATTGGCAGAAATCTGTCAAAACTGGACAGCTGATAATGGACGAATTTTTGAGGGATTTTCCGTTGCTCAAATAAAAAAGTGTTCAACTAAGAAAAGTTTGTATATAACCTGGGGCATATGCACAAGAAATCGCAGGTCCAAAAGATAAACAGAGAATTTTCACGAATTTTTACGGTGCAGCACCGAAAACAGTTTCAGGACAGCAATAACCCCAAATCTTTACCTCACTCAAATTAGAGGCTTCTCTTGGCACAAAAACGAAATAAACAAGATAAGGAGCGGTCATTACAGTAGTAATGACTTCCAAGACTCAATAAAAAGAAAAAGTACTGAAAAGTAAACAATGGGTTATCTCCCAAGAGTGCTTTTCTTTAACGCCTTTGAGCTAGGCGCAGAAAATTGCGAATCAAGTAATATCAATAGATGAAGTGCTAGTTACCTCAGTAGGCTCTTTGAAGGTTCCCGAAGATGATTCAACCTGCAAGTCACCCTTAGTAGAACTAAGAGTCTTACCAATCTTAAGAACATGTTGAGATTTAAGCGCAGAAACCTTGGGAACATACATAAATTTTTGCTCTTTTCCAACAAACACTTTCTCCTTCTTAAATTTAAGAGAAGAGAAGATTAAACTAAGAGTTTCCATAGACTCCTCTAGTTTACCAATCCTCAAGTTTTGATTGTCATGAGTAGTGCTAGCCTCTAGAATGGTAATTCTCTTACCAATATTTTCTATTAATTCACTATCGCGGCTAGCATTTTCTAGGATACTTGGAAAACTTTTTTCTAAGGAGCTGAGCTTTTCTACCACCTCTTCCAAAGTGGTCTCAGTTTTAGCAACATGTATAGGTGGTACTCCCACTAAACTTTCAATTATAGTGCATGCTTCTCCCGCGGGAGTACCCAGAAAATTACCTCCTGTAAGAGTATCAAGAACATACCTATTCCAGCTAGATATACCAACATAAAAATTTCTAAGGAGGATCGTGGTGGAGTGCTTTTTGGTGCACCTATGATGAGCATTGTTAATACGGTACCAAGCATCTTTTAAACTTTCTCCCCCTTGTTGCTTGAAACTACGAACTTCTACTTCAGGATTACTCATTGTAACAAAACTAAAAGCAGGTAAGTAAAAACAACTACCAAGGATTCTAATTTTTTTGGGTTTTTGATATAAAAAGCAATGCAGGTAAAATAAAATAAAGTAAAGCAAAACAAATAACAAAGTAAAGAATGTGTGTGCGAAGAACTCCCCTCGCAGAAGTCTTCTCTCTTCCCCGGCAACGGCGCCAGAAAAGAAGCTGCTACTCGTGTGATGGCGCCAGAAAAGACTGTGGCGTTTAGTTGACGTGGGAGCAGTATGTCCTTGTGCGTGGTGATGACCAGCCCGTTGGGAACCCCAAGAGGAAGGTATGATGAGTGTAGCGGCTAGTTTTCCCTCAGTTAAGAAACCAAGGTATATCGAACAGGAGAAGAGAGACGATGACGACTGAAGGTGTTTGTGGAACCTGCACACACACAAACAAATACCTTGTCCCCAACTTGCGATGAGGTTGTCAATCTCACCGGTTTGCTTGAAACAAAGGTTATGAGTGTATCGAGTGGAAAACAGTAGTAATATGCTAGTAAAGTAAACAGTGCGGGAAAAGTAAACAGGTGATTGCAATATGATTAAAATAGGACCGGGGTCCACAGTTCACTAGTGGTGTCTCTCCATAGATAAAATAACATGCTGGGTAAACAAATTACAGTTGGGCAATTGATAGAATAAAGATAACGTGATATGTCAAGAAGATCACTATGAGATTCACTCTGGGCATTACAACAAAATACATAGACCGCCATCCAACTGCATCTATGACTAATAATCCACCCCCAGGGATATCATCCGAACACCCCGAAAGTATTAAGTTGCGAACAACAGATAATTGCATTAAGCAAAGTGTGTAATGTAAACAAAGCATATGCCCTCGAGCATATGAATGTTGTTTTCTCCCTAGTAGCAACAGCACATCTACCACCTTAGAGGTTTCTGTCACTCCCCCAGGTGAAATAGAGACATGAACCCACTATCGAGCATAAATACCCCCTCTTGGAGTCACTAGCAACTACTCGGCCAAGATAGCTACTAACAACGGAGAGCATGCAAGATCATAAACAACATAGAGATAATAAAAGATATAATTCAGTACAGCAACTTAATCATAAACACCAATATTCATCGGATCCCAACAAACCAACATCATAGTATTACATAACGGTGATCTCAATCATGTAGGGCAGCTCATGAGATCTAAACATGAAGCACATGGTGGAGAAGACAACCATCTAGCTACTGCTATGGACCCATAGTCCAAGGTAGACTACTCACTCATCGCTCTGGAGGCAAGCATGGCGATGAAGAAGACCTCCGGTGGCGATTCCCCTCTCCGGCAGGGTGCCGGGAAGAGCTTCTGGACCCTCCCGATCTTCGGGTCGACGGCGGCGGCGGATCGCGATGTATTCTGGAAAACTGATCGGGGCCTTAGGTTTTTCTCGTCAGGGGGTATATGTAGGCGAAAGGGGGCTGTCAGAGGTGGAGCCACGCGGCCTCACAAGGGGGTGGCGCGGCCAGGGGCCAGGCCGCGCCGCCCCTGTGTGTGGGGGCCACATGGCCCCCCTCCATCAGGTCTTCGGATGTTTGGGAGCTCCCCGGTGAAATATGACTTCAGGAACTTGTTTCGTCCAATTCCGAGAATATTTCCTGTGTATCACTTCTGAAACACAAAAACAGCAGAAAACAGGAAACTGGCACTGTGGCACTTCGTTAATAGGTTAGTTCCGGAAAATGTATAAAAGTACCACTAAGTGTAACGAAACAATAGGCAAATGGTGTAAAACAAAGCATGGAGCATCAAAAATTATAGATACGTTTGAGACGTATCAATGTCCAGATCGAGACACTTCTGGCGATCGAGAAGATTTTGCGTGGATTCCTGTGGAAAGGACGGAGAGATGCTCATGGAGGCCACTGTCTGGTGGCCTGGGACCGGGTTTGTATGCCTAAGGAACTCGGGGGGTTGGGGATCATTAACCTCCGGAAGATGAACCTTGCGCTTAGAGTGCGCTAGCTTTGGCTTAGTCGAGTGGAGGCCTCACGACCGTGGAAAGAATTTGAGGTACAGGTGCCGCCCATGGTGATGGCAATTTTCGAAGCGGCGACTTCTTCGATAGTAGGTGACGGAGCTTCCACCTTCTTCTGGCTTGACAAGTGGCTACCAGATGGACGCCTCAAGGACCTCGCACCGCACCTTTTTGCTTTGATCCCGAGGAGATTATCCCAAGCAAGAATGGTTAGGGATTGCCTCGATGGTGGATGGTTAGATGACATTCCGACTAACCTTGGTGCTCTCGCTATCGAGGAGTTATTAGCGGTCGCTGATCGCGTGGACGGACTGGCAGTCATTGTGGGCGTCCCAGATGTCCTCCGGTGGAACTGGGGTGCTAAGGAGACATACTCCGCAAAGTCATGTTATCTTGGTTTGTTCCACGGGAGTGAGGTCATGGCAGGCGCCCTATAGGTCTGGATGTCACGGGCTCCTGCCAAATGCCAATTCTTCCTTTGGTTGGCATTGCGCAACAGATGTTGGACGGCTGATAGACTTGAGAGACGTCAGCTCCCGCGCCCTTCGGCGTGCCCCTTCTGCGACCAGACTCAGGAATCCATCACCCACCTTCTGCTTGGTTGTGTGCTGGCAAGAGAGGTGTGGGCCACCTGTCTCCGCTGGTGGGATAGGGAGGACCGGATGCCCTCACAAGGGATCTCGCTCGCTGACTGGTTGCAGTCCTGGCGTGGGAGGGCCGCTGACGTTCGAGACTTCTGGACCGGGGTTGCCCTAGTGTGCTGGTGCCTTTGGAGGCATCGGAATGATGTCGTGTTTGAAGGAGCAGCTCCATCGTCTTCGACGGTCATCCGCAACATTCGGGCGGAAGCTGTGCTGTGGAAGGCTGCAGGCCTTTTCAGGGCCGAGCTCACTCTAGGGGATAGGTGGAGGGTTCGCGAGTAGTTGGCATGTGTTTTTCTTTCTTGCTGTCCTAAAATAGGCAGCGTGGAGTTGCAGCCTCGACACCTGTGTCGACCGCGTTGTATGTTGGCCGCTTGGCCCTTCTTCTATGAATCCGATACGTCTATCCAGGACGTATCCTTTAAAAGTAGACCCTAGTTTTTTAAAAAATGAACAGTACTCACTCTGTTCTATATTAGTTGTTGATTTAGTACAAAATTAACGACAACTAATATAAAATTAGAGGGAGTAGTTTTTTCTAATTAAAGTTAACAAACACTGGCATATGACGATTAATGTTAAATAATACAAGGAGTTCTTCACTTAATCATGGTCCACAGTGCGGCAGTGGGAAATTGCCGAATTTTATACCTCCAGCTACCAAACCCAACTAGCTTGGAAATTTGGACCGACAGTACAAACAAAGCGCATATTCCTGTACCACCGGCTCAGAAAACTCGTCCTCAACTACCTGGACGGAAGGCTCAACTGCAGCAGTAAATGCAGTATATAGGTCCAGTATTCTATAAACAGTGCGCCTCGTGTGATACAAATAGTGCATTTTCTATGCGAGGATGAGTCCTGTCAAAGTCTGACAGATCATGTCTCTATGACACAGTGTACGGCTCAGATAGTATGATCATCTGGTCCTGAGAGCCGAAACACATGTCTCCTTACATCGTCGGCTACAATATCTTCCCTTGTGTCTTCAGGTAATGGAGTGAATAATTCAGGCTAATTACATCTAGGAATTACATATATTGCTCTCCTATCAAGAATAAGTCGGCGACAATGATTAAGTCCAGCTCATCTGTTGAGTCGCCTGATCTCTGAATTCCTAGATGCAGGCGACACACACGAGGTGACCAATCTTTCACCAAGAATGTCATAGGTTCTCCTTTGGCTTCTCTTTTTTTGCGATCTCCTTTGGCTTCTCTGCAAGGAAAAATTCTGTATGAGCGCGCATGGACAGCAGTGTAGAGAAGGTTGCCATGTGAACTATCAATCGCCTAGAACCCACGCGAGGTCGTCGCTCAGCAGGCAAGATCGCCTCCCACCACGCAAGCTCGCCGCCCAGCAGTCGAGATCGCCCCCACCACGCGAGCACACGAGCAGGCGAGGGCGCTGCCCAGCTCTGCCGGACGGAGCGCATCGCAGACCATCGTCGCCGTATGTGCCGCGTGGACGACCACCGCTGCCGTCTGCGCCGCATCGCCGGGGTCGCCGTACCATTGTCGTCGTCCGCGCCCCACCGTTGTCGTCAGTCGTCACAGCGCGGTGGCCTGCGGGTGCAGGGGTGGTCATTCAGCTGAGTTCGTGTGGGTTGGGGGGGGGGGGGGGGGTTCTAGATCCTTCGGATCTGACACTCTGGTTTTTTTATATTAGTAGAGAAGTGGAGATAATTTATTATTAGACTATCTAGTGTGTCTTATCTCTTGATAGGAGAGCAATATTAATTTCTTGTGGGGCATTCATTCTTGAATTTCATGTCGGCACCAGAGCAGAAAAAGGTTGCTGTCACAGGCGGGGCCAAAGCTATTCTTGCATCGGGTTGGTTCTCCAAGTTGGTAAAGTACACATGTGAGAAGAGGGCTTATGTCAGTGTTATTTTTTGTAATAAGTCACTCATTTCGATGGTATTTATTCATTGATCTCAAAAAAAATATTGTCAACATATCAAACATTTATCTTGTAATAATAATGTTTGTGGGTTGTGATAATCAAAGATAAGTATTTCCCATGTTTTTTCTTCAAAACATAGTTGAATTTCACGTGTGGACAGCAAGGCCAAGTACATCGACAACGAAGCAGAAGCTTGTACCGACTTGTGCAGGAAGAGAAAAAAAAATTAAGACAGTTATTCAGGCTATCTCTATTTTTAGCATTAGCTATTTTAAACTTACAAAGAAAGTATGCAAAAGTTTGTTATCTTGTATAGCAAAATATTTGTGGAGTAGCTCCTTGGACAATAGGTCTATGCATTGGGTCTCGTGGGAAGTGCTCGCATCACCAAAAGTCTAAAGGATGTATGGGGTTCAGGGAGTTGGAGCTATTTAATCTAGCTTTGCTGGGCAAACATGGCTGGAGACTAGTGACTAACCCAAAATCGATGTGTGCTAGACTGCTCAAGGGTAGATACTACCCGCACGTGGATTTCTTAGAGCAAGTACAATAAGGTACAGTCAGCAGGCTATAAGGATTTAAATACTATATTTACTAGTGGAATGCCCGTGCGTTGCTACGGGCTATTAATTTTTTTCGCTACATCGATGGTCGTCTGTCTTTAATATTTTCTCACTAAGTTTTTATTTAGTATGTTCCATCAATACTTTGTTTGTGTGTACTCCCTTCATACTGGTTTATTAGTTAATTACGTGACCAAGACGGTGCTGGCGAAGCTGCAGCGACCGCTAGGAGCAACGGCGGAGAAGTCGTCATCGAGGATGGAGCGAGCCGCCAGCGAGCAATAGACTTAGCGTGGTAGGTGTGGGTGCGGCGGCGAGGAGACCATTGAAGCGGCGGCAGATGTTCGAGGGAGGACCGGAGCGGTGGAGGTTCGGCGGATGCCGAGCTTTGAGCAGGGCTGGGCGGCGAGGCGACCGCGGGTGGCGGTGGCAGGCATCCCGGCCGATGGTGGTGGCGGGGACGCACCGGATCTTATTTTCGACGATTCTTGAGTCCAGCAGTAGAAGTGGTCGGTCTTCTTCTTCCCTTCCGGTCTTCTTCTTTAGCTTTGGCTTCCGGCAACTAAACTGCAACTCGTGGGCTGTCCAAAAATCGACTGTGCCCACTGGAACTTATATGGAGAGAAAAAAATCTTAGACAGACAATTAGAAAAAAATCTTAGACAGACAATGTAAAGGAGAAAATAAGAAAGTGATATAAAGGAGAAAGACATTCTCATGTACATTAAAATATTTAAGGTAGGACGCTCACAATTAGTATAAGGTCCCTCTCAATTTCAATAGCAAATGTACTACCATTAGATGTGACCTTTTCAAAGCTTGTATACACTCTGTGTAAAACCTTATTAGCTGTGTCTTCAGGGAGATGAGCAAACTAAAAAACAACGGATCTTTACAACATCAGAACATGATTAAAGGTGCTGCTATATGAGGTTTTCAAAGTTTACACATAATCAGTGCAACACCTTATCAGCGGTCTCTTTGCATAGAAAACAAACCTGAGAAACAACGGATCATTACAGAAAGCAGAACATAATTTGAAGTGTTGTTGTAGATTAATATAATGCATGATTTGAGCATCGCAACTTCTGCAAATGGTAGGCCACTTATGCGGTTGTGACTTAGTGAGAAGGTCACCATATATTTATGTCAAAACACTTCCAAGTTGGTCAGTGCAGCATGTCAGGTGGTAGAGCATAGGTAGAAAAAAAAAAGAAATATAAGATTGATGCAGGCTTCACTGTGAAGAAGGGCATGTAGGAAGAACGGAGAGCTCACCGAGATGTGAAGCGGAGCTGGATCAATAGCGTGCTTGTTGGCTCCCATTACCCGCTTCCGCCACCGCTGCCCTTGGCATTGACTGAGCTAGCTGGCCAATGTTTTCAATTTTGTATAGATGATTCAGTTTAGTTCGATTCAATTGGGATTTCAGAGAAATAGGAACCACCAGCGGTACCATCTGCCTGGCGCGGCCCGGTTCCTCGATGTCGTCACCACCGCTGCAGCCCCCGCTTCCATGCTTTTGTCCTCCTCCAGCCTTTGCACCACCGTGCTCCCGCAAATCCAGCCGCCAGCCACGCCCTGCTGCCTCCAAGATGGCCTGCCGCCCATCCTCCGGCGCATATGCTGCCGCCCAGCTCGTCCATCGACGAAGCCCACGCGCTGCCGCCTAAGAAGCTGAGGTCGGACCTCATGAGCCAGCTGCCGCCGCCTCGAGCTGCCAGGCGTGCATCTCACGCCGCCGCCTACTGCCTCCACTCTCCAGCCGCCTCCAGCCACCGCCGGTCCGGACACCTCCAGCAACCGTCGGTCCAGCCGCCCCTAGCAAACTCCGCTCCGGCCGCCTCCAGCCACCACCGCTCCGGCCGCCTACGCGGAGCTACTGCGAGCCAACGCCCAAGCATCGGACCACCCCCAGGTCCTCGAGACGGTCGTCGCCGTGCTCACGGTCTGAATTTGGAGACGGATGTTTTTTTTTTCTTTTGACCTGCCGATTGAATTGTAGCATGTATTCGAGACGGACGAGTATTTGCGCATGGCTCGCGTGGACGCGATGTAGTGCGGACGAAAATGTATTTTGGTCGGTTGAAAGCGTATTTTACGGACACGGACCATACCTCTAGCAATATTATTAGTAGAGATGCTGAGTTGGATGAGAGAGAAGAGGAGAGAGAAGAGGTGTTGGCTATAGGATAAGAGCCAGCTGCAGCACGTGCTCCTAGGCACTTTGTGAGTGTGACAAGTGGGCCATATATTCAAAAAGTAGTACTCTTCTATAGCTAACTATTGTACATATTGGCTATAAGCTAGCTGTAGATGACATGGCAAAGGCTTATAGCCAACAACTGACACTACTATTGTCCTTGCTCTTAGAGCATCTCCACTCACACGCTCGACGAGGCCTCCGGCAGGCGTTTTTTCATCCAGACGGCGTAAATCAGCGCAGTCGCGCCTCCGGATCCTCGTTTTCGCCCGGATCTGGGCCTTCATCCATCCGGCGAGCTCAGGCCATCCCCGGCCTTCCGGGGCGCGCTCGGGGACTCCGGACGAAAGAAATGCGCGCGAAAAGGCGAGGAAAATTCCCACGCGTTTCCGCGGGTCGTGTGGCCCCGACTTGTCGGCGAGAGTGGGCGGTCGTCGTCCTCATCGTCTCGTCTTCCGCGCATCGTCTTCCCCGCACGCATCGTCTTCCACGCGCTGTAAAGGCTGCCGCCGATGGCCGGCCAGCCACGCGGCGAGACGAGTTCATGCCAGCGCGCCTATATAACGCGGCCTACCGCGTCTGGCCGATCACATTCGCCCGCAACCATCTTCCCCATTCGACCAGCGCACCTCGTCCACTCATCCTCGAGCTCGATCAATGGCGGGGTACCCTTCCGACGAGGACGGCGCGGCGAACAACGGCTTCGGCCGGAGATCGCTGCACCAGTGGGAGGGACGCCTCCTGCACGCCGCGGGCTACATGGCGCCGCCGGACTTCCGGGCGCCCGGCGGATGGCGCCTGAGCGCCGGCGGCATCCCCATCCCGCCGCTGCCGACGGGAGCGGCCCTCGATGCCGCCATCGACGAGGTCCTAGAGACCATGTCGGATGAGCAGCGCGCCGAGCCGCGCTTCTACCCGGACAACCGGGAGGCGTGGACGGCCTTCTTCTGCCGCCGCTATGAGCGGGAGCTGGCGGCCTATGACGGCCCGCCCCCTCATCCGGCGCGCAACAACGCCGCCGGGCGCCGCCGCTGGTGGAGCGCGCCCGGCAGGACGCTCGAGTTCGTCCTCGAGCACATCGAGAACGGGAACGACCCCGTCCTCGAGATGCCGCCGGCGCCGCGGCCGACGCTCTCCCGCCGCCGCGGGAGCTCCTGGATGCCACGCCGGATGGCGTCCTTCGGGTCGGCGTCCTCCGGGTCGGCGATAAGGTCCGGATCACTGTCCTCGGCATCCACGCCGAGGACCGTGAGGAAGGAGCCGGCGACCGCGCCTCGCCGCAACAGTGGCGCCCTCGTCATCCGCGAGGGAGGAGCGCGCACCGCGTCGCCGCCGCGCCGTTGCAAGGCGAAGAAGGACGCCGCCGCCAAGGCCGCGTCCGACCTCGCCGAGGCAGAGGCGAGGCGCGCCGAGGAGGCAGTGACGGAGGAGGCCATCCAGCGCTCCCTCCGCGACATCGTCCCCGCCGAGAACACCATGCCGCTCGACGCGGCACTGGAGTGGTCTCGGCGGGAGTGGGAGCAGGAGGAGTGGGAGCAGCAGCGGCGGCTGCTGTACCTGGCCGCCGCACAGCGTCGCGCCGCCGCCGCCACGCTTCCTCGACGCGGCGCGCCGCCCGTCGTCAAGCTGGAGGAGTCCAGCGACGACGAGATCTACCGCCCAACGCCGCCACGTTTCGGCGACGCTGGGTAGGGCTCCAGCCGCCAGCCGCCGCCGCAGGACGACGACTCCTCCGACGACGACGACAGCGACTACACGAAGATGTACAGCCGTTACGGCATGTAGATCGTCGTGTTTAGGTCCGGCCGAATTCGAATATATGACGAATTCGGCCTATTTATGTAAAATAAGTCTATATTTCGCCTATATAATATAAATATCTCTAATTTTCGTCAAATTTCGCCTAACTTTGCCGCTTTTCGTCTACTTTGTGTTTGAATTCAAATATTCCCCTGGGCTCGCCGCTGGAAACATGGGCCTCCCCAGGCCGAAATTTACATCCATCCGGCGCTAAATAGCACCGAATTTCGGCCTGGGGGCCTTCAACGGCTGGAGATGCTCTTACAAGCAACAGCTCCGAATAATTCCTCTGCTAACTTGGTGAGCGATTGTGGCAGGAAAGGAGGCGCTGCAGCTTGGATTGATTAAGCGTATTGGGGATGGCCGGTCAGTTTATGTGTGGAATGACAACTGGATTCCGAGAGTCAGAACAATGCAACCATCAGCCCAGCTCGAAAATGATAATGGTGTTCAGGATAATATCAGCCTAGTGTCTGATCTAATTGACCATGATATTGGGAGTTGGAAGATCGATATGGTCAGGATGAATTTTATTACTCTGGAAGCGGATGCCATTCTTAATATCCCGCTTCGCCGTGGAGGATGAGATGATTTCTGGGCCTGGTCTTTAGAGAAAACAGGGAACTACACTGTAAAGACAGTGTATCATGCTCTAGTGAGTCGCAACGAGCAACAAGCTCTAGACGAAGGGACGATTACCGAAACCTCAATTACTGAGAAACAGATGTGGTCTGCTCTTTGAAAACTAAATGTGATGCCAAAAGTGCGGGTTTTCTGGTGGAGAGTTCTGTGAGGTATTCTCCCGGTTGAGAGCACGTTAAAGCATCGATATATAGCTCAACTAAGTAGATGTAAAATCTGCTTGGCTGCTGAAGAGGATCTTATGCATGCGTTGATTGCATGTGATCATGCTCGCAGGTTTTGGGTTGAAGCGCAAGCCAGGTCAGACTTTACTATGCCACGTTTTCATCCCTTAACTTTACTATGCTCTGTGATGCTATGTTCTCGGACTCCGATCGTCAAAAAATTATCACGGTTATGTGGGCAATATGGAGTTCAAGAAATAGTTGGACACATGATAGAGGAAGCTATGATCCAGTCCAATCTATAAAGATGGCTCAGGAAGCTCTAGCAATGCTTGAAGTTCCCAGGAGACATGTTGCTATCTTGCCGGGTCATGGATGGCGGCCGCCGGAGGAATACATGATCAAGATCAACACGGACGGAGGCCTATCAATGGATGCTCGAAGAGGAGCAGGTGGGGTGGCGAGGTCGCACTCTGCATATCTTGTCATCGAGGCTTTGGCGTTGCGCGACGGTGTGATTTTTGCCAAGTTGAGAGGATTTCCCAAGGTGGTGATGGAGACTGATTATCTGAAGTTAACAAATCTCTGGAACACTCGCCAAGGTTCACGTTCAGCCGTGGCACCGATTCTTCAAGAAATAGGACAGCTAGTTCTAAGTTTTTTTTTTCTTTTGTTATTCAGCATGTTGCGAGATCGGCTAATCATTCAGCTCATGTGCTAAGTTAGCTTGCACTTTGATTGTGACGAATAGCTGGCTCGACTACCCCAGACTTATCAGTCTTTTGGCTGATGATCAATCAGGTTCAGTTTTAGTTGAATAAAAGCTCTCCGAAAATCCCCGCAAAAAAAAAAGAAGCTTGTACCGACTGAGTGCTCAGAAGGGGTGGAGGAGAGTTTTTTCCCGATCTACAAAAGGTAGGCTATGTTTTCAAAAAACAAACTACTCACACAATCTTCACCTGGATTCTAAAATTGTTTCTAAGTTATTTGTTTGACATTTAGTGATAATCGTGAAATGTTTATCTTCTCGTGGCAACACATAGGCTATTAACTAGTAAAATAGTAAAGGGAGGAAGTATCTGCTTAGGGCGATACTGGAGTCAGCGTCCATGACAATAAGAAAGACGGGCCTAAAATGATATCAGCAATCAAAGTATAGTCCGTACCATATCCAATCAACAGTCCAGAAACAAAGGCTGATAAAATGTTAAGACTTATTTAACACGGCAACAGCCTGACAGTATAGAAACAATATTTATGAACATCAAATAGCTTTTTCTTTTTCAACTCCCGCTTCCTTGCTGCACATTCTTCGCACTAACTGGTTCATAATGTGAAATATGGACAAGTTCCGTCACCGCCATTTCTCAACAAATGCCAAGAACCTCATGGACGCTGATATATGACGAACTAGTGCATGTTGTAGGCTGTGGAAAAGCCAGCACATATCCATATTGGCTATTGCTGAAACTCCCGTACTATCTGTACAAATAACCGATAGTGCATGCACAAGTGCGGGGAGTTACTGATTAACCAAATCCAAACCCTTCATTTGCCTCATGAATAGCCAATAGCAACCTCTCCTGGAGCTGGCCTTTAGATGTGTACTCAGGCAGGTCAAGTTGGTTAAAGCTGCCGTAAGCAAAAGCAGAATCAGTACAGATACCAAACAATTACGGTTGCTGCCCAAGTGAGGCCATGTCAAAAAGATACGAGAAGTTTGGTTACCAAGTATGAGCCGAGGGCAGATGGTTGGTGCTGCCGTACGCCTTGTGTATCTGGAACCTTTGTGGCCCAGAAATTCCTTGGAGCGCACTGAATCCCTCCAGAGGTACCTGCAGATCAGCTCAAAGCGTAAAACAACACATATAGCATAACATTAAAAGCAGAACTAAACACAACCGATGCTGCAGCGAAGGTTCAGATATTCTGTGAGGATGGTTACTCCCTCCGACGCATATTAACTTTCGCAAATACAGATGTATCTGGACATATTTTAGTGCTAGATACATCCGTATTTACAAAAGGTAATATGGGTCGGAGGGAGTACATAAATCAGTTTCTAGACAAGTAATAGAGGTACTGACTGAAATAGAGGTAATCATCAAGCCTTCCAAAAAGGTACAATTTGCAAATAAAGACAATAGCCTTGAAATTAAGGAAGTAGTAGGTGCTTTCAGCAAATACCTTTGATGTGCCAGTGACAAACTGAAGGAACCGAGCTTTGTCCTCCTTGCTGAAACCTTGGACAATTTCCCAGAACCATTGAATAACTGGAGAAGCTATGCTGTAACCAGAATACTCGGTATTTGCCTTTAGGTCATCCACTGAAACCAGACACACAAAATTAGTAAATTGCATGCAAGATCTAAACAGATCATCACAGCACTGAATTAAAATAAATCTTCTAACTCACAGTCAATATCTGGGAGTCCACTGATTAGCAGTTCAAACTCTTTGTCGTTAAAGATGGATATCAGCTCGCGAGGAATGAGTTCATTAAATCCTTCCATGAATGCATTAATCTGAGGCCTAATTGCAGTGGTTAAACGATGCTCTGCTACCCTGTCAACATATTCGTGCTTGTTCTCCTCGGTGACCCTGATGGTACGCCCTCCAGGAATCAACTCACAGTCGGTTACCTGCACACAGTTGGTACTTGAAGTCACACCATATAGAGAGAAGAAAGGGAGAGAGAGTGGGGATGTCTGTATACCTCAGCTTTCTCATACAATATCAGCTTCTCTTCATCTGCATCCATGCTAAATGTGAGATCGAGAACATCACTTATGTCATTCTGCACACAGAAAAAGGAATATGTCACATCTGGACTGTCACCTGTCAACAGGAACACCAGTAAAAACACAGTTTACACATACCTCAAGCATCCATTTAAGGTTCCTATAGTAAGCAGGATCAATTGCTTCAATATCATGGTAAGTAACCTTGGCACCAAGTATATGCTTGTAGAAAGATCTGGTGAAATGGACATCCAACAGTTGGGCATCGAATAGAGCTTTTCCAACCTGGGGTGGCAAAATTGTGAGTAGTTGCTGGAAGTAAAAATGATATAATCATAAATGGGAGCATCATTACTAACCACTCGTCCGACAAATTTGAAATATGAGAGGTGTTCAGTCTGATACACAGAGTTTGGGTTTGGTTGAAAAGTCAAGTCATTTCCAACAGTTGTAAATAGAAGGGCACCCTTGTCAAAAATCACTCGTGATAGCAACTGATACCACTCTCTTGTGAGTCCACCAGCATCAATGCCCTCTTCTCCTTGGAAATGAACAGTGAGTCTACCCTTCAAGTCTTGGGGTGAGCGCATTCTAAGCTGATTATAGGAGTCTTCCAGAATGTAAGCCCGGCGGACAGAAATTCTGACAGGACTATGATGATGGTCATGCTGATGCTTTATTTTAGAGCGAAAATATGCACGCTTGTTGTCGAAGTCAATAAGGCGAGGGATCTTCAACATCAGAGAGAATGATTTTTCTAGCAACCCAGGATTTTGTCGGATAAAAGCATTTAATAATCTTCTGTGTTTCTCTGAGAATTTAACAAAAGCACTGTGCTTCTCATCAAGATTGGTATGGCTAGCAGATGATTTGTGCCCACCACTAGATGTTGAAGCATCCTCCATATCAGATGTTGAAGCCTCTTGGACAGCATCCGGTTGTCCTGGACGTAACTTTTCACAAGTCACAAAAAACGATTCAATATATGGCAGTATGTTCTGGGTTCCAGCTGGCAACGGAGGTGCTACACCTGTTGATACAGTAGTTGCATTTGAAGAAGCAGGGCCCAAATTTGATGTATGTTCTGAAGAGCTCTCTATTTTGCTTATGCAGTTGCTCAGCTCCAACCACATTGCATCCAGTGATGTGTTAATTTCAGAGATCTCAGACAATGCACCTGAATGGTCCTCTGCGAGAAGCTCTGGACCCTTTGTCTCTTGCAAAGAAGTGACAAGAGAACTCAAAGCCTGCACAACTCTAAGAATTGCAGTTCCATTCGCTGATGATGTGCTCAGAATTTCCTTTTCGGCATCTTCATACATGTGAAGCTCCTTCATTGCACACAGAGTCAAATTTTGCATCGAATGTGCAAGCTCATTTATGAAATGGCAACAGAAGAAAGGAGCCAAAGCTACAATCTTTTTCAGAACTTCTGCTACAAGGACATATGCATTGTCTGATAACCTGGAAACAAACAAAGACCAGCCTCGTTTATGTTAGTAAGAGTTAAACTGATATAAGATCATCCAACGTATCAAACCAAATAAAACTGAGCAAAACCAAGAGCATGCATATAACTTCTAAAACACAAATTAAAACGGCAATACAGTAGCTAGCCAGCCAATAGAGGAAACGAAAATTGAATTACTTGAGTAATTCACCCTAGTTAGAACTCCATACCCATCATGCGCAAGCAATGAACACAGCAATCGAAGCTCGGCTTGGGGAAGACTATGTAACACTGCTTGCAGGCTTCTTCCACTGTCTGCAGGGGGTTCATCACTATCCTCAGCATTGGGCTTTGCTCCAGATGATCCAGCAATACTTGCATCCTCTTGGGCATCTTCTGTTGCATTCTCAGGTACAGAAGGTTTCTCAGATGAATTCTCCAACTTAGAATGATTAATTTCATTCTCGGCATTAAGCATGACAACTTCCAGAAGATTCAGTAACTACAAGATGTTCAAAAAGTTACGAGAAAAAGAACTGAGGAAAATTAATTGAAGATCCACAGAGAAAAATAGTGAGAAAATTAAAAACCTGTTCAAGATGAGCTACACTTCTCATATAAAGTGGCAGATTCAAGAGAGTTAAAAGTAGAACAAGCGCAAAAGCTTTCTGCTGTTCCACGTCTTCGTCTACAAGGGCAGCCTTTCCACGTGTCTGATCAAGTGTTTCAGTATAGCAGGTAGGTGGGCAAGGGAACTGAACAAAAAGTAAGAGCCTAGCCACATTTGGATGATTTCTTGCCAAGTATGTCAGAGTTTCAAGCACACGACGGGAAACCAATGGTGGCACACCTGTTAATTGCAAAGGAATCACTTAATACATAATTCAAATACAATTCTCAGCAAGGATATACCAATAGAACCATTAAACTGGCAACAAAAAATGAAACAAGTCAAAACAATTACCATTTGAGGATTGAGGGCGCGAATATGTGATGTTTGTATGGCAACCATACAGCCTAAATGGTGGCTCAGTTGCATCAATTGATTTCTTAGAAGAGCCCTGCAGATCAAGCATAAGCATGTCCACTAGAATTTGAACCAAGGACTTTCTGCTTTCCCGGTGAGCACAAAGGTTCAAGAGAAGCCTCTGCAACTGGCCCTTGTATATAGGCTGCACATAATAGAGGACAAATTATCATTATTATAATTGCTTTTGACACCACCAAAAACACCATAACCAACAGACGCAGAAGGAAAATACCTGAACAACTTGAAGTAGCCGAATAAGTGCATTGAGAGCATCCTTGTCAACAAGAGGAGTACCTTCAGTTTCAATTAGCTTGCTGGTGGTTTGACGGGAGGGATCACCAGCGTTTCTATCAAGACCTGTACCAATGATATCACCACGACGGGAGGACTCACCCCTCCTGTTCCTGGAGTTCATGCCAAAAAGCGAGCCACTATGATATCGATGAGCAAATCTCTCCCGTAACATATTGGCTTCAGCAACGAGCGCAGGTGTCAATGTAGCTAGTAGGGTATCTGGAGACGTCAAAAGCACCTGGAATCAACAAGAAAAAATTGATGTCAACTCAAAGCAGATCAAGTAATGGCAGCTGACAGTGAGATAATAGAGCAAGATCTGTCCAAATAAAATAAGACAGATCAATAACATAAATTATACCTCCTCCCGTATTTCCGAAGGAAATGTTGCAATAATTGACACAGCATCCATTTCAACTGGCTGTCCTTCAAGTTCCTGAGACTGCTGTTGCAACCTTTGGGCACGCTCTTGAGCTAGAACCTCTTCACGTATATCAGGCGGCAATGCAGCAAGGAATTCAGGATCAATGTCCCCATCACTTTGAGGCTGCTCACCGGAGGTCTGAGTCACTTGATTTTGACGTGACGAAAGAACTTCAGCCCGTAAATCCTCTGGAAGAGCCTCCAAAAATGTAGGATCAATTGAGTCAGTGTTAGTATCGCTGTTAGGCTCCTGATCCCCCACAATGGTATTCTGATCAGATTCCTGGACTGGATTTGGGGGGGCCTCGCTAACACTCTCCAAAGATAAGTCTCTGCTGCTCACTGGTACAGCACTTCCAGAAGGCCTCCGTGATCGAGTAGCTGCTTGTATATCACCCAAAGGTATCCTGTCTGAAGCCCCATGCCGGTCACCATCATCGTGCCCTTCAACACTTCCAATTTCCACATCTAAACTTCTGAGGCTTTCCCCTAGAGTAGCACCACTACCACTGCTTGCTTGGCTTACTGCTTCCACGTCACGTATAACAGCATCACTACGTTCATACTGCATATCTGCAACATGTTCGCTTGCACTGGATGTATCTCTTTGAAATTCGTCACGGTGAGGAGGTGCAGGACCAGCACTTGCAGAGCCATCTACCTCAGACCTTGCTGCAGGATCATTGTTTTCATTCTGGCCTGCTTGTTCTTCCCTTTCTTCAGTTTCTGACCTGTGCAAATGGCTGGGCGGATCATTTTCTTGAGCACCAACAGCAGGTGTGCTTTGGTCACCATCAGGATGTTCAGGCGTAGGCCTTCTCAACTGAGAGAGCAAGAGCTCTTCAATGCCTTCAGGTACTGCAGGGGCTGCAGACCCACTGCGTTGAGGACCATCATCCAGCCACATATTGAAGCGATGTCCATTCCGTCCACTACGCAGGCTTCTGAATATTGCATCCAAACGGGAAGAACTATTTTCATGATTACGATCAGAGAAAGCCATTTCAACTAAATTTCCTGAAAAGAGAAAATAATTTGGGTAACTGCCATTTCAACAGATAACCTAACTGGTAAAATGTGTACATAATAGCAAACTATATGGATACCTGGTTGTCTCTGTTGTGGAAGTAACATCGAAGGTTCCTCCAAGAGTGGGTGGTCATGTACACCTTGATCGCTTGCTCTCCCAAGAAGATTGTATATAGATGTACTACGGCCTTGCCGCCTTGTGCCAAAAATGTCCAATGGCATCACACGCAGAGTATCTCCAGACAAATTGTTGCTCCCCCCAAAAACCTCAATATGGTCGAACACATTAATCCCATTGATCCCCTCCTCTAGGCGAAGGATGACTCCTTCTTCATCATCATCCTCATCATCGTCTTCTTCTAGCAGATCTTCATCAAATTCTTCTTCATCAATCTCACGGTCATCCTGATCTGTATCAGGATGAGAAATTTGATGGCCATCGTCCTCTTCCAGGTTGTTATTTTCCTCATCTTCATCCTCATCATCTTCATCAACCTCCTCGCCATCATCTGCTGACATATCCTCATCGCTGTCATCATCGTCTTCAGCCATATCATCCTCTCTATTATGTGGAATGTCAAATCTAATTTCCATTGTGGACTCATTTCCAGTTCTGTCTTCAGCTATTTCATGCATAAAATCGTCTTCGCCGTCACGGGTGAAGCCCCCATCTAGATCACGGTCATGATCCATCTCATCTGCCGCTGAATCTGAACTTCGTGAAGTGTGAATGGCATTGAAGGTCTCCCTGTGATCAGTAACCATTGCAGTTGGTAGAGAAGTTGTATCAAGAACCTGGAATCTATTAGATGATGAATCTACATTGTTCTGTTCAGAAGCAGTCTTTGATGAGTTCTCCCCTTTGGCATTAAAATCTGCTAAATGAACATGCTCCTTAGTAACCACTTCAAGAGCCTTGACAATAGCAGTTACAATCTTGGCTGAATCAGGGTGATCTAAATCAAGAACTTGAAGTGTTCTCGTTAGACACTGAACAAGGCCAACCTCAACAAAGGTAACTACAGATTCTGCTGAAAGTGAGGAGCCCGTTGGCGAGCGGGCTGACAGAATATCATTGAGCAAATCAACATATGCATTCATCCTCAACAATGGAGGTTTGCAACCAGTAGAACAGTCTGTGAACTTGACAAATATACTGCAGATTTCAGAACAGATCCTTTTTCGACCTTCTGGGGAACGAATAGATGAAGCCACCAAAAACTGATTAGTCCTTGTTGCCAATTTGTACCTCCAGTCACCATCAGGTTTTCTCTCTTTCTTTTGCTTTGTAGCATGTGTAATGAAATGCTGTAATACATGATTGAATATACCACCACTATCTAAACCAGAAGTGATCCGGGTAGGACCCCGCGGGCTGCTTAACTCAGCATCATGGCGAAGAACAACTTGAATGGATGAAGCATAAGTCAAAAGTACATCCGTCAGCAGCTTCAGGACAAATGTGTTTTTAGCTAGAGATGCAGTGACCTCTTGGAATGCTTGCTTGGACTCTTCAGGTGTGACAGCTACCGCCTTCCCTTTCCCTTTAGCTGAACTAGAGTCAATATCCATGTCCATGGATGACGAACCATCAGGGTTGTCCTCAGCTCTTGGCGGTGGAACATAGGACATAACTAGATCTAATAGATGCTCAATAACTGTAACAAAGCTTTGTGGCGGCTTGCGATGAGATTTCACGTTCCTTGCATTCAAATCAGATTGTTTCCCTTTAGCACTTACAGGAGATGCTGAAACAATGTCTCCTGGCGCCATCTTTGTGGCAAGACCTGTTGACTTATCCTTATCAACGAGCTTATCCTTCTCTTTTTCCTTGCTCTTTTCCTTCTCACGGTCCTTCAATAGAACAACATAAGGTCTATCTCCAACCATCTCAATCTGGCACACAGCCTGAGCAGCTTTCATAAAGATCACTGGGTCCCTGTATACAACAAAAGCCAAATTCTGAACAAAGTTACGTGGTGTAACTCTGGGATTTGCATGCCGGTTAGCAGCCATGACAAGACTATGGCGTATCTCTAATTCCATAGCTTGCTGAAGGGTATGTGGGTCCTCTAAAATATGACGAATAATTGTAGAAACCACACTGTTGAATCCAGAAAATAAGCTACTTGTCGGCAAACTTAGCAATGCGTGCAGGCCACCAGACTCAAGAAAACCAATAGCAGCCACATGGACTTTCGTCAGTGTGGCACACAGTTGAAGAATAGCATGCATTGTACCAGAAGGCAACTGCTTCAGAATGCATTTGCAGCAGATCCTCAAAAGTTGTTTCTGATCCTCCAAGTCCAATAACCCTACACTTGAGGAAGACTCTGAATCAGTTTTCTTGCTGTCATCAATCACAACTGGAGTTTGTGTAAACGAATTATCCTTTTTGAGAACATCAAGCTCAGTAACATCTGGCAACTTGGGTTCCAACTGGAGCATTCTATCAACAGAAAGAAAACAGGAAGTAACCCAGTTCGGAACCTCGGCTATTTCACCTTCCCTTAGCTCCAACTCCCAGCTGCACAGCAGATTCAAAGCAACCTTGACAAGACCAGCCTTTGAAGCAACTTCCCGAGCAGCAGTATCTCCATGGAGGATTAAAGCAAGCACATGGAAAAGTGAAGATAGTGCTGTGTTCTTTAAAGGATTAGATGCTGCCAAACATTGCTTCAGATGATCAATCAAATATGTAAGCACCTTTACACGGTTTTGGCCATCATTCTGTGAGCTGATAGTCACAAGCATATCCCGGACAGGAAAAGCTAATGTTTCCTTTGTCTGTAGCAGCCTAAGACATGAAGATAATACTTCATCCATGGAAGGGAGCTGAACATTTTCTTCTTCGACCTCAAGATCATTAGATTTGTCATCTTCCTCCTGAGCAGGTGTATCGGAATTCCCTAGAGACATTGCAAGAGCTCGAGCAAGTTCATCATCTTCTGGTGCTTCCTCCGGGTGTGAGAACAACCAATCAGTTGCAATCTCAACACTATTTGTTCCAACCTGTCTTAATGCTTCTTCGGCTCTGGCACGAGAAAATCCCATCTCTATAATCAAGGAAATTGCATTCTCGTCGGGTGGAGGACCAGCCAAACGAGCACCAATATTGCTAACAGTATTTTTCACTTCTACCCCAGAGTAGACATGCCTCATGATGGATGTGACTGAACTGATTAACTCAATATTGCATTCTGGAAACTGAGAATGAGCCCAGATGGGAAGAACAGTCTTTAAGACTTTAGACTGAAGCAACTTCATGAACCTCTCCGCATCTTGTGGAAACCTAACACTTCCACTAAAAATAGGCAGCTCTAGTAATTGTCTTGTCGATGAAGAGAGAATAAACGAGGATGTCACAAGATGGTCCATAATTGCCCCATAGCTGGACAGGGGGCCATAAATCCATGAAAAATCTGTATCCTTCTCTTCCTTCTCAGCTTTACTATCAGTCTCCATAGGAGACGACGGTGGCCTGTTCATTGCAAAAAGCAACTCACTGGTAGCTTCAAATGTGGTTAAGATGGCCTGAATGACACCACGGCAATAGAAGGTATTCACCATAATTGGGTTACATGATTCTGGCCTGTCCAACAATATCCCATCAATGAACTCAACGACCTTTCCAAGGTATCTACACTTGGTGGTAACAGCGATCTCTCTCTCTGAAATGATTCTGTGCCCTTCAAAATTGAGGTGCTCCAACACAAAAGAGGCAATGTTGCTAGCAACAGATACAACAGAAGGAGATAAATTTACAGGACTGTTCTCACGACGAGCTGTAAGCAGCATTGCTTTCCCCAGCTCCATAAACAGATGGTTTATATGGTAAGAAAGTGACCTCATCATGTCGCAGCAGGATGAATGCTCAGATTTTTTCTTCTCCTCAACTGACTTTGGATTTGCATTGGATGAACTTGAAGGCTGATCCTGGGAAGTCGAGGGAAATCCTGTACTAGGGTATCTATCAGCACCAATTCTGTGAGAGTCAGTGGCTGCACGACCCATATCACGATAGATATTAATAAGGTCGGACACCTGAGACTCTATGTTCCACCCAGAGCCCCGTCGCCTTAAAAGAGGATCAAGATATTGCCTAAAGGAAGTGTATCTGTTATCATCACTGTCACCAACAGCAGCATCAGCTTGCTGGGCCTCGTTTGGTGAAGGAGAACTAGCTTCAGGCTCTACTTTCTTCTCTTCAAAAAGTGAGATTTGCCAAAGCACTTCACGATGAACTCGTCCAATATCTTCCATGACATCCCTGCTGAGATCTCCAAATTCTGAGAGTAGAGCGTTTATCCAGCGATTGTCTTTCGATGCCGCAAGAAAGAGCAGAAATTCAACAATGAAAAGCGATGGAACAGTCCCTTTTTCCAACTTAATCACTTCACATGACCGAGAAACTGTACCAAGTTCCTGTAGGGCATTCTTCAAGTGCTCCTTTAAAGAGGAGCAAAATGCACGTGCAAGTGGAGTAGAATGCTGCTGAGTAAAGCCCTTGAATACCATAGTACTGTGCAAGGCAATAGGCATCCCACCAGATGACTGGGTGATGCTAGGTCGCAACAAGAGTGTCAATAGAGTCTGTAGACCTCCCTTCTCTACAAATAGCCGGCAAGTTTCTGAATTCTCCATTGTCCGGTGCACCAATACCATGACATGGAAAATGCTCAAATGAGAAAACTGCTCATCATTAGTTCCATCAGCGCCAGAATCCATAGCGCTCACTAAATCACGCCCTTCAACATCTGTTTCCATATCTGTTCTTCCTCCAGAGCTGGTTGATTCCATGATTCTATCTTCACAAGGTGAAGATAGTTTGTTGATTATTTCAATGATGATGTCAACACCCGTACTTCTCAGTGACTGCACATGACGAAGAAGCTCTTCCACCGCATTGGCTAAGAGGACAACACCTTCATTCATTGGTATCAAATATTTCCTACTCGTGAAAGAGTCCACAAGAAAACGCAGTGCTGACGTTTCCCTGACAGTCTCAAGTCCTTGGTTGTTAAGACAAATTGCACCCAGGCCATTAGGTACACATATAAGAGCTTTACAAGACGGAATCACCCCTGCAGTCACTGATGCCAGAAAAGCATCAGGAAGACCAATTTCCTTCAAAGCAGGAAAGCATGTAGGGTCCTTATGTATTATCTCGCTCATAACAGTGACTGAAGAGAAGTAAATATCGCCACCAAACTTGCCTACATTCTGGAATATAAGGGAAAGTGACATGGGCAGAGAGTTATCATTGGAGCTTTGAGAGCGAGCAGGATTTGCAGGAGAATATGTAGCAGAACCCAATGCCTTGAGCAAAGCCTTAATTAAGCGCTTCTGGGAGTAGAGATCATCTTCTGATTTCAATGTATCACTAGCGACGACTGGAGTAAGACTGTCAGCAACACCAATAACACGCTGCACCTCCACATGTAACCTCTGAGACAAAAGTTCCACACCACCCAAATCTTTAAACAAGGAAACAGCAGGACTGCTGTACTCCATCAGCTTCTGAAGGGTCTTTACAGCCAAACAGACAAGATGCATGTGGAAAGGATCCTTATCTTGGAGGAGGGGCAGAAGAGGGGGAACCATCCCTGAACCTCTAACAGTAGTCCCAGAACTTGAAGACGACAATACATGAAGCAAAAAGAACTGCAGAAGTGCATCAACAATTAAAGGAGATGAAGTATCATTAGGGCTACTGAGGGACGATATTGCTTTCTGCAGAACACCGAGCAAGACCATGCGGTTTCCACCAGCAGAGATAATACTTGAGCCACTCAGTATCCTAGCTCGCTCATGAGATGATGCATATGCTGCTAACTGTGCTCCCAGTGCAAGCATAGCCAATGCACGGATAGGCCCGGGAATAATATCCTCTGACCGAACAAGTCGGATTAACTCATTTATGTACTCCGGCTCATTTGTGAAGAACGATGTGAGTTCATCATGGGCATCACCTGATTGAACAAGGACAATGAAAGAAAGGAGACTTATGCGGCTATATAGCCTGCATGTCCTTGGGGAATTAAAGGCATGTGCATATCTTATCCTTGTAAACAAGGCAAACCGGTGCTCTAGAGGCACATTAAACTTGCTAATGCATTGATTCAATATGATCAAGTCATCCTCCTTCTGGAGGTGCAGATCTGGGATATGTATCACACAGAGATTAGATGACTTGTTCTTGTCACTGGTTTGGTCAATATCTTGGACAGGTACCAAATTATACTCGAAATGAAGGGTGGACCCAAGACGATGTTGTGTAACATCATATTTGTTCTCCATATCTGCTGGGAACAAGCATAAACCGTCCTGCTGATTTCGCTCATTTGCCACAGCACAAGAATATAAACCAAGACCTTCCTCCTTGCTACCCCATCCTTGGGCCAATGATAAAAGATGACTGTTTATAGCTCCACAATTGATCAGTTTTCCATTCATATGTAATTTTGAAGGATTTATTTTCACCAATGCAGCGAGAGTTTCCAAAGCCGCCACAACTATCTCAGGATCTGATGATGCCAGCAGAAGCTTAAAATGCTGACACAAGAGTACAGGACAATGATCAGTAAGTGGAATAAAAACAAGGGTCTGAATTCCCTCCTTTGAAACATTAGCAAAGAGTTCAAAAGCAAATGAAAAGAACACCAGCTTACCTCAAGGCCAGCAAAAGAAGATTTATTTTGGCAATTTTCCAGCACAATCTGCATAACTCTCAAAATTTGTGATATGGTATTCTTTGTCAACGGTTCACCCTCAGCCATATTATCAGACAACAGAAGATCCTTCCTAGTAGAAATGTATGCCTTGAAGTATGTATCGAAGTGCATAAACAGAGGCTTCCAATGGTGAAAATTTCCCTGCAAGCGAGTGTTGAAAGTAAGTGAATAATAATGAAAATAAGTGCAGGCATATATGCAAACCAAATTCTTGAGAAGCAAAATTGTCACCTTATTGAACTCCCAATGGAAGCCTGATAGTGGTATGGCAATGTCATGTAGTGGAATGTTGATGACACGATCAATAAATGCTTTAACTTTTGCTGGCTGCAGATACACACAAAGCAATTGATGACCAAAATGTCCATCTCAACAGGTGCTTCAATGATACGCTATATGAATGGTGTCAATAAATGTAGAAAAGCACATACCCCCAACAAATCAACCTCAATCAATAAAACAAATATTCAATAAACAAGCATACTAGAATGTCATCTACTCCAAGGTGAATTGGCCATTGAAGTTCGTCAAGTTAGTTAGGAATAAGTGGCTCTCAGACATTAAAGCTTATACAATTTTACCTCAAGACATTAGAGCATACAAGTTTACCTCGCGTTCTAATTTGTTCAAGGTCCTAGTACTTAGATCATTTGAAATTCTGGCTACACCTTAAAGTATATATACTTTTAGCTTTGAAATTCATTAGTGATGAACTAAGAACTACAGGGCACTGCCGAATTTGCAAAATCAAAATAATGTCCTCTAATCAAATGCTCAATCTAGAGACAGATGAAATATTAGCTAACAGTTTCAAAGCAAGTATTATAAGAAACTAAAATACATCCAAAACAATGTGCAACCTCAGTGAGTTACGAGCAAATAAAATATATTTTTGAAGTAAAAGTGTTTAACCAGGATGACAACTATTAATGACCAGTACAGCAACTACTGCAAGTATTGTCCTTCACTGGGCACATAAGATAAAACTGTAACATAAAAACAAGTTGCAGGATAGTCCATTCAGATGTGACCCATAACTTCTGAAGCAGATAGAACTGCGTGAGTAAGAAAAAACAAAATGGAAAACAAACCTTTAAACGTAAGAACCATAAACTAGGAACAAATGCATCCATTAAAACTAGTTTGATGCTTCTCGACATGGGATGAACCTCAAAGAAGGGACATTAGAACAAGATACTATTTGCACATGGAAAGGAAATCTTAAATCCACTATTGCAAGTTCCTTGGCAACAAAAAGCACCGAAGTACCTAGGTACTTACAAATAAACATGTAACAGTAGAAGACACAAGAGCGCATGCATGAACATGAACGTAGAGACAGTATATCTTGTACCAAGATCACCCAACCACAAACACCAAAAATAGAGATCACCTGAACACTAACCAGTAGTGCCCGCAGCGCCACTTCCCAAGCTTTACACCTAGCCCAAGCGAGGCTCACCCACCGGAACACTTACCCCAAACCCAGCAACGACAGCATCAAATCAAAACCCTAGCCTAACTAGCGAGCATTCAGCCAGACAAGCATGTTTGCCCCTACAACCACCACTATCAAAACCCTAGATTAAAAGAACGCGAACGCAATCTAGGGAAGAGGGGACTCACGGGCTCGGAATCAACTTTTATCGCCGGCGACACGGCTCTGCTGCCAGACAGGATCTGCTGCAGCCGCAGCGGGAAGCTGGCCCTGTGTGCCGCCATCGCCGCCGCCGCCATCTTCGATTGGATTTCTCACCTGTGCCTCACCTTCGCAACGAACACAACGTCAAAACAATCAGCAACACGATAAAAAAAATCCCCTAAATATCTCTCGAAAACCCTAGCCCGATCGCGGCGGCAGGGACCGGGGACTGGTTGGGTACCTTGGGGGTATTAGACCGACGAGGAGAGCACATCACCCGCGGGCCGCGGGGGAGGAAGCCGCGAGGTTAGGGAAGTGGGCGCCGAGGAGGGATTCGGTGGCGGCGAAGGGAAGACGGGGAGATAGAGAGAGAGAGTTGAGGAGTTTGGGTATGAAGAGAGGGGAGAATACAGGGGGTGCTTTTGTGAAGAGGCGGAGGAGAAAAAGGAGGCGCAGTGGGTCACGGGCGCGGCGCGTGACGGGCTCGGCAGGGCTTTGGCTGGATTTCCAGCTTGTCCTTCGCCTCCGGGCTTCTTCTATTTTTATAAGCATCTAGTCACGGCCCGCCAGCCCTACCCAGGATGCAAAATTATCAGGATATTATAACCGGCACCCAGGCGTGGTGCTTTCTCGCCTCCTCGAGAACTTAGCGAGTACTACGTGGCCAGCTATGCTACTCCTCCTCGCGCTAGCTCCAGTCACCAGGGACATGATCTCCACCAGGTTCAATCTACAGCGGTTTCTGCAGATGCTCAGGCTAGCAGGGGAGGCCACGGGAATCAGGATGTTTCTCCGCAGATGCAGGCATTGGCGCCAGCCTTCAAGACGCCACGGGCGCCATGAGGACACTTGGTTGGAATTGCCAGGGCGTGGGCAAGGGCCTTGGCAATCCTAAACTCCGACACCTTGCCCGGATGATCAGCGCCACAAAACCAAAGGTAACTTTCATTTCTGAAACAAAGAACTCTAAGCTTACTGCCTCTCAAATTTCTGCTCATTTTGATATGCACGATAGCATTGTAGTGCCAGCGAGAGGTCGTGCAGGGGGGATGTGGATGATGTGGTCTGATGATGTTGAAGTGACGATCCACCTCACGTCATTCTATCTAGTATTAGCTGTAGCCAAGGATAAATCTAAAAACCTTGAATTTGGTCTTATTTGTATCTATGGTGACCCGTACCATCGAAACTCCTCGAGCATCTGGCAGCAGATCGCTAATTTTGTGTATTTTAACAATGGGTTGTCGATGCTCTGTATCGGAGATATGAATGACCTGTTGTATGACTCTGATAAGAGCACTCCGAATGTTAATCGTAGGCGTATAGCCTCCTTTAAATCTGCTGTGAAGCTTTGTGGGCTCTTTGACCTAGGTTACAGTGGCCCGGCCTACACCTGGACCAACAGAAGATTTGCGTCTAAACCCCTGTTTCAAAGGTTGGATAGATGTCTTGTTAATCATGAATGGTGCATGAACTACCCTGCCTCGAATGTTTACAGCATGCCGTTTTTACCTTGCTATAGTGATTATGCTCCCATTTTGCTGTCCACCAATGGTAAAATGAGAAAACCTAAAAGAACCTTTAAGTTTGAAAACTGGTGGATGAAAGAAGAAGACTTCAAGGATTACTCCAAAAGTTGTTGGCCGCAAAACCCTAACATGCCTTTTACCAATAAATTGTCTCATCTTGCCTCTAGTCTCAAAGTTTGGTGCAGGAAGAAGAAACCCTTGCAGGAGGAGCTTCAAGAGCTAGAGAAAGAGATTGAAAAAAATCCAAATTCTCCCTCTTGATCAGCAGGACCACGCGAAGGAAGCTACTCTGGTGCAAAGGTATGAACAAACTCTAACAAAGCTGAATGATTCTTACCTGCAGAGAGCCAAAAAGAATTGGGCTAAAGATGGTGACAGAAACACTGCCTTTTTCACCGTTCCATTGCCAAAAGAAGAAGGAAAAACTCTATCTTCTCAATAAAAGATGAGCAGAATCTTACTCACTTTATGCCTGATAAAATTGCTGGGGTGTTTAACGCTTACTTTAAATCCATTTTCACCACCTCCAAGCCTAGCTCCTCTTCTACTCACTTCCCTGACTCAGGAGAACCACCACCGGATGACCCTACCTATAAAAATCCTGATAAACAAGAAATTTGGCAAGTATTAAATGATATGAAGCGTAACGCCTCTCCTGGCCCAGATGGCTTTAATGTTGAGTTTTATCTTGCCATCTGGGACTGGATTGGTGATGAAGTTCATAAGCTAGTTGTGGATTTATTTAGCTCTGGTTTGCTCCCAGATAAGGCCAATGACACTCACATTGCTCTCATTCCTAAAAAGCTTGTCACTACTGTTCTCACGGACTTCAGACCCATCAGTCTCTGCAATGTGATTTACAAAATTATAGCCAAGTGCATTGCTAACAGGTTGAAGCCTCATCTTCCCGATTACATTGATCCTGCTCAACAAGCTTTCATCCAAGGGAGAAGAATTAGTGACAACATTATTGTTGCTCAAGAAATCTCTCACTCTTTTCAGCTCTCCTCCTGGAAGAACAAAGCTTTTATGCTAAAAATTGACCTTGCCAAAGCTTTTGATAGGGTGGAGTGGAGCTTCATCGAGACAGCCCTGGCTCGTAAAGGGCTGCATGGGCATTTCATAAAGTTAGTCCATGCATGTGTCTCTTCCCCCAGGTTCTCGGTCATTATCAACGGCCAAGCCTATGCCACGTTCCGGAGCTCGCGAGGTATAAGACAAGGGTGCCCTCTTTCTCCATATCTCTTTATCCTTGCCATCAACAAGCTGTCCATTGCACTTGGGGAGGCACTGGCGGCAGATAACCTCTATGGTATCCTTCTAGGACCAAACTGCCCTCCTATTCATTCGCTACTCTTTGTTGACGATCTTCTTATATGTGGCCAAGCCACTCCCTTTGAAGCAGCCGAGATCAAACGTATCCTAACCGATTTCTGCATGGCGTCTGGCCAGCTCCCGAACTGGGACAAATCTGGAATCCTTTTCAGCTCTGGTGTAGACAATCCCACGAAGCAGGACATACAAGAAATTTTTCCTGTTCCCATCATGGATGAATCCTTTATTCATCTAGGCCACCCACTTGTTCTCCCTGCCAAAAACAGGAGTGATGCCTATGATTTTATTCTTCAAAAATTCAAAAACAAGCTCTCAACCTACAAGGCCAACTCTTTATCGCATGCTGCCAGAGTGGAACTGATTAATTCAGTCTTTTCCTCCATACCTGTTTACTATATGTCTAACATAATCTTCTCCAAGAAATTCATAGCAAAAATCAATGAAGTCATCAGAACCTTTTGGTGGACTGGCGTTTCTTCTGAACCTACGACCAAAGCCATCTGCCTCACTGCTTGGAAAACATTTGCGCGCCAAAAAAGGAAGGGGGGCTTGGAATTCAAAACTTGTGGGCCGTTAATCATAGCTTCATTCTCTCAGCGGCCTGGCGTATCGCTGAAAAGCCCATGCTACTCCAAGTTGATGTGGGAGCAAACTGTCCTTGTGCGTGGTGATGACCAGCCCGTTGGGAACCCCAAGAGGAAGGTATGATGAGTGTAGCGGCTAGTTTTCCCTCAGTTAAGAAACCAAGGTTTAATGTCGATCTTGAAGAAGAGAGACGGTGACGACTGAAGGTGATGCAGACTGGCTTAGTAACACTCCAACAAGGGCGCCGTTAACGATACTTGTTGACTCGTCTTCGGCCAGTAGCAACGCGGAACCTGCACACACACAAACAAATACTTTGTCCCCAACTTGCGATGAGGTTGTCAATCTCACCGGTTTGCTTGAAACAAAGGTTATGAGTGTATCGAGTGGAAAACAGTAGTAATATGCTAGTAAAGTAAACAGTGCGGGAAAAGTAAACAGGTGATTGCAATATGATTAAAATAGGACCGGGGTCCACAGTTCACTAGTGGTGTCTCTCCATAGATAAATAACATGCTGGGTAAACAAATTACAGTTGGGCAATTGATAGAATAAAGATAACGTGATATGTCAAGAAGATCACTATGAGATTCACTCTGGGCATTACAACAAAATACATAGACCGCCATCCAACTGCATCTATGACTAATAATCCACCCCCGGGGATATCATCCGAACACCCTAGAAGTATTAAGTTGCGAACAACAGATAATTGCATTAAGCAAAGTGTGTAATGTAAACAAAGCATATGCCCTTGAGCATATGAATGTTGTTTTCTCCCTAGTAGCAACAGCACATCTACCACCTTAGAGGTTTCTGTCACTCCCCCAGGTGAAATAGAGACATGAACCCACTATCGAGCATAAATACCCCCTCTTGGAGTCACTAGCAACTACTCGGCCAAGATAGCTACTAACAACGGAGAGCATGCAAGATCATAAACAATATAGAGATAACAAAAGATATAATTCAGTACAGCAACTTAATCATAAACACCAATATTCATCGGATCCCAACAAACCAACATCATAGTATTACATAACGGTGATCCCAATCATGTAGGGCAGCTCATGAGATCTAAACATGAAGCACATGGTGGAGAAGACAACCATCTAGCTACTGCTATGGACCCATAGTCCAAGGTAGACTACTCACTCATCGCTCCGGAGGCAAGCATGGCGATGAAGAAGACCTCCGGTGGCGATTCCCCTCTCCGACAGGGTGCCGGGAAGAGCTTCTGGACCCTCCCGATCTTCGGGTCGACGGCGGCGGCGGATCGCGATGTATTCTGGAAAACTGATCGGGCCCTTAGGTTTTTCTCGTCAGGGGGTATATGTAGGCGAAAGGAGGCTGTCAGAGGTGGAGCCACGCGGCCTCACAAGGGGGTGGCGCGGCCAGGGGCCAGGCCGCGCCGCCCCTGTGTGGGGGGGCCACGTGGCCCCCCTCCGTCAGGTCTTCGGATGTTTGGGAGCTCCCCGGTGAAATATGACTTCAGGAACTTGTTTCGTCCAATTCCGAGAATATTTCCTATGTATCACTTCTGAAACACAAAAACAGCAGAAAATAGGAAACTGGCACTGTGGCACTTCGTTAATAGGTTAGGTCCGGAAAATGTATAAAAGTACCACTAAGTGTAACGAAACAATAGGCAAATGGTGTAAAACAAAACATGGAGCATCAAAAATTATAGATACGTTTGAGACGTATCAAGCATCCCCAAGCTTAACTCCTGCTCGTCCTCGAGTAGGTAAGTGATAACAAAAGAATAATTTTTGAGGTGACATGCACCTACACAATCTTGATCATATATGTAAGCATTGGTGAGCTGGGATCAATAGAACTTAAAACATGGGCATGAAAGATATAATCATGACAATAAGAGCTTAGCAACCATGTTGTAAACATGCAAATGAACACAAACAAAAGATCATGATAATGAAACAATGAAAGTCAAACGTGTGTTCTAATCATAAGGAAAAACATACAAAAGGTTTTCAGCTTGTCCTTCAAAGAGAGCAAAACATAAATGCATAGGACACCTCAAAGTTTAAGAGGGCGACTAGATACAAATAATTTAAGAACAAGTGAAACCAACAATATGAGTCAATCAATGAACCTTGGGACAATGCATATCATACTAAGAATGACAACTATGCTCTCTTAATGGTGCATAAAGAAAGAAGGTGGTGACTCAACATAAAAGTAAAAGAAAGGCCCTTCGCAGATGGAAGCAGTGATTTAAACATGTGCTAGAGCTTTTCATTTGTAAAACAAAGATAAAACTTGATTTTGAGAGGTGGTTGTCTTTGTCAACGACTGGCAATGGGGTTCTTACTATCTTCCATACAAAAATAAAGCAAGTTTTTGAGAGAGAGATTGGCACTTCGTGCTCTTTTTATAAAACTTGGCACTCCTCCCCACCTTTTCCTTTCACATACCATGGCTAACCGATTCCATCGGGTGCCCACCAATATTCACATTCATTGGAGGAGTGCCTTTTTTCTTTTTTTCTCTCTTTTTTTTCTTTTTGGAATAAACAATATGGAAGATAGCAAATCCGACCACTACGTCCCCATGAGCTGAAAACAGTGTCACAAAACGAGAAGTATTTTGAAGGTTTTTGAAAGGTAGCACACGAAAATTTTACTTTGGAATGGCTTACAAATACCATGCATAGGAATTTATAGTGGACACAATGGCAAACTTGGCTTTTAGGAGTTGGATGCACGAGTAGAGCTCATACTCAGTACAAGGTGAGGGCTAGCAAAAGACTGGGAGCGACCAACTAAGAGAGCAATAATGGCCATAATCATGCAAAGCGACAAAGCGACATTAAAAGAAGCATATGATGGCATCAAAAGTCAAAAACTAAATGATCATGAAGGCTAATGGCGACTTTGTAAGAGTCTAACATGTGTGAGCATGCGCCAAGTCAACCCAAATAAAGCATCAAGGCGAAAACCAAAATAATGCTTCCATACAATAAAAACAATGCATGATTTTTTCAAAGGCTCATTAAGCAATCTCAGTTATTTGAGACAAGTCATGCTACAGCAAAACCACTAAGCATACTATCAAAAAGACATCAAGCATGACATGAAAAAGCCTAAGCCGCAGTCTACACAAGCTCCTTCTTGTACCACTATTTTGCACAAAGCTTTTTCTCTTTTCCAACACCATTTGAAATTTTTATAAACACCTCTTTTGATGAAAACCAATAAAGATCAGAGGCAAAAATACACCTTGATGAAAAGATATGACAAGATCTGAACGCGTATCAAGGCGAAAACGAAAACCAAAAGCAGTAGCAGACAAAGTAGAATGCTCGATTTTTAATAAGAGTGAAAACTAGAGCATTCTTTGCAAATGAAAACGAGTACATCTCCTCCAAAGGAAATTTGTTGGGGTCCAACCATTTATTGCAGCAAACAAACAAACTAAACAAACTAAGAAAACTAAAACAATTGACGCTCCAAGAAAAACACATAGTGCATGAAGCAATAAAAATATAGTGTTTTGAAAGGTGACCTGATTTTTGCCGATGAAGAAGGGGTGCCTCGGGGGCATCCCCAAGCTTTGACGCTTGTACTTCTTGGATATTTCTTGGGGTGATGCATGGGCATCCTCAAGCTTGAGCTTTTGTCCATTCTTCAACTCATCTCATCATTCTCCAATCCCTACACTTGAAAACTTCCTTCATATAAAACTAAACACAATTCTATTAGCAACATTAGTGCAAGCATAAAATATATTCAACCTATTTTAGCTTCAGGTTTCAACCCAAAACCACCACATATAAAGTATATACTACTGTAGCAACTTCCACAAGAGTTCCATGATCAAAAAGAACTCAAAAGAAAGCGATAAAGTGGCAAAAACAAATATTGGCAGAAATCTGTCAAAACTGGACAGCTGATAATGGACGAATTTTTGAGGGATTTTCCGTTGCTCAAATCAAAAAGTGTTCAACTAAGAAAAGTTTGGATATAACCTGGGGCATATGCACAAGAAATCGCAGGTCCAAAAGATAAACAGAGAATTTTCACGAATTTTTACGGTGCAGCACCGAAAACAGTTTCAGGACAGCAATAACCCCAAATCTTTACCTCACTCAAATTAGAGGCTTCTCTTGGCACAAAAACGAAATAAACAAGATAAGGAGCGGTCATTACAGTAGTAATGACTTCCAAGACTCAAATAAAAGAAAAAGTACTGAAAAGTAAACAATGGGTTATCTCCCAAGAGTGCTTTTCTTTAACGCCTTTGAGCTAGGCGCAGAAAATTGCGAATCAAGTAATATCAAGTGATGAAGTGCTAGTTACCTCAGTAGGCTCTTTGAAGGTTCCCGAAGATGATTCAACCTGCAAGTTACCCTTAGTGGAGCTAAGAGTCTTACCAATCTTAAGAACATGTTGAGATTTAAGCGCAGAAACCTTGGGAACATACATAAATTTTTGCTCTTTTCCAACAAACACTTTCTCCTTCTTAAATTTAAGAGAAGAGAAGATTAAACTAAGAGTTTCCATAGACTCCTCTAGTTTACCAATCCTCAAGTTTTGATTGTCATGAGTAGTGCTAGCCTCTAAAATGGTAATTCTCTTACCAATATTTTCTATTAATTCACTATCGCGGCTAGCATTTTCTAGGATACTTGGCAAACTTTTTTCTAAGGAGCTGAGCTTTTCTACCACCTCTTCCAAGGTGGTCTCAGTCTTAGCAACATGAATAGGCGGTACTCCCACTAAACTTTCAATTATAGTGCATGCTTCTCCCGCGGGAGTACCCAGAAAATTACCTCCTGTAAGAGTATCAAGAATATACCTATTCCAGCTAGATATACCAACATAAAAATTTCTGAGGAGGATCGTGGTGGAGTGCTTTTTGGTACACCTATGATGAGCATTGTTAACACGGTACCAAGCATCTTTTAAACTTTCTCCCCCTTGTTGCTTGAAACTACGAACTTCTACTTCAGGATTACTCATTGTAACAAAACTAAAAACAGATAAGTAAAAACAACTACCAAGGATTCTAATTTTTTTGGATTTTTGATATAAAAAGCAATGCAGGTAAAATAAATAAAAGTAAAGCAAAACAAATAACAAAGTAAAGTATGTGTGTGCGAAGAACTCCCCTCGCAGAAGTCTTCTCTCTTCCCCGGCAACGGCGCCAGAAAAGTAGCTGCTACTCCAAGTTGATGTGGGAGCAAACTGTCCTTGTGCGTGGTGATGACCAGCCCGTTGGGAACCCCAAGAGGAAGGTATGATGAGTGTAGCGGCTAGTTTTCCCTCAGTTAAGAAACCAAGGTTTAATGTCGATCTTGAAGAAGAGAGACGGTGACGACTGAAGGTGATGCAGACTGGCTTAGTAACACTCCAACAAGGGCGCCGTTAACGATACTTGTTGACTCGTCTTCGGCCAGTAGCAACGCGGAACCTGCACACACACAAACAAATACTTTGTCCCCAACTTGCGATGAGGTTGTCAATCTCACCGGTTTGCTTGAAACAAAGGTTATGAGTGTATCGAGTGGAAAACAGTAGTAATATGCTAGTAAAGTAAACAGTGCGGGAAAAGTAAACAGGTGATTGCAATATGATTAAAATAGGACCGGGGTCCACAGTTCACTAGTGGTGTCTCTCCATAGATAAATAACATGTTGGGTAAACAAATTACAGTTGGGCAATTGATAGAATAAAGATAACGTGATATGTCAAGAAGATCACTATGAGATTCACTCTGGGCATTACAACAAAATACATAGACCGCCATCCAACTGCATCTATGACTAATAATCCACCCCCGGGGATATCATCCGAACACCCTAGAAGTATTAAGTTGCGAACAACAGATAATTGCATTAAGCAAAGTGTGTAATGTAAACAAAGCATATGCCCTTGAGCATATGAATGTTGTTTTCTCCCTAGTAGCAACAGCACATCTACCACCTTAGAGGTTTCTGTCACTCCCCCAGGTGAAATAGAGACATGAACCCACTATCGAGCATAAATACCCCCTCTTGGAGTCACTAGCAACTACTCGGCCAAGATAGCTACTAACAACGGAGAGCATGCAAGATCATAAACAATATAGAGATAACAAAAGATATAATTCAGTACAGCAACTTAATCATAAACACCAATATTCATCGGATCCCAACAAACCAACATCATAGTATTACATAACGGTGATCCCAATCATGTAGGGCAGCTCATGAGATCTAAACATGAAGCACATGGTGGAGAAGACAACCATCTAGCTACTGCTATGGACCCATAGTCCAAGGTAGACTACTCACTCATCGCTCCGGAGGCAAGCATGGCGATGAAGAAGACCTCCGGTGGCGATTCCCCTCTTCGACAGGGTGCCGGGAAGAGCTTCTGGACCCTCCCGATCTTCGGGTCGACGGCGGCGGCGGATCGTGATGTATTCTGGAAAACTGATCGGGCCCTTAGGTTTTTCTCGTCAGGGGGTATATGTAGGCGAAAGGAGGCTGTCAGAGGTGGAGCCACGCGGCCTCACAAGGGGGTGGCGCGGCCAGGGGCCAGGCCGCGCCGCCCCTGTGTGTGGGGGCCACGTGGCCCCCCTCCATCAGGTCTTCGGATGTTTGGGAGCTCCCCGGTGAAATATGACTTCAGGAACTTGTTTCGTCCAATTCCGAGAATATTTTCTATGTATCACTTCTGAAACACAAAAACAGCAGAAAACAGGAAACTGGCACTGTGGCACTTCGTTAATAGGTTAGTTCCGGAAAATGTATAAAAGTACCACTAAGTGTAACAAAACAATAGGCAAATGGTGTAAAACAAAGCATGGAGCATCAAAAATTATAGATACGTTTGAGACGTATCAGCCCACCAGCCACCTCCACCTCATTTTAAAATCTAAATACTTTCCTGAGACCAGCTTTTGGCGCCCCAGCTCCACTGCTCCAGCCTTCTGGGCCTCGGTGATGAAAGTCATGCCAATTCTCCAGAGAAACTCTTTCTACCAGCTTGCCGAAGGAAGCATCTCGATCTGGAGCTCGCCTTGGTGCTCAGCTTGGCAACATGTCTACGACGATCTTATCATTCAGTAGCCTGGCTTCTAGTACCCGGCATTCCCAAGGGATCTCTGGACTCCGGGAGAGAAGTCTTGGGACAGTAATCTAGTGAGGTCTCTCTTTGCGCAGAGAACTGCTGATAGCATCCTGGACACGTCCATTCTTCCTGTTAATGAGAAAGATATCCTATGCTGGAAACTAACGCCGAACGGCAAATGTTCTACCAAAGCTGCATACAAAATTTGCTTGCAGGTTTTGCAGGAGAATGGAATGCCCTCCCCAGCGCCAGTTAGTGACGACGTTAAACAAATCTTGGCGCAGGTTTGGAAATCCAAAGACATGATCCCCAGAATAAGAACGTTCATATGGAGAATCTTAAGAAGGGCCCTTCCGTCAGGTAACAGAGCTTCTAGATTTTCTAGTCACATTGAAAAGGACTGCTGTAGATGTGGTGTTCCTGAAACAGATATGCATCTGTTCTTTCTCTGCCCTTTTGCTAAGGCGGCTTGGTTTGACAAGCCTTGGTTCCTCAGAACCGAAGTTATTACTCAGAATATGCACTCGGTTGCCTTGGTTATTAAATCGCTGCTTTGGCTGAATCACCCTGAAGCAAACCTAACCTCAGTCGCCACCTTTATGTGGTGCATCTGGAAGGCTAGGAACGATGAGCTTTTTTGCAGGAAGAAACACAAGCCCCAGCAGATGGCAATCCAAGCCAAAGCGTTGATCAACAACCTGGAGACTCAACCTGCAACCATCCAGCGACAAGAGCAAGCTACCCGCACCCCGAACGAAAGAGCTAATCCCCCAAAATCCAGAGATTCGGTAAGCACTGACTTCTATTTTGCAGGGCCTAAGCTGTACGTCGATGCGGCATGGAAGCTCCTATCGGACCCCGGGTTCTAAGCTATACAGAGATGTTATGTGTATTAGTCACGCTAGCAACGAGTGATACTGGGGTTACCAGTCCCAGGCCGGAACACCATCGGCAGGCAGGCCGGAATTAAACATCGGCTCTACACATCTCGAAGCGCCATGAAACTAATCATAACCAAGACTGCATAACAGAGAGCTCGAGAGCCTTAAACCCCTCTCGTGCACTTTATATCCATACACGCATCATGCACGAGATGGGTAACCACAACTGGTAATACAACAGTGACTCTACGACTCAAAGTAGTAGTTCAAACTCTTAACAGAGTAAAGATCCAACTTATTACAAGCATAGGTCACTGACCCAACATTACATCAAGCAACAGAAAGCAAATATGTTATGCTACATAACAGGATAGCAAATGGCCTAAGAGGCCCTGAACATAAGCGACATCCCAACCCGTAGATCTTAGGCTGCTGCCTGGGAACCCCAAACTAGTCGTCGAAGTCGATATCGGCGTAGAAACCACCTTCGTTGCCTGCGGCGGTCTCTTCCGAGGAAAAACAATATTAAACAAGGGTGAGTACGAGGGTGTACTCAGCAAGCTGACCTTCTACACTATATGGATGGCATCAAGGTCTTTTGTGTAGCTCTTTGCAGAAAGCAAGTTTTCTTTGCGAAAATGACACAAGGCGAGGACTACTCAGAATTTGTAAAGGGGATAAGAGAGCGTCTCGCAAACTCTTTTAATCCTGGAGCATCCACCGAATCATTACCTTCAAAAACCCACTCATTCCGATCACCCCCTCGACCCCGAGGAAGTGATCCAGAGTCTCACTCTTAAGTTGGCACTTTTACGATTAAGTTCATGTTGTCTATGATCTAGTATCTGTCTCCAAGTCGTCCATAACCGTGGACACGGCTTTTCAAAAAGATTTAACCCTGCAGGAGTGCACAACTTTGCCCACACGTGACGATCGTCCCCTGGACCCTCGCGAAGAATCTTAGCGGGGTGATGATCGCCTACAACCTTTACCTTACATCGACCTATTCCATGAGCCACGCCAAAAGGTCTAAGTCCTCCATCGCAAGATGGCCTTTCTCCGACGTGGAACCTTTTGTTGTGAGTCGAGATTGGTTTACCAGAGGAATCCACCTCAATCAACCTCGGCCACGTCCCTGTATGTATGCACCTTTTCCACCATCTCATTTCAAAACATTTTCAATGCGTATGTCGAATAGAAAGCCCGGACTAGGTAGCTCATGGATAAGTCTAAGCAAGTTAGTCAGTCGACAGGAGTCCCATACCTCCACGTGCGGTTGTACGCTCGTCTTGGATCAAGAGACAAGAACTCGGGTCCTAGGGCGGCAAGAATGAGTCAAATAACCACAACTCGCATGGCGGCTCATCCATGCCTATTGTCAAGTTTTAGCAATTCTCCACAGTACCACGACAATCTATCATGCTAGATTCATATAAGCTTCAAACCCAGATACCGGAATTGCAACAGTAAATACTAAGCATGGCTAAGCATAGAATAGTAAGTTTCCGGTGACACTAAAGCATAACCTAGTCATGCTAGGAGCAGTGGATCATAGATATATAGTTGACAATAGCAGGGCATGCATCAGAATAGGTTACTCTATGTTTCGGTAAAAGACAGTTGAACGCATGCAGATATGGTGGAGGCTCAAAACATTTGTAAACCATAGGATTAGAAATGCATCAAAAGGGATTACGCTTGCCTTGTGCTTCAATGTAGTTGATCTGAATAGTTTCGGCGTTGAGCTCGGTCACGGTCTCGGATTCTACCGAGAGGAAGAAACACCGGAAAGGAAATAACACATTCAATACAAGTGCATCGATGCGCAATCAAGTATGATGGTATGACATATTTAGAATGCACAAAATAAACCCTACGACAAGAATAATAGTTTGGAAGGGTTTCGGACGCTTCAGAGTAGCAATCCGACGAACCCTAATTTGCCATAAGGGGTTAAATTAGTTCTTCTATTTTGGACAGGGTTCAAATTGCTTAACAATGCATGAAATTGATACTAAAATGTAGAGCATGTTTTTCTGAGCATTTTGGTATATCATACATATTTTTCTGATAAACAGATAATTTTCTATGATTTTTACAAGATTCAAACCATTGCAGCAATTTTTCTGGAATTTAAAATACAAGCGGAAAACTTTTTGCACCGGGGTCTGTTTGACCCGGGGTGACTGACCAAAGGGCCCCGCGACCACGTGGGCTGGCCAGCCTGGCCTGGTCGGCTGGGCATGGCCCAGGCCGACCGGCTCCCAGGCACCTCGCCGGCGACGGCCACGGCGGGCGCTCCGACGCGAAAGGAAGAGGGGAAAGGGTCCAGGAGGACCGGGGCTCACCCTTGAGCTCGACGGCGAGGTCGGCTTGGCCGGAGATTGGTCGGCGGCTACGGATTTTGGGGCGGCGGCGGTCAGAACCTGCGGGGAAATCGGCGCTGGTGGCGGCTTCTCTGGCGACCACGGCCCGATTCCTGCTGCGGGGAAGAAGAGAAGGGCGAGGCGGAGCTTCCCGGCAAGTCAGCGGAGCTCGGGGCGGCTCCTAGCGGCGGCGGGAGGCGACGGCCGTGGTGGCGAGCTCGGTCTCTATGAACGTTTCCACGGGAGAGAGAGAGGGAGAGCCAGAGAAGGAAGGGAGAAAGAGGAGGGAGTGGCATGGCGTGCAGGGAAGCCTTCAGGGTTCTTCTCGGCGGTTCGGCGGCAAGCAGGAGGTGGCCGGTGTCGGCCAGGAGCCTCCACGCAGCTGCTTCCAGCTGGAGGAAGAGGATGACATGCATCTGCACATAACCCCCTAGACTTTCGGGTTTTTTCCTGGAAAATGTAAAACAACACCCTTTTGTCTATTTGGTGATTAAAACTTGTTCTGGGAATTAAGAAAAAAGACAGGGACCTTCCTGTAATTATTAGAAGGTCAACAAATGTTTACTTTGACACTTGGAAACAATTGGACTCATTTTGAAAACATTTGAGAGAATTTGAGTTTGATCAAATCTCAGGGTTTCTAATTTGAATTCAAATGCAAAAATTTCAGAGTGCATTTTTTTGATGATGCTTATGATGCAAGTGTCCTTTATTACAAACGTGGGATGTTACAAGTCTACCCCCCTTACAAGAATCTCGTCCCGAGATTCCTAAGAACTAGAGAAAAAGGAAGGGTACTCGGATCGAAGGCGATCCTCTCGTTCCCAAGTTGCTTCTTGTTCAGAATGATGAGACCATTGAACTTTGAGGAACTTGATAGTTCGGCCTCGAGTTTTTCTTTCAGCTTCAGCAAGGATAAGAACAGGATACTCCTGATAGGTGAGATCTTCCTGAAGATCAAGGGTGGTATGATCAACTCCATGGATTGGATCTTTGAAACAACGCTTGAGTTGAGAGACATGAAACACATCATGAACATCCGGAAATGTTGAAGGAAGTTCCAACTGATAGGCAAGCTCTCCATGCTTAGCGAGAATAGGGAAAGGACCAACATAGCGAGGAGCTAATTTGCCTTTAATACCAAAACGATGAACGCCTTTTAGAGGTGTGACTCGGAGATAGGCTTTCTCACCAATTTCATAGCTCACATCTTGATGATGACGATCATAATAGCTCTTTTGACGAGACTGAGCAGTTTTCAAACGCTCTCGAATTATGCGAACTTGATCTTCTGCTTCTTTGATCATATCCGGCCCAAAGAATTGTCTTTCTCCGGTTTCAGACCAGTTTAGCGGTGTTCGACATTTTCTTCCATATAGAGCTTCAAAAGGTGCCATGCCCAAGCTGGATTGAAAGCTGTTGTTATATGAGAATTCAGCGAAGGGAAGACACTTCTCCCAATTCTTCCCGAAAGAGATAGCACAAGCTCGGAGCATGTCCTCAAGAATTTGATTCACTCTTTCAGTTTGACCTCCGGTTTGAGGATGATAGGCAGTGCTAAAGGAAATATGAGTTCCCATAGCTTCTTGGAAGCTTTTCCAGAACCTGGAGGTGAAAAGACTTCCGCGGTCGGAGATAATCTTCTTTGGAACACCGTGAAGAGTTACTATCCAAGAAATATATAATTCTGTCAGTTGAGTAGCAGTGATATCTTCACGGATAGCTACGAAATGAGCAACCTTGGATAGACGATCAATAACTACCCATATTGCATTGTTGCCCTTTTGAGTTTTTGGAAATCCAGTGATGAAATCCATGCCAATCTCATCCCATTTCCACTCGGGAATAGATAAAGGTTGAAGAACTCCAGTAGGTCGTTGATGTTCAGCTTTTACATGACGACAAACGTCGCATTCAGCAACATACTGAGCGATTTCTCGCTTCATCCCAGTCCACCAGAACCTTTGGCGAAGATCCCGATACATCTTGGTGCTTCCAGGATGGATGGAAAGGGGTGATTCATGAGCTTCCTTAAGGATTTGCTCTTTTAAGTCTCGATGGTTTGGTACAACAATACGTTTACCGAAATAAACGGTATCTTGATGATCAAGAGAGAAACACTTAGCATCCCCGCTAGCAATGTTCTTTTTGATCATGGCAATGTCAGAATCTTGCTTCTGAGCATCTCTGATTTGCTCTTCAAGGGAAGGTTTGATTTCCAAGTTAGACAGGAAACCAGAGGGAACAACTTCAAGATTAAGCCGTGCAAACTCCTCATGAAGAGGAGGTTGGGCTTGCTTAAGCATTAGATTATTGCAGTAGGACTTCCGACTTAGCGCGTCAGCCACGACGTTGGCTTTGCCGGGTTGATAGTTAAGACCCACATCATAATCTTTGATGAGTTCCAACCATCGTCTCTGTCTGAGATTCTGATGAGGACATCCCATCTATTGATACACCCGCTGTACCTACAGCGGAACACATACAAGGACCCATCACTCGAGCTCGTGCCAAGCAACTTAACTATCAGGTACTTTCGTTTCTTGGAACTCTTTCTCACATACATGAGAATATGATGCTGCCTAAATCAGATATGTTTGTTACTCTTAGGAATGATGGACCTAGCATGGATGAGAGGGACAAGCATTGGAGCATGATCGTGCATGGAGATGGCAGCATGCGTTTGAGGATTGAAGAAGACGCCACGAGTGGAGATTTCAGAACTTTGAAGCCACCATAATGAAGGATGAAGACTTGGACGAAATATACAAAGAGCTACTTCATAATTTCGTCCATAAATACATATGGTGCTGCGTCACTTCTATTTTTGGGCCAGGCCCATGTAAATTTCGCAGCAAATAAGACAGCCACTTTTAGGAGTCCGAATTTGAGGAGAAAAGGCCTGTTAGGGGTCCGTTCGACCACCCAACCCATGGCTGGTCGCACCCCTACCTTTTCCTCCTCAAATACCCCCGTAGCCGTCATTAGAACTCGGATTTTGATTAGACTAAAAGTTAGCCCTTGCTGCAACTACGAGCTCGACTTTTGAGGCCAATCGCCCAGAAGAAGACCGCCTATTCGGAATCCCACCTTTTGAATAAAGCATACATCTTTCATCCGCAATATCTTGATTGCTGTATTAGTTCTTACTTGTTCTCGATTTCAGGTAGGAATTAAGACCCTCGCTGGTCAGGCTGATCGTGCACCCGCAAGATCAGTAACTCCCGGAGATTGTCCTAGCGATTGCATTGGCGCACGAGCTTCGCACGTGTAGTCGGATCGTCAAGCACAAACTCCACCCACCAAATCGACGTATCAAGATCTCATCGAAAGATCGGACACCTTTGCCCTATCAAGTGGTATCAGATTTCAGGTTGCTCGGTGAGATTTACTGTTTTCGTAGTTTAGATTGCATCAGTGTTCATACCTATAAACCACGAAAAAGCCAAAAAATACAGTTAGGGTTAGATCATCTCGTCCCATAAACCATCCGAGCCTTTGCATTGTCTTTTCAGTTTGCATCGTTGAATTTGTGTCTGCATCCGCGTGTCGAGTTGCTGGTCTTAGTGTCTGTTCCTTTAGAGTTTCGAGTTCGATTCACCTTAGTCCCGCCGCCGCCGCACGCTTGCACCACTGCTCCGCCATATCCTTCCACCACCACGCCATATACTTCCGCCACCGCCTTCACATAAGTTCTTGTTCGTTCTTCCCAATTTCATCCGTACCTTTTTCAGAGTCCGTGAGTTAGGTTTCGGTCGCCAGTCAAGAGGAGGAAGAAGAGCAAAAAAAAAAAAAAAAAAAAAAAAAAAAGTCAACTCCGCATCCAAGTCGGGTTGACCCGTTCCTACTAGTGCATTCCGAATTCAGTCTGAATTTTGACAGTTCCGTCAGTTTTTTGACGGTTTTCGACAGCAAATTTCAACTGGTCATAACTTTTGCATACGAACTCCGTTTTCGACGTGCGAGTACTCAAAATGTTCGTAGCGAAAAGATCTACGTGACCACAACCACTATGTCGTTGTGCGACACCCAGAACTCCCAAAAAAGGCCGGGAAGGCTGAGTTTTTGCCCTCCGAAGTTTCAGACCTGACAATTCCTGCAGATCTTCACTTATATTTTGCTTGGGAGCTGTTCCTTTCTGCTTGTGGGGCCGCGCCGTGACTTCCTTAGTGTTCTCGGCTCGCGTCTCTAGCTTGGTATAGCCTAGGACCAGCACAGTACCGTGGTTGAGCATTCTTTCAACATTGCATTGCTGTTTTGACATTTGCTGTATTTTTGCTACCATATAAGCCTTCCTACAGCTCCACATATTTCTGCACGTGCTTTGTATCGACACCTGGTAATCGCTTGTGCAATTTTGGGAGTCGCTGTTCTTTGCTGGTTGCATATCACCTTCCTCCTGTTGGGTAAGAACTTGTAAGAGCTTTGTATACCGCTTGACGGATTACGCGTGATCCCACCATATTCCGTAGTGCATAGGTATATATATTTGTGCTTGCTTCCACGCTAACCATGACAGGAACCCCGAAGGATGATGTTGATCCAGAGAAGATGACTAGTGCAGAGTTGCATGCCCACTTCACACGGCTGTTGGTGGGGCGTGCACAAGATGTGGACACACGCTTGGGTGATGTTGATTCCAAGCTTTCTGATGCGATGGACAAGATGGCTGGTCTTGAGGCATCCTTCAACACCAAGCTCGATGCCCGGTTCCAGGAAGTCCTGGCCCGTTTACCACCACTGCCACGGCCGGCCGTCCCTGTACCACGTGCTCGCCGCGTTCCTCTTACAGCTGCGGCAGCTGCTGCGGCCGCTACGGAGGCGGCCACCCAGGACGGATATGCTGCTGACGAGGGGGAAAACGAGTTCGAAGATGAAAACGAGCTCGACGAGGACGAGGTCCAACAACCTGCACCTGGCCGTCCGCGGCAATACAACCGCAACGCTCGTCCACCTCCGCGTCCGGTACGTGATGATGACCATGTGGCTAAGCTAAAATTAAATATTCCGCCATTTGAGGGTAGATATAATCCTGATGCATATCTCACTTGGGAATTAGAAGTAGAGCAACGTTTTGCATGTTTACGCTACCCTGAGCATTTGCGTGTTAGTGCTGCTACATGTGAATTTACTGATTTTGCTTCTATCTGGTGGTCTGAATATTGTCGAGTCAATCATGCTAATATTCCTGCTACTTGGCTTGGTCTAAAACATGCCATGCGTACTCGTTTTGTACCTCCACATTATCAACGAGACTTGCTTAAAAAATTAACTCGTTTAGAACAAGGCAAAAATTCTGTACAAGAGTATTATCAAGAGTTACAAACGGGCATGATTCGTTGTGGTATTGTAGAGGATAATGAAGCTATGCTTGCACGTTTCTTTGGTGGTTTAAATAAGGAGATTCAGCATATTTTAGACTACAAGGAGTACAATACTATTACTCGTTTATTTCACCTTGCTTGCAAAGCTGAACTTGAAGTGCAGGATCGTCAACCATCATGGAGAAGACCTAATAATTCTGCAGGTCGTACTTCTTCATGGTCTGCGCGCCAATCAGCTCCACCTTCTCGTGGGGATGCACCAGGTCCTTCCACCTCCAGGTATACCACGCCGACGTCAAGAACGCCACCTGCTCCTGCTCCTGCTCCATCACCATCTGCTGGTCCGACACGGAGTTCTTCTTCCATGGCCTCCACGGGGAAGACTCGCGATATTCAATGTCGCAAGTGTTTTGGGTTTGGTCACATTGAAAAAGAATGCAGAACCAAACGTGTGATGGTGGTACTTGAAGATGGCGAATATGACTCTGCAAGTGATTTTGATGATGATACATTGGCACTTATTGCTGCACGTGATGGTGCCAATTCTGATTCTGACAAGGAGATGGAGGTAATGGGAGCTGAAACTGCTGATCAATACAAGAGCTTAGTTGCACAACGTGTCTTGAGTGTGCAATTGAGCAAGGCTGAGCATGATCAACGCCACAACTTGTTTCAAACAAGAGGCGTTGTTAAGGAGAGAGCTATCCGGATCATCATTGATGGAGGGAGTTGTAACAATCTGGCTAGTATTGACATGGTGGAGAAGCTTGCTCTGCCCACACGACAACGACCTCATCCATATTACATTCAATGGTTTGAGAGCTCCCGTAAGCTCAAGGTAACAAGAACTGCACGCGTGCATTTTACTATTGGTACTTATTCAGATTTTGTTGATTGTGATGTTGTACCTATGCAAGCTTGTTCTTTGTTACTTGGTAGACCATGGCAATTTGATAGAGAATCTGTACATAATGGTAAAACAAATTAGTATTCTCTTACACATGCTGGCAAGAAAATTGGACTTAAACCCATGACTCCGGAACAAATTTTGAAAGATGATCTTGCTAGAGCTAGTAGATTAAAAAATGAGGACAAACATAAGAGTGAGAATCAGATTATTGCTGCAGATTTTGTACCACCTAAGCATTCTTCTAAATCTGATTCTAACCATGCTACTGAAATTCGTTTGAAGAATCCTTGTTTACTTGCTAGCAAATCTGATCTTGCTGAAATTGATGTCAATATTACTCCATGCTATGCTATTATTTGCAAAGAAGTACTGTTTTCATTTGAGGATATGCCTCCTTCTTTGCCACCTGCGGTTGCTAACCTTTTGCAGGAATACATGGATGTTTTTCCACAAGATGTTCCACCTGGACTTCCACCTATTCGTGGAATAGAACACCAAATTGATTTGATTCCAGGAGCTTCGCTGCCCAACCGTGCGCCATATCGCACCAATCCTGAAGAAACAAAAGAGATACAACGACAGATCCAGAGTTTATTGGACAAAGGTTATATTCGTGAGTCTCTTAGTCCATGCGCTGTTCCTATTATTTTAGTACCTAAGAAAGATGGTTCTTCGCGCATGTGTACTGATTGTCGTGCTATTAATAATATTACCATTCGATATCGTCACCCTATACCTCGTTTGGATGACATGCTAGATGAGTTGAGTGGTTCTATTATGTTCTCTAAAGTTGATTTGCGTAGTGGTTACCACCAAATTCGTATGCAATTAGGAGATGAATGGAAAACAGCTTTTAAAACTAAGTTCGGTTTATATGAGTGGTTAGTAATGCCGTTTGGTTTAACTAATGCACCTAGTACCTTTATGAGACTGATGAACGAAGTTTTCCGTGCTTTTATTGGTCGTTTTGTGGTGGTATATTTTGATGACATTCTCATATATAGCAAATCTTTAGAGGACCATTTGGATCATTTACGTGCTGTTTTCAATGCTTTACGTGATGCACGTTTGTATGGTAATCTTGAGAAGTGCACCTTCTGCACAAATAGAGTTGCTTTTCTTGGTTATGTTGTTACAGAACAGGGAATTGAAGTTGATCCAGCCAAGATTGAAGCTATTGATAATTGGCCACAGCCCAAGACGGTCACCCAAGTAAGGAGTTTTCTTGGTCTTGCTGGGTTTTATAGGCGCTTTGTCAAAGATTTTGGTTCTATTGCTGCGTCATTGAATGAGCTCACAAAGAAGGATGTGCCCTTTGTTTGGGGCGATGCACAACAAGAGGCCTTCATGATACTGAAAGATAAGTTAACACATGCTCCATTACTCCAACTTCCTGATTTTAATAAGACGTTTGAACTTGAATGTGATGCTAGTGGCATTGGTTTGGGAGGTGTGTTATTACAAGAGGGCAAACCTGTAGCATATTTTAGTGAAAAATTGAGTGGGCCTAGTCTGAACTATTCTACTTATGATAAAGAATTATATGCGCTGGTTCGGACATTAGAAACTTGGCAACATTATTTATGGCCTAAAGAATTTGTTATACATTCTGATCATGAATCTTTGAAGCATATTCGTAGTCAAGCAAAACTGAATCGTCGCCATGCCAAGTGGGTTGAATTTATTGAATCTTTTCCTTATGTTATCAAACACAAAAAGGGTAAAGATAATATTATTGCTGATGCTTTGTCGCGCCGTTATACTATGTTATCTCAGCTTGACTTCAAAATTTTTGGGTTGGAAACTATAAAGGAACAATACTTGCATGATGCTGAATTTAAAGATGTGTTGCAAAATTGTAAAGATGGTAGGACATGGAACAAATTCATCCTTAATGATGGATTTGTGTTCCGTGCTAACAAACTATGCATCCCAGATGGTTCCGTTCGTCTTTTGTTGTTACAGGAGGCGCATGGAGGAGGATTAATGGGACACTTTGGTGTCAAGAAGACGGAGGATGTTCTTGCTGCACACTTCTTTTGGCCACGCATGCGGCGAGATGTTGAGAGATTCGTGGCACGCTGCACTACTTGTCAAAAAGCTAAGTCTCGCCTTAATCCACATGGTTTATATATGCCTCTTCCTGTTCCTAGTGTTCCTTGGGAGGATATTTCAATGGACTTTGTTTTGGGATTACCTCGTACACAGAAGGGGAGGGATAGTATTTTTGTTGTTGTGGATCGGTTTTCTAAGATGGCACACTTTATTCCTTGTCACAAGACCGATGATGCTGCGCACATTGCTGAATTATTTTTTCGTGATATCGTTCGTTTGCATGGTGTGCCAAATACTATTGTTTCTGATCGTGATACTAAATTTCTTAGCCACTTTTGGAGATGTTTATGGGCTAAGTTGGGGACTAAATTGCTGTTTAGTACTACATGTCATCCCCAAACTGATGGACAAACTGAAGTAGTTAATAGAACTTTATCTACCATGCTGCGGGCTGTTTTAAAGAAGAACTTAAAATTGTGGGAGGAATGTTTGCCTCATATTGAGTTTGCTTATAATCGTTCGCTGCATTCTACCACAAAGATGAGCCCTTTTCAGATTGTCTATGGTTTTGTTCCACGTGCACCTATTGATTTGTTGCCTTTACCATCTTCAGTGCAAAATAATTTCGATGCTACACAGCGTGCTGAATTGATTTTAAAATTGCATGCAACTACTAAAGACAACATAGAACGCATGAATGTTAAGTATAAAGTTGCTGGGGATAGAGGACGAAAGCATGTTGTGTTTGAGGTTGGTGATCTTGTTTGGTTGCATTTGCGCAAAGATCGTTTTCCTGATTTGCGCAAGTCTAAGTTAATGCCACGTGCTGATGGTCCTTTTAAGGTGATAGAGAAAATCAATGATAATGCATATAAACTGGAGCTTCCTGCAGATTTTGGTACGGTAAGTCCTACATTTAACATTGCAGATTTAAAACCTTACTTCGGTGAAGAAGATGAGGTTGCGTCGAGGACGACTTCAATTCAAGAAGGGGAGCATGATGAGGACATCCCATCTATTGATACACCCGCTGTACCTACAGCGGAACACATACAAGGACCCATCACTCGAGCTCGTGCCAAGCAACTTAACTATCAGGTACTTTCGTTTCTTGGAACTCTTTCTCACATACATGAGAATATGATGCTGCCTAAATCAGATATGTTTGTTACTCTTAGGAATGATGGACCTAGCATGGATGAGAGGGACAAGCATTGGAGCATGATCGTGCATGGAGATGGCAGCATGCGTTTGAGGATTGAAGAAGACGCCACGAGTGGAGATTTCAGAACTTTGAAGCCACCATAATGAAGGATGAAGACTTGGACGAAATATACAAAGAGCTACTTCATAATTTCGTCCATAAATACATATGGTGCTGCGTCACTTCTATTTTTGGGCCAGGCCCATGTAAATTTCGCAGCAAATAAGACAGCCACTTTTAGGAGTCCGAATTTGAGGAGAAAAGGCCTGTTAGGGGTCCGTTCGACCACCCAACCCATGGCTGGTCGCACCCCTACCTTTTCCTCCTCAAATACCCCCGTAGCCGTCATTAGAACTCGGATTTTGATTAGACTAAAAGTTAGCCCTTGCTGCAACTACGAGCTCGACTTTTGAGGCCAATCGCCCAGAAGAAGACCGCCTATTCGGAATCCCACCTTTTGAATAAAGCATACATCTTTCATCCGCAATATCTTGATTGCTGTATTAGTTCTTACTTGTTCTCGATTTCAGGTAGGAATTAAGACCCTCGCTGGTCAGGCTGATCGTGCACCCGCAAGATCAGTAACTCCCGGAGATTGTCCTAGCGATTGCATTGGCGCACGAGCTTCGCACGTGTAGTCGGATCGTCAAGCACAAACTCCACCCACCAAATCGACGTATCAAGATCTCATCGAAAGATCGGACACCTTTGCCCTATCAGATTCAGATCGGGTTGGGTAAAGAGATACTTCAGACTCTGATGATCAGAATATAGCTCACAGCGATTACCAAGCAGATAATGCCGCCATTGCTTCAAGGCATGTACAACCGCTGCAAGCTCCAAGTCATGGGTTGGATAATTGAGTTCATGCGGTTTTAATTGCCGAGAGGCATAAGCAACCACATGACCATCTTGCATTAACACACAACCGAGTCCTTGGAGTGAGGCATCACAATAGATAACGAATTCCTTGCTCGTGTCCGGAAGGGCAAGCACAGGAGCAGTCGTCAGCTTAGTTTTTAGTAACTGGAAAGCTTCTTCGGCTTTCTCTGCCACTCAAACTTCTTATTTTTCTTCAGAAGTTCAGTCATAGGTTTGGCAATCTTGGAGAAATTCTCAATGAAACGGCGGTAATAACCTGCCAACCCGAGAAAACTCCGTACATCCTTGACTGAGGAAGGGGTCACCCAATCCAGAAGAGATTGAACTTTATCAGGGATGACCGCAACGCCATTAGCAGAGAGCACATGGCCAAGAAAGATGAGCCCGTTCAACCAAAACTCACATTTAGAGAACTTGGCGTAAAGCCGGTGTTCACGAAGTTTCATCAAAGCTAGACGTAGATGTTCGGCATGTTCTTCTTCGGTCTTGGAGTAGATTAGAATATCATCAATGTAGACCACGACAAACTTGTCAAGGTACTCCATGAACACAGAGTTCATGAGCCTCATAAATGTGGCTGGAGCATTTGTGAGTCCGAAGGACATGACAGTGTACTCATAAAGACCATAACAAGTTGTGAACGCCGTCTTTGGAATGTCCTCGGCTCGGATTTTAATTTGGTGATAACCTGATCTTAAATCCTTCTTGGAGAAGACGGTTGCACCGCTCAATTGATCAAAGAGATCAATGATTCTAGGAAGAGGATATTTATTCTTGATTGTTGCTGCATTCAAGGGACGATAGTCAACGACTAGACGTGGAACAGTGGTGTCCCTTTTCTTGGCAAAGAGTCCGGGACAACCCCAAGAGGAAGTGCTATGTTGAATGAAGCCTTTGTTTTCCAACTCTTCTATTTGCTTCTTTAATTCAACCAACTCTTCAGGAGGCATACGATAAGGTCTTTTAGAAATAGGAGCGGTTCCAGGAACCAACTCTATGACAAACTCCACATCTCGATCAGGTGGCATGCCAGGTAATTCTTCTGGGAAGACATCGGGGAAGTCACATACCACCGGTACATCATGTATTTCAAGAGGTGGAAGGACATCAATGGCATAGAAATTTGCTTCTGACATAGGCACCGCGGAGGGAGGTATTGATGATGGAGACCACCAGATGAAATTTCTGCCAGCAGGAGAGGTCATTTCAATAGATCTGGCCGCACAATCAATGATGGCTTGAGCTTTTGTCAGCCAATCCATGCCCAAGATGACATCAATGTCAGTTGACTTCAAGGCAATGAAAGATGTTGGAAACAGATTATAACCAATATCGATGATGTTCCCATGGCTAACCATTGTGGTACACCAACTAGAACCAGGAGAATGGACCATTAATGGAGTAGGCAATTGTTCAAAAGCTATCCCATGCAATTTAGCAAACTCTTGAGACATGAATGTATGCGATGCTCCATAATCAAAGAGAACTGTAGCTAGGATTGAGTTGACATAAAGCATACCAAGTATGACGCCTTGGTCCTCTTCAGCCTTTTCAATGGAAACATGGGTCAGACGACCACGTCCTGGAACTGAAGGCTTAGCCCCCTTATTAGGAAGAGGGACTCCACGACCAACAACAGAGCCTGGAGTAGGTGGAGGCTGATAACCAAGATTCTGAGGACAAACCCTGGAAATGTGGCCAGGCTGATGACATTTGTAGCAAATGATACCAGAACCAGCCGAGTTTGGCTGAGCGCTTGGGTACTTCTGCGCTACAGGTGGCTGAGGTGGACGAAACGCATCTGGCCTTGGCTGATAGGGAGCACGTGGAACAGCACCATAAGGAATCCAGACACGGCGACGCTTTGAACCTGAGCCGGATGACTGAGCATCTTCTTGAGGGCGCTTGCGAGTTTCTTCATACTTAACCTTTCCCCTTTCAGCCTTCATAGCTTTATTCACAAGGTCTTGGAAAGTGTTGAAATCCAGAAGATGAAGATCACGATGAAGCTCAGGGTCCAGTCCCTTGCGGAACAAGGCCTGCTTCTTGGCATTAGTAGATACCTCTTCAGGAGCATAGCAGGCAAGGCGGTTGAAGTTGCCCTGGTAGTCGCAAACAGAACCATAGCCCTGCTTTAGCTTTAGGAATTCCTCCCTTTTAAGCTCCATTAGACCTTCCGGAATGTGATACCCTCGGAAGGCAGTTTTGAACTCCTGCCAAGTCACAACGTGCTCGGCAGTCTGCATAGCAAGGAAATTCTCCCACCAGGAACCAGCAGCACCTTCAAGGTGATATGCGGCGAAGGTCACCCAATCCGCTTGGGCGACATGAGCAGCCTGAAGTTTGCGCTCAATAGTGCGGAGCCAGTAATCAGCATCAAGTGGCTCAGTGGAATAGCTGAAAACTGGAGGTGTAAGGCGGATGAAGTCTCTCATGCCGACTCGGTCATCTTGACGACGAGCGGTATTTTGTTCAATCCTTTCCAGGAGCCTGATGTTGTCAGCGCGGTTGGCTTCATACATGGCCATAAGCTGGACCATGGACGGTGGAGGCGGAAGATTGACATTGTCACCCTCCTGATCATTCCCACCGCCATGACGACCACCACCACCACGAGTACCACCTGACATCCAGACGTATACACTAACCAGCCGATTCACAAACCATAACTATGGAATGCCAGGATGATACAACACCACCAAGTCATTTCCAATACATCACTTAACAAAGGATAACCAGAAACAAGATTGATTGAATTCTGAACATTTGAAGCATTATAGATAGACAATGCTTCAAAGTAGTTAAGGCAACCTGACACGGAGTACTAAAGGAGAACCCAAACCCCGAGATCCTAGAGGTTTGAAATGACAGATGAGGAAGAAAACCTTTACAATCAAATCAAGGTAAGGTGACTCAGAATTAGAGTGACACCAGATAAGGAGTAAAAAGAATCCTAGTCAGAGTTTTCTCAATTCATTTTGTCTTTCAAATAGTTTTCACAAACACTAGACTCAACTTTGACCAATGGTAAGGGTTTCCTACAGACAGTCCTGCTCTGATACCAAAGCTGTCGGACCCCGGGTTCTAAGCTATACAGAGATGTTATGTGTATTAGTCACGCTAGCAACGAGTGATACTGGGGTTACCAATCCCAGGCCGGAACACCATCGGCAGGCAGGCCAGAATTAAACATCGGCTCTACACATCTCGAAGCGCCGTGAAACTAATCATAACCAAGACTGCATAACAGAGAGCTCGAGACCCTTAAACCCCTCTCGTGCACTTTATATCCATACACGCATCATGCACGAGATGGGTAACCACAACTGGTAACACAACAGTGACTCTACGACTCAAAGTAGTAGTTCAAACTCTTAACAGAGTAAAGATCCAACTTATTACAAGCATAGGTCACTGACCCAACATTACATCAAGCAACAGAAAGCAAATATGTTATGCTACATAACAGGATAGCAAATGGCCTAAGAGGCCCTGAACATAAGCGATGTCCCAACCCGTAGATCTCAGGCTGCTGCCTGGGAACCCCAAACTAGTCGTCGAAGTCGATATCGGCGTAGAAACCACCTTCGTTGCCTGCGGCGGTCTCTTCTGAGGAAAAACAACATTAAACAAGGGTGAGTACGAGGGTGTACTCAGCAAGCTGACCTTCTACACTATATGGATGGCATCAAGGTCTTTTGTGTAGCTCTTTGCAGAAAGCAAGTTTTCTTTGCGAAAATGACACAAGGCGAGGACTACTCAGAATTTGTAAAGGGGATAAGAGAGCGTCTCGCAAACTCTTTTAATCCTGGAGCATCCACCGAATCATTACCTTCAAAAACACACTCATTCCGATCACCCCCTCGACCCCGAGGAAGTGATCCAGAGTCTCACTCTTAAGTTGGCACTTTTACGATTAAGTTCATGTTGTCTATGATCTAGTATCTATCTCCAAGTCGTCCATAACCGTGGACACGGCTTTTCAAAAAGATTTAACCCTGCAGGGGTGCACAACTTTGCCCACACGTGATGATCGTCCCCTGGACCCTTGCGAAGAATCTTAGCGGGGTGATGATCGCCTACAACCTTTACCTTACGTCGACCTATTCCATGAGCCACGCCAAAAGGTCTAAGTCCTCCATCGCAAGATGGCCTTTCTCCGACGTGGAACCTTTTGTTGTGAGTCGAGATTGGTTTACCAGAGGAATCCACCTCAATCAACCTCGGCCACGTCCCTGTATGTATGCACCTTTTCCACCATCTCGTTTCAAAACATTTTCAATGCGTATGTCGAATAGAAAGCCCGGACTAGGTAGCTCATGGATAAGTCTAAGCAAGTTAGTCAGTCGACAGGAGTCCCATACCTCCACGTGCAGTTGTACGCTCGTCTTGGATCAAGAGACAAGAACTCGGGTCCTAGGGCGGCAAGAATGAGTCAAATAACCACAACTCGCATGGCGGCTCATCCATGCCTATTGTCAAGTTTTATCAATTCTCCACAGTACCACGACAGCTCCCAAGGCATAGAACTGAGACCACTGCGGGTCTCGGAATCTACCTCACCTTCAAGGAGCAAAACTCTCATATCGACATGCTGATCCTGGCGATAAAGCACGATGTTCCCTTGCCGATCCAAGCTGAAGCTCATGCTCTTGCCCTGGCAGGGCGTCTGGCCGCTGCCCTAAGTCTGCAGGAGCCTACTTTTTTCTCAGACTGTGCAAACCTGGTGAAGGCTGCTGCGGCCCAAGGAGCGGCGAATCCTGCCATGCTATGGGAAATCCGTCGACAGGCAATTGAATTCCAGGAAGACACCAGGCCGCTGCGACCCCGAATTTTCCACGTCAAGAGGGAGATTAACGGGGTAGCACACAATTGCGCTCAGCAGGCGAAGCGATCCATGCGATCCGAGCCTACCCGTTCCTGCAGGAACTCAACTCATAGCGACATCTCTTGCCCTGTGCTTGCTGCGTGTCTCATGCTCGAGTCACAAGGCATTGTAATCCTCGATGTACAATGCTTATGAGTTGAATGAAATCTTGGGTGCCCTGGCACCCCTTTACCGTTCAAAAAAATAACCAGCACAAAAGGGAGCTCTCTCAAGACCTGAGCGATTTCGGTCATCACATCACACCTATGGAGCATTTTGGCCACTCGATGCGCCTAGCGGAATGTCCTAGGCCCGTTACTTCTGTGTGTCAAATTGCATCCCTCTCGTTTGATCACAAACGTGCGGTTCTGATAGGTCCACGTATGCATCAACAAAACCCAACTCGCCCACCTCATCCTCTCCCTCTTAGGACAGCACCCACCTGATCCCATCTCGACCTCGGGCAAAACTGGATGCCGCCACCCATGTCGTCGCCGCTAAAGAGAGGAGAGCGAGAGAAACCACGACGTTGTTGACCTGGGGACGCAAGGAAGCAGATCGGCCCCGATCCCCGATGGATAGCCATGATTAGCACTGGTAGGTCTCCCCTATTCTAGCTAGCACCTCCAATCGCTCCGTCCTGTGCCTTTCGAGTCCCATCACCCTCTCTTCTTTTCTCGCGCATCGCCTACCGAGCCCTAACCATGGGGGCGGCGGCAGCCCACAACCCCATCGTGGTGATACGGGTCAATGCCACAGTACCGTGCGCCCGCCTCTTTTGACAAAGAAAAGAAGCCCATCAGAAGCGCCCCTGGTGGTTTTGCGTCCGACAAGAAGCTGCACACGTTGACATCCAAGATGAGAGCACCAATACCAGCAACCCACAGCTGGCTCATGGGTATGGAGATGAAGGGGCACGCACAATTTTTTTATCCTTGTTTTTTGAAGAGCTGGGCGTGATTTTTATTGCATTGTTGATGGCGTGGTGATGATGATGTGAGAAAGCTTGAATGTGTGTTATAAATGACCGGCCAGTTGGAAAACCCCAAGAGCAAGGTGTGATGAATATAGCAGCAAGTTTTTCCCTCAGTAAGAAACCAAGGTAGTCAATCCAGTAGGAGGACAAAATACGACTGAAGGTGATGCCCACTAGCTGCGTGATGCTCTAACAGGGGCGCCGTTAACGATAACTTGTTAGCGCGTCTTCAACCAGTAGCAACGTGGAACCTGCACACAACACAACCAAATACTTTGTTCCCAACTTACGATGAGGTTGTCAATCTCACCGGTTTGCTTGAAATAAAGGGTATGAGCATATCGAGTGGAAAACAATAGTAATATGCAAGTAAAGTAAACAAGTGATAACAATATAAAGGAAATAGGACCGGGGTCCATAGTTCACTAGTGGTGTCTCTCCATAAGATAAAGTAATACATGCTGGGTAAACAAATTATAGTTGGGCAATTGATAGAATAAAGACAACGTGCATATGATGAGAGGATCACTATGAGATTTACTCTGGGCATTACAACAAGATACATAGACCGCCATCCGACTGCATCTATGACTAATAATCCACTTATGGCGAATCAATCCGAGAACTCCACAAGTATTAAGTTGCGAACAACAGATAATTGCATTAAGCAAAGTGTGTAATGTAAACAAAGCATATGCCCTCGAGCATATGAATGTTGTTTTCCCCCTAGTAGCAACAGCAGATAGAGGCATGAACCCACTATCGAGCATAAATACCCCCTCTTGGAGTCACTAGCAACTACTTGGCCAAGATAGCTACTAACAACGGAGAGCATGCAAGATCATAAACAACATAGAGATAACATAAGATAAATTTCAGTACATCAACTCAAGCATAACACCAATATTCATCGGATCCCAACAAACACAACATGTAGAATTACATAACGGTGATCGCGATCATGTAAGGCAGCTCACGAGATCTAAACATGAAGCACATGGTGGAGAAGACAACCATCTAGCTACTGCTATGGACCCATTGTCCAAGGTAGACTACTCACTCATCGCTCTGGAGGCAAGCATGGCGATGAAGAAGACCTCCGGTGGCGATTCCCCTCTCCAGCAGGGTGCCGGGAAGAGCTTCTGGACCCTCCAATCTTTGGGTCGACGACGGTGGCGGATCGCGATGTGTTCTGGAAAAGTGATCGGGTCCTTAGGTTTTTCCCGTTGGGGGGTCTTTATAGGCGAAGGGGCATCGTCAGGAGTGGACCGAGGCGACCTCACACATAGGGGCGCCGCCAGGGGCCAGGCCGCGCCACCCTGTTGTGTGGGGCCCTCGTGGCCCCACTCCGTCTCCTCTTCGGTTCTCTAGAAGCTTCGGTGAAATTCTAGACGACTGGCTTTGGTTTCGTCCAATTCCGAGAATATTTCCTGTGTAACTTTTCTGAAACACAAAAACATCAGAAAACAGGGAACTGGCACTGTGGCGACTTGTTAATAGGTTAGTTCCGGAAAATGCATAAAAGTGCCACGAAGTGTAACGAAACACTAAGCAAATGGTGTAAAAACAAGCATGGAGCATCAAAAATTATAGATACGTTGGAGACGTATCAGCATCCCCAAGCTTAACTCCTGCTCGTCCTCGAGTAGGTAAGTGATAACAAAAGAAATAATTTTTGAGGTGACATGCACCTACACAATTTTGATCATATATGTAAGCGTTGTGCGCTAGGATCAAAAGAACTTAAAACATGGGCATGAAAGACATAATATTGATAGAAGAAACTTAGCAACCATGTTATAACATGAAAATGAACACAAATAAAAGATCATGAAAATGAAACAATGAAAGTCAAACGTGTGTTCAAATCATATGAAAAAACATACAAATGGTTTTTTAGCTTATCCTTCATGGAGAGCAAAACATAAATGCATAGGATACCTTCAAGTTTAAGAGGGCGACTAGGTACAAATAATTTAAGAACAAGTGAAACCATGATCATGAATCAATCAATGAAAACTTTGGGACAATGCACATTATACTCAGAATGACAACTATGCTCTCTTAATGGTGCATAAAGGTAGAAGGTGGTGACTCAACATAAAAGTAAAAGAAAGGCCCTTCACGATAGGAAGCAGCGATTAAACATGTGCTAGAGCTTTTTTATTTGTAAAACAGAGATAAAACTTGGGTTTTGAGAGGTGGTTGTCTTTGTCAATGACTAGCAATGGGGTTCTTACTATCTTCCATATAAAAATGAAGCAAGTTTTTGAGAAAGAAATTGGCACTTTTTGTGCTCTTTTTATAAAACTTGGCACTCCTCCCCACCTTTTTTCCTTTCTCAAACCATGGCTAACCGATTCCATCGGGTGCCCACCAACATTCACATACCATGGAGGAGTGCCTTTTTTTCTTTCTTTTTTTCTTTTTTCTTTTCTTTTTGGAATAAGCAATATGGAAGATAGCAAATCCGACCACTACATCCCCATGAGCTAAAAACAGTGGCACAAAACGAGAAGTAGTTGAAAGTTTTGAAAGGTAGCACATGAAAATTTACTTTGGAATAGCTTACAAATACCATGCATAGGAATTTATAGTGGACACAATGGCAAACTTGGTTTTTAGGAGTTGGATGCACGAGTAGAGCTCATACTCAGTACAAAGCGAGGGCTAGCAAAAGACTGGGAGCGACCAACTAAGAGAGCAATAACGGCCATAATCATGCAGAGCGACAAAGGGACATTAAAAGAAGCATAAGATGGCATAAAAAGTTAAAAACTAAATGATCATAGAGGCTAATGGCGACTTTGTAAGAGTGTAACATGTGTGAGCATGCGCCAAGTCAACCTAAATAAAGCATCAAAGGAGAAAACCAAAATAATGCTTCCAAATAATTAAAACAACGCATGATTTTTTCAAAGGCTCATTAAGCAATCTCAGTTATTTGAGACAAGTCATGCTACAACAAAACAACTAAGCATACTATCAAAAAGACATCAAGCACGACATGCAAAAGCCTAGGCCGCAGTCTACACAAGCTCCATCTTGTACCATTTTTTTGCATAAAGCTTTTTCTCTTTTCCAACACCATTCGAACTTTTTATAAACACCTCTTTTGATGAAAACCAATATAGACCAGAAGCAAAAATACACCTTGATAAAAAGATATAACAAAATCTGAACGCAAATCAAGGCAAAAATCGAAAACTAAACGCGGTTCTAGAAAAAGAAGAACACTCGTTGAAACGAATAGAGTGAAAAATGGAGTGTTTTTGGTAAATAAAAAGCAAGGCAACTTATCCATAAGAAATTTGTTGGGGTCCAACCATTTATTGCAGCAAACAAAACTAAACAAAACTAAAAACTAGAAACAACTGACGCTCCAAGAAAAACGCATAATGCATGAAGCAATAAAAATATAGCATATTGAAAGGTGACCTGATTTTTGCCGATGAAGAAGGGGTACCTCGGGGGCATCCCCAAACTTTGACGCTTTTACTTCTTGGATATTTCTTGGGGTGATGCATGGGCATCCCCAAGCTTGAGCTTTTGTCCATTCTTGAACTCATCTCATCATTCTCCGATCCCTACACTTGAAAACTTCCTTCATACAAACTAAACACAAATCTATTAGCAACATTAGTGTAAGCATAACATGAATCAACCTCTTTTGCTCCAGGTTTCAACTCAAAACCACCATATATAAAGTATATACTACTGTCGCAACTTTCCCAAAAGTTCCGTGATCAAAAGAACTAAAAAGAAAGCGATAAAGCGGCAAACACAAATATTGGCAGAAATCTGTCAAAACAGAACAGCTGACAAAGGTCGAATTTTTAGAGGGTTTTCTATTGCTCAAATCAAAAAGTGTTTAACTAATGAAAGTTTGGATATAACCTGGGGCATATGCACAAGAAATCGCAGGTCCAAAAGATATACAGAGAATTTTCACGAATTTTTACGGTGCAGCACCGAAAACTGTTTCAGGACAGCAACATCCCCAAATCTTACCTCGCTCAAATTAGAGGCTTCTCTTGGCACAACAATGAAATAAAAATGATAAGGAGAGGTCATTACAATAGTAATAACTTCCAAGACTCAAATAAAAGAAAAATAACTGAAAGTAAAAACATTGGGTTATCTCCCAAGAGTGCTTTTCTTTAACGCCTTTGAGCTAGGCGCAGAAAATGCGAATCAAGTATTTTCAGAAGAAGCATTAAGATCCATTGTAGAAACAAAGAAATAAATTCTGTCCAAATGAGGTTTTGAGTACCCCTTGTAGTCACGCCTTGATACACTATTTTCATCAAAACGATTTTCAGGACAAATCCAACTAAAATTATTTTCCAAGGCATCATGAATTCCTACAAGTTTATAAGGTATTGGCATTCCAGAATCTTCATTGGGTGTACCAACAACCGCTACAGGCGAGCCAAGCTTATTAAATTTCTTAAAAACTTCTGTAGCCTCAATGGCCATATCTCTAAATTCTATGCGCAAAGTTTCCAAGATAAAAGCTTTCTTTTCAGGATCCTCAATTTCATGAAGCTTAAGAAACATGTATTGCATAAAAGGATTAAGGCTAGCAAACCTAGCTTCTAACATGTGAACTAAATAAGTAGAAGCAACTTCATAACTAGGAGCAAGCTCAGCCAAAGACTTTTTCTCAACATCTTTATGCATACTAATATGATTAAAGAACTCCTCGATGTTATTTTTCCCAATAATTGAACCACTACCTACTGAGAGGTCCTCCAGAACGTACTTGGGAAACAACATAATGAACTAAAGTAAAGAAATAACAACTATTAAGGATACTAATTTTTTTGGATTTTTGGAAAAATGATGCAAGTAAAAATAAAGTAAAGCAAAACTTAAAACAAAGTAAAGGATGTGCGTGCAAAAACTCCCCTTGCAGAAGTCTTCTTCCTCCCCGGCAATGGCGCCAGAAAAACTTTTGCTGGTGCCAAGTTGACGTGGGAAAGTGTAGTTGATGTGGGAGCTTCTTCTTCTTCAATCCCCGGCAACGGCGCCAGAAAAAACCTGTTGATGGCGCGGTGATGATGATGTGAGAAAGCTTGAATGTGTGTTATAAATGATCGGCCAGTTGGAAAACCCCAAGAGCAAGGTGTGATGAATATAGCAGCAAGTTTTTCCCTCTGTAAGAAACCAAGGTAGTCAATCTAGTAGGAGGACAAAATACGACTGAATGTGATGCCCACTAGCTGCGTGATGCTCTAACAAGGGCGCCGTTAACGATAACTTGTTAGCGCGTCTTCAACCAGTAGCAACGTGGAACCTGCACACAACACAACCAAATACTTTGTTCCCAACTTACGATGAGGTTGTCAATCTCACCGGTTTGCTTGAAACAAAGGGTATGAGCGTATCGAGTGGAAAGCAATAGTAATATGCGAGGAAAGTAAACAAGTGATAATAATATAAAGGAAATAGGACCAGGGTCTACAGTTCACTAGTGGTGTCTCTCCATAAGATAAAATAATACATGCTGCGTAAACAAATTACAGTTGGGCAATTGATAGAATAAAGACAACGTGCATATGATGAGAGGATCACTATGAGATTTACTCTGGGCATTACAACAAGATACATAGACCGCCATCCAACTGCATCTATGACTAATAATCCACTTGTGACGAATCAATCCGAGAACTCCACAAGTATTAAGTTGCAAACAACAGATAATTGCATTAAGCAAAGTGTGTAATGTAAACAAAGCATATGCCCTCGAGCATATGAATGTTGTTTTCCCCCTAGTAGCAACATCACATCTACAACCTTAGAGGTTTCTGTCACTCCCCCAGATTAAATAGAGGCATGAACCCACTATCGAGCATAAATACCCCCTCTTGGAGTCACTAGCAACTACTTGGCTAAGATAGCTACTAACAACGGAGAGCATGCAAGATCATAAACAACATAGAGATAACATAAGATAAATTTCAATACATCAACTCAAGCATAACACCAATATTCATCGGATCCCAACAAACACAACATGTAGAATTACATAACGGTGATCTCGATCATGTAAGGCAGCTCACGAGATCTAAACATGAAGCACATGGTGTAGAAGACAACCATCTAGCTACTGCTGTGGACCCATAGTCCAAGGTAGACTACTCACTCATCGCTCCGGAGGTAAGCATGGCGATGAAGAAGACCTCCGGTGGCGATTCCCCTCTCCGGCAAGGTGCCGGGAAGAGCTTCTGGACCCTCCCGATCTTTGGGTCGACGGCGGCGGTGGATCGCGATGTGTTCTGGAAAAGTGATCGGGTCCTTAGGTTTTTCCCGTTGGGGGGTCTTTATAGGCGAAGGGGCATCGTCAGGAGTGGACCGAGGCAACCTCACACATAGGGGGCGCGGCCAGGCCGCCCCGCCCTATTGTGTGGGGCCCTCGTGGCCCCACTCCGTCTCCTCTTCGGTTCTCTGGAAGCTTCGGTGAAATTCTGGGCGACTGGCTTTGGTTTCGTTCAATTTTGAGAATATTTCCTGTGTAACTTTTCTGAAACACAAAAACAACAGAAAACAGGGAACTGGCACTCTGGCGACTTGTTAATAGGTTAGTTCCGGAAAATGCATAAAAGTGCCACGAAGTGTAACGAAACACTAAGCAAATGGTGTAAAAAACAAGCATGGAGCATCAAAAATTATAGATACGTTGGAGACGTATCATGCATCATATCACGCTATTAGTATATTCATCCGGTTTGGCTTCATACTGTAGTGTTGAATCTTCTTACGGTTAGCTTTAGCTGACTGCATCAGATTGTGTTGCTGAGTAGGGAGGCCGCAATCGACGCCGTCAGTGCGGAGCAACATGGCAAACACTCATTAAGGCGGGGGATCATCTTCATTTGCAACTTTCGCATCTTTTGATGTAACCTGCAATGCTTGCCTTCTGCTGCTCCCACCCTATTGGATTAGTGAGTATTAATTTTCTCTCCCCTCCCTTCTTTGATTACTCTTTGTAACTCCAACAAGGTTCTAATTTGTTTAGCTTATATACTAGTCAATCTCTATGATTAGGAGTTTGTTGTTCAATTAATTTCTCGAGTGACTGATCTGTGTGTTTATTTCTTTTTATACTTCTATGTTCATGAAGTACTTAATATTTTTTTTGTGATGTTTGATGCATGTGGTTGCTTATTGCATAATTCAGCTAATCGGTAGGCCTTTATTGCTGTGTAGAGAAGAAAGAAACGGATCAATTATGGGCTCTAGCTTTATAGATGTTGATTGTTACTTAGTTGAATCTTAACCTGCAAGTAACAGTCTGTATCAAATCCAACCCAAATTGCAATGTTTCAAAAAAATAAGTCATTTATTTATTCTACTTTAACTTTGGTATTATTGTGTATTATTGTTTCTGATGCTATATTGTCATCTAACAACAAAGCTGGGCAGATGCTAATAGGACAAGCATTTTGTGTATCCAGGTGGCTAGGAGTGCACACAATCCATGTGAATGTATTCAGCCATGGAATTTATTATGTCATATGAATGGCACCGAAAGTGAATTACTATTTGGACAAGGTGTTTTATTTTGAGAAGGTTTGTTCTTTAGGAGTTGGCAAAGTGATTTATGTTTGCAATGTCTATTTATATAGTTCCATTTGAGCTTTATTGTTCAATGCCAGAAGAAAAGAATGTATAAGTACACGTACATGGAGCCAAGGGTTATTTCTTCATTTCTCTCACAGTAAAACTAGTTGCATATAAAAAGATCTTTCCAACCTGTATGTGAGATTGTGACACGACTGTTGATATATGGAACCTTGGTTGTACAATTGTTGAAATAGTAACTGCTATACATCCTTGTTATCCATATGAAAATGTATGCCTTTAGGTATTTTGGAAGAAGGGAAACATTTTCATATTTGTGTGCTTAAAGTGCGATTCAGAGAAGCACGCGTCCCTCTGCAACACAGTTACTGGGTCGCCCTTTTGTTCATGACCATCAAGCTAAAGGATCCCATTAAGTAATGGACCATCTTCCCCTATGGGGGCAGCCTATAAAAGGATGGTTCTTTCTACAAGCTTTATTTCCATTTTAATATTCACTAATGGATTATGCACCGAAGAATGGTTCCAGATCCTTGGCTCGATAACTGCCAGCTGAGACCATTGAGCATGTCTGGCTCACCGGAGAGATTTTGAGTCTGATCTCTAGAGTTCTAGGAGGATATTTAGCCATTTGAGATGAATGGTAGATGTTTTGGTCAACAAAATTTGTTGTAATTATGACCATTTTGATCTGACTCATCACTATAAAGGAGAAAACCATCAGCAACTTGAGATAGCGATGATCTCTGATCCGAGAAAGAAAAGTTAAATTTCTTTTTTGTGCCTTCATAAAATTTATGTAAACTCCTATAATTACATTCTCAAACTAGACGGGCGCGAAAACGTGCGCCAACATAATCTAGTTCTCCGTGAGAGTCGCTGATTTTTCTCCGCCTCCCTCCCTTGGCAGCCTCGCCAGACAGAGTGACTCGGGTACTGGAGGTTGGGCCTTCCCTTTAGTTAGAACTAGTAGTAGTCTAGGTCTAGGGTTTTGTGTCTTGTGTTGTTTCGGTTTCATGTTGTGGTCTGGACTAGGTTGGCGGTGCCTAGTTGACATGGGAGCTTATTCTTCTTCAATCCCTGGCAACGGCACCAGAAAACAATCTTGATGTCTCATAGGACCAGTTGGGAAACCCTAAGAGAAAGGTATGATGAGCACAGCAGTAAGTTTTCCCTCAGTATGAAACCAAGGTTTAATCAACCAGTAGGAGAAAGAAACCACTTCTGAAGGTTGTTGCTAGCTAGGAGTGGGCGTTCGGTCTAGACCAAAAATTCGGTCTTTGATTTTCGTTCTTTTATTAATTCGGTCTATCAAAAATTAAAACCGAATTTCCCTGACTTCTTTTGCTAACTGATAATTTCGGGTAACCGACAATTCTTTTTAATTCGGTCATGACCACAATTCACAGTTCACGACAAGACCACAAGTCACAAATTGAGAAAATAAATCAAGAAACTAGCAATCAGCCGATATGCAAACAGAAGTGAATATGCAAGTAGAATCTGCTTGATGGCGTTATTGCTTGTCCGTGCTGCACCGTCCGGCGACGGATGATGGTAGGCGCTGTGCTCTCGCCATCTTGCGAGATTGAAATATATGGGGATTATGGACGCGTCGGGACTGCTACTACAGTAAAGCTGGCCTAAGGAACCTAGATCGATCTATCGGAACTGGAGAAGATGGCCATCTCTGACTTCTCGAGAAGATCTACAGTAATATGGGCGGTGGGCCTAGGAGTGGGCAAGTGGGGAATATCAGACAGGGCTGCTCGCACGCAAATGTCGGTCTGTTCGGGTATTCAGTCCATTTGCAGCTAAGGCCCGAATTTATAGTATAAATTTTGGTCTAAAAAAATTTCTACCCAAATTTTTAATCGGGTTTTTTGGCGTCGGTCTGTTCGGTTTCGGTGTCGGTCTGTTCGGTGTCGGTCTTTGGTTATCGGGTTTTATGCCCACCCCTATTGCTAGCTGACTTTGGCAAGGCGCCAGAAAACAATCTGGTGCGTGGTTGACGGCGCTAGCAGCAACGTGGAACCTGCACACAACACAACCAAACTACTTTGCCCCAACTTACAGTGAGGTTGTCAATCTCACCGGTTTGCTGAAAACAAAGGATTAGACGTATAGTGTGTGAAAGGGATCTCACGGGCGACTAGAGGGGGGGTGAATAGGCGCTACACAAAATTTTACCTTTTTCAATTTTAAGGCTTGACACAAACGAAATTCTCTAGATGTGCAACTAGGTGAATTTCCTATGTGACAAGCAAGCAAGAGAACAAGAGTGAAACGAGTAAAACCGATGCGAGTAAGGGTAAGAAAGAACCGTAAAGTGGAAGCCGGAGACACAAGGATGTATTCCCGTAGTTCCTTCCTTTTGAGGGGAAGTACGTCTACGTTGGAAAGGTGTGGCGACACGGAGTCCACCAAACGCCACGGAGGCTCACCTTGTTCTCCGGTGAGCAAGCCACGGAGGCTAACTCGTTTCCACTAAGCGGTGGTAGTGGGGGTACCGACCGAAACCCTTACACGGAGGTTGGGGCACAACTCCACAACTCAATTGGAGGCTCCCAACAAGAACAACCACAAAGCTTTTACACGGAGGAAGCTTTGAGGTGACCTCTCTTGCCTAAGGCAAGGTCCACGGAGGAGGGGTGAAGCAATCACTAAGTACTTCGGTGAGGTTGTAGATCTATGGATCCTCTCCCAATCTACCAAGTCTTGGAGGATTTGGTTGGCTAGGGAAGGAGATCTACGAAGATGAAGCTCAGCACCAATGGAGGAGAGAGAGTGTGGACGAGGTAACCAGATCTGAGGTAGGGGACAACTATTTATAGGCTGGCTCGAAATGTGGCCGTTGGAGAAAACTTACCCCGGAAATTCCGGCCCTGGGGCGGAAATTCCGGGGTCCGGGAAGGGCGGAAATTCCGGCCTGGGGGCGGAAATTCCGGCCCCCCGGAAATTCCAAAATGGAATTTCCGGCCAGAAATTCCGGCCCTCTCCTGAAAGTCGCACCACAACTTGAGATAAGGACTTAGTGAAAAATCACGGGGGGGCGGAAATTCCGGCCTAGGGGCGGAAATTCCGGCCCCCGGAAATTCTGTGTTACCAGAATTTCCGGCCCTTATCTGCAAGATGCACCACGGCCTTTAGGAGAAGACTTAGCCGAAATTTCGGGGGGCCGGAAATTCTGAAATTTCCGGCCCCCGGAAATTCTGCCAATCCAGAATTTCCGGCCCCCTTACTGCACGGTGCACCACCCGGCTTCGTAAGGGACTTAGCCATATTTCGAAGGGCCGGAAATTATGAAATTTCCGGCCCCCGGAAATTTTGTCCAGGGGCGGAAATTCCGGCCATGGGGCGGAATTTCCGGCCCTGAAACAGAATTTCCGGCCCTGCAGATTTCTCTCCTTTGGGTGATTTCGAGCCTTTCTACAGCAGTCCCCATTCCCACACTTCTTCACCATCAGTCTTGTGCAAAACCTGTAGAATTCCTGCATAGCTCAGCACAAGGTTAAATTCCTTGTATTGTGATCAAACACCCAAAAACAGAAGGCAATGAATATGTCCTTTCAATCTCCCCCTTTTTGGTGTTTGATGACAATACACGGATTTGCAATAGAGAGCAAGAGCAAGTGCTCCCCCTAGACAAGTGCAAGGTATAAACAAGACAATAAGAACAATTTGCACGAGGAACACAATATCAAACGAGGAGCACAAAGTAGAGTACGACTAGTTTATTACAAAATGGAACCAAAGTTCCACACAAATAAACCATGAACAGTTCACGAAGCAAATAAGTTCACAAAGCAATTAAGGCAAATAAACAGCCCAAACCAACCCCCAAACCAACCCAAGCAAATCCTAATAGAACTACTTCTCCCCCTTTGGCATCGAGACACCAAAAAGGGAGAAGAGCGATGCTAATCCCCAAACGAAGATCACTCATCATCGAACTCGTCCTCATCATCATCAGCAGCGTCTTCGTCAACCTCATCGCTCCCGGAGAACTCCTCGTCACTTCCAACCTTGGAGAGAGCCTCCACTTCAGCCCAATCGACGCCGTTGTCATCTTGCCACCTCTCATACGGAATGTACTTAGGAGCAGGAACTGGAGAGAGCTGAAGGGAGGGATCCTGAAGAAGCTGAACCTCGCGAGAAAGAACCTGCTGATTGTGAATGATATCCCTTCTCTCTTCATAGGCAGAGTAGTTCTCCTTGTGGATAGCAACGTTGAGGCACAAGAGAGTGCGTTGCCACAGAGAAAGCTTCTTGTTGCTAGAAGGACGGGCAGAGGAAGTCTTGCGCAAACGAGAGCTAGAGTCACCCATCTCAACATCAGCACCTGAAGGAACTGGTTTCTTCCCTTTGCTTTTGGCAGCTTCTTTCTCTTCTGCTGGCTTGATCACATTCATTCTCTTGAGCTTGTGTTCTGAGTTCCCCTTGGAGAAATCCATGTCTTGAGCCTTCTGAAGAATGAGGAGCATAATGTATGGAGCATAGGGAGGAGTACGCTTGGAAACCATGGCATCATGCATTTCATTGAAGATGTAGTGCATCACATCCAGCTTGAAGTCTTCATTAGGATCCGTACTCACAAAGCAGCGATGAGAAAGAAACATAAGCTCAACAAGTGCAGCACGAATAGCATCCCGATTACCTCCAGAGGGAGAGATGTTCTCCCTGAACATGCGAAGAAGAATGTTGTAGAGAGGAATTAAACCCTTGATAGTGCCAATCTGACCCTTGGAAGAGTAGAGGGGAGCCAAGCGATTCTTGTCTGGCTGAACTCCATGCAGATGCACACGGTGACCAACAGGCACACTATACCCCTGAAAATCATAGTTCAAAATCTGAGCAAACTCATAGAAATCCGATTCCCGCATGGTATCTCCACACATCCACCTGAAGGAGAGAGCCTCATTCCTCTTGAAAGCGAGAGTGGCATAGAACTGCTGAATGATCTTCTCATTGTAGGGACACTGAATATCCATAAGAGGAAACAGACCAAGCCTCTTCATGATTCCCAAAGCCTCACCAAAATATTCAGCCTTCTTCCTGAGATGAGTACGGTCCAAGATGTGCATGTAACACACCCGCTGAGACATAGGGCGATAGATATCTTCATATATACCTTTCTGAGCAGCACACCAGAAACGAGTATCTTCAAGTTCTTCATCTCTTGCCTCAGAATACCAGTCCAACTGCCTCAAAGCACTGTACTCCACTGAGCTCATTGTATCATAGTTCACACGAGGAACCCGTGAGGGGTTGCGAGCTGCCTTCTTGGCTGCCCTAGCTTCCTTCTCCCTTGCTGCCTCCTGAGCAGCCTCCTGTTCAGCCTGCTGAGATACAAATTCTTCCTCAAAAGTGCCCTCATCAGCATACCGAAAGTTCCGTTTGCGAACAGCAGAACGGCCGCGCTGATCACGCTTAGGACGAGAACTAGAGCCACCTGTGAAAGATAGTAGGAGGAAAAGCACGGAGATAAGAACACACAAGTCGATAAGATAGCTAGTGAGAACATAGAAGGGAACTAGTAAGGCAGAAACAATTTAGAGATGATGTATCTTAGTTGTATTATTCTCAGCATGGGGCGGAAATTCCGGTCTGGGGGCGGAAATTCCGGTGGGGGGGGCGGAAATTCCGGTCCAAAGGACGGAATTTCCGGCCTACCCCGGAATTTCCGGCCCCAGGGGCGGAAATTCCGGTCCCTGGTGAGAACATCACAACAAAGATACAAAAACCTCTAGAAAAAGGATCGGCACCAACTAAGTTCAATGCTAGGTTCACTAGACCGAAAAACTACCTCTAAACATGCTCCTTTCAATGGAAAACGGATCAACCCAAACGAATCTAGATCTAGGGCAAAGGCACCTAGAGAAAAAGAGAATTGGGGCAATACCGCTGTCCATGGCGAAAACCGCGTGGAGGAAGAGAACCCCCACGCCGAGAGGAGCAAGGACCGGCGAAATCCGGGGAATCCGGCGGCTAGGGAGTCGCCGGAGAGGGCCTTGTTGAGGCGGCGGCGGCGGTTTGAAGTAATGGGGGTCGGGGGTGAAAAGAGGTACCAAGGGGTAACTCCACCCCGGCCCCCCCTTTTATATAGACTAACCGCAGGGGCGGAAATTCCGGCCCTAGGGGCGGAATTTCCGGCCCCCGGAATTTCCAGGGTTAGTAGTAGAATTTCCGGGGGGCGGAAATTTAACGTTTCCGCCCAAATTTCCGGGGCAAATTTCCGGCCCCCTTCCTGCAAAGTGCACCACTTCGGAGGAGTATATGGGGGCATAAAAATTTGCTACGGAAATAAGGGTTTCCACCCATTGGGAAGATTCTAACACTTAAACACGGAAAATCCGGCCATCTCATCAAGAACCAAGATAAAACAAGAAGTTGACTTGTGTGTTAGATGGAGGTTTTAGAGATAGAGAGGGCATAGGCTAGAAAACAAACACGGAGTGGTTCTCGGGACTTGAGGTTGCAAAAAGGCAAGAAATCATCGAAAAGACCAAACTCAAAGTCCCTTCCCATATCAAGAGAACTTCAAAAGATTTTCAAGGAATAGACTCTTCAAAAGAAGAGGTCGGTGGCCGACGCCACCATATATGAGTGTTTTGGCATTAAACCGCGAAGATATATCTTGGGTTCATAACCAATACTCATCATTGAAGCTCATATATCACAAAATGATATAAAGAGAATGATTGCATTACTATCGGCATAATGGGGGGAGGGATAGCCCAATGAATTAGGACCGCACTCCCCCTATGTCCATGCCCACATCTAGAGTAGAACACGTGCTATCGTATGGGAATGAGTGCACACTAACAAGCCACATTGCAGGAATCAATGATATTCAATTCATGCCTCAACTCTCGGAATCTTGCTTCATCAAGGGGTTTCGTGAAGATGTCGGCGAGTTGATCATTTGTACCTACATAAGACAAGTTAATATCACCTCGATTGATGTGGTCCCGGATGAAGTGATGCCGTATCTCAATGTGCTTCGTCTTGTTGTGTTGAACCGGATTATGGGCGATCTTGATGGCACTCTCGTTGTCGCATAAGAGTGGAACCTTGTCGCAATGAACTCCATAGTCCTTCAACGTTTGCCGCATCCAAAGGAGTTGAGCACAACCACTTGCCGCGGACACATACTCGGCTTCGGCGGTGGAGAGAGACACACAATTTTGCTTCTTAGAAGACCAACTAACCAAGGACCTACCAAGAAGTTGGCAAGTCCCGGAAGTTGACTTCCTGTCCACTTTGTCTCCCGCCCAATCCGAGTCCGTATACCCAACAAGCTCGAAGCTTGATCCCTTCGGGTACCAAAGGCCGAAAGTTGGAGTATGAATCAAATATCGGAAGATTCTTTTCACGGCCATTAAATGGATTTCCTTTGGGGCGGCTTGATAACGTGCACAAATTCCCACACTAAGCATGATATCGGGTCTAGATGCGCAAAGATAAAGAAGCGAGCCAATCATCGAACGGTAAAGCTTTTGATCCACTTCCTTACCACTAGGATCGAGATCAAGAGTAACCTTTGTTGGCATGGGGGTTTTGGCTCCCTTCACTCCGGATTCCATGTCGAATTTCTTGAGCATGTCTTGGATGTACTTGGCTTGATTGATGAATGTCCCTCCTCGCAATTGGCGAATCTCAAAGCCAAGAAAGAATTTCAACTCTCCCATCATGGACATCTCGAATTTGTCTGTCATTAGCTTTGCAAATTCATCATTGAAGAGCTTATTAGAAGAGCCAAAAATAATATCGTCTACATAAATTTGGCATATGAAAAGCTCCCCGTTGACTTTCTTAGTAAAAAGAGTTGGGTCGATGAGCCCTATTTCAAACCCACGGTCTAACAACAACTCTTTAAGGTGCTCGTACCACGCGCGTGGGGCTTGTTTAAGGCCATAAAGTGCCTTATCGAGTTTGTAGACATGGGTCGGGAAATGGGGATCTTCAAACCCCGGGGGTTGCTTCACATAGACCAATTCATGTAGGGGACCATTTAGAAAGGCACTCTTCACATCCATTTGATATAACTTAAAGTTGAAATGAGAAGCATATGCAAGAAGGATACGAATTGACTCGAGACGAGCCACGGGAGCGTAGGTCTCCCCATAGTCGATTCCTTCCACTTGAGAGTATCCTTGAGCAACCAAGCGAGCCTTGTTCCTCATGACAATCCCATTGGCATCTTGTTTGTTCTTGAACACCCACTTAGTTCCAATGACGTTGCGGCACTCCTTGGGCTTCTCCACCAAAGACCATACTTCATTGCGCTTGAAGTTGTTGAGTTCTTCGTGCATGGCTTCCACCCAATCCGGGTCTTCAAGTGCCTCAAACACCTTTTGAGGTTCCACACAAGAGACGAAGGCATGATGGATACTAAAGTTGGCTAATTGTCTCCTTGTGGAAACCCCTTTTCTCACACTTCCAATCACACTATCCAAGGTATGACTTCCTTTGCGAAGAGCTTCTTCCACTTTCCTTGCACGGCGAGCTTGAGCTTCTTCAAAAGACTCTTGAGAAGCCACTTGGTCATCACCACTATTTTGGTCCTCGCCTTGACCTTCAACTTGAGCTTGATCAACATCATGAGCATGCTCAACATCTTGAGCTTGGCCTTGATCTACCAATGGTGAGAAATCACTACCGTCCACTTGGTCTTGATCTTGGCCTTGCTCGCTTGAATGAGGGTCTAATGCTTGACTTTGGTTAGCATCTATCGGTCCTTGAGGAGCTTGTAGAGCTTGTGAAGGTGAAGGCTCCACTTGAGTAGAGCATAGTCCTTCTCCTTCGGCCAAAAGGTGTCCCTCAATGGGTATGAGATGACCCACACCCATTCTTCTTATGGCTTGGGGAGGTATTTCGTCACCTACATCACAAACACCACTTTGCTCCACACGGGAGCCGTCATTCTCGTCGAATCTCACGTTAGAAACTTCAACAACACGAGCGGACTCTTTGTCAAAGATTCTAAAAGCATGAGATTCGGCGGCATAACCAACAAGGATACCCTCAAGAGCTTTAGAGTCAAATTTGGACAAATGAACACCCTTTCTAAGATAGAAGCACTTACAACCGAATACTCGAAAGTATTTGATGTTAGGCTTGTTGCCGGTGAGGATCTCATAAGGAGTCTTGTTCAAGCCCTTGCGAAGATATAACCGGTTGGAAGCATGACAAGCGGTATTGATAGCTTCGGCCCAGAAGTTATACGGAGACTTAAACTCCGCTAACATTGCCCTTGCCATGTCCATCAAGGTCCGGTTCTTCCGCTCGGCTACACCATTTTGTTGCGGAGTGTAGGGGGAGGAGTATTGATGTTGAATTCCCTCATCACTCAAGAATTCGTTGACGGTGTAGTTCTTGAACTCCGTCCCGTTATCACTCCGGATCATCAAGATATCTTGGCCATATTGACGCTCCACTTCCTTGACGAAGTCCATGACGGTTTGTTGGGTCTCGTATTTGTGCTTGAAGAAGTAGACCCAAGTATATCTTGAATAGTCATCAACAATCACCAAGCAATACTTCTTCCCTCCTAGACTTGCATGAGATGGAGGGCCAAAGAGGTCCATGTGAAGGAGCTCTAAGACCCTCTTAGAGGAAATGATCGTCTTGCTAGGATGAGGAAGTTCATGCATCTTTCCTTCAATGCAAGCTCTACACACACGATCTTTGGCAAAAGTTAGATCGGTTAGTCCTAGGATGTGGTTACCTTTGTGGAGTCTTTGCAAAGTTCTCATATTGACGTGGCCTAGCCGGCGATGCCATAGCCATCCCACGTCAACTTTAGCCATTAGGCAAGTTGCGGCTTTAGTGACCTTCTCCGAGAAGTCAATCACATATAAGCCGTTTTCAACATGCCCAACAAAAGCTACTTTAAGAGACTTGCTCCACAAAAGAACTACAATCCCAACATCAAAGAAAGTTGCAAAGCCCATATCGGCAAGTTGAGCTACGGAAAGTAAATTGTAAGAGAGAGACTCAACAAGCATGACATTCTCCACGGTAACATCTTGAGATATAACAACTTTACCAAGACCCAATACCTTTGACCTTGAGGAATCTCCATAGGTGACGTAGCCCGCACTAGATGAACTGGTGCGAAGCTCCTTCACCAACTCTTTGCTTCCGGACATATGATTGGTAGCACCGCTATCAATTATCCATTGTCCCGCACCGGAAGCAAAGCCCTACAAGAGATCAAGCTTTGTTTTTAGGTACCCATTTTTCAATGGGTCCTCTTTTGTTAGTGACAAGGGTCTTAGGAACCCAAATAGACCAAGCAATGCATTCATTAGGTGAGCCAACAAATTTAGCATAAACATGTCCATCATAAGCACGACGAAGAACATAAGAGGGGTTATATTTTCCCGCAAAGTCGTTGTGGTTAGGCATTGCCCTCTTGGCATTCCCAACTACCTCCCTCACAAGCTCCCCCTCCTCCTCATAAACATTGCCATCCTCGTCAAAGCATATGTCATTTGGGATGTGCTTCTTAGGAGGAGGAGTGGGCACAAGAAATTGCGTCTTCTTGTTGTTCTTCTTCTTGTTCTTTTTCTTGTTCCTCTTCTTGTTGGACTTGGGAGTGAAACCAAGCCCGGTCTTGTCACCATGTTGCTTTTGAGCACTCAAAAGCTCGTCAAGTCTTGTGTCACCTTTGGGGGCATCTTTCTCATAAAGAGGATTAGAGTAACAAGTACTTGCAACAAAGGTGCTAGAAGATAACTTGGTTGCTTCTTTAGCAATCATAGCATTTAGTTTCTCATTTTGCAACCTAAGTTCATTAGCTACCGATTGAGCAATATCACGATCATTCTTAAGTCTAGCAATGTCCAAGTTATAGGATTCTTCAAGACCTAACTTGGATGCCTCAAGTGCCATCCTTAGATCTTGCTCAACCTCAAGAGATTGATTGAGAGTTGCAATTTCATCGGCATACTCACGAGCATGCCCTTCTAGCTCAAAGATGCGTTCCTCATTTTTATCATTAAGTTGAAGAGACTCATTATATTGATTTAGGAGAATCTCAAATTGAGCTTTGGTCTCCCCATTCAAGGTTGACATGAAGGTGTCAAAATCATTAGGCTCATCCTTATCACTACTAGTATCAACACAATCCATCAAAGATAAGCTTCTAGGTATGATGGGTATGAAAGTCGGTGATACCTTTGTAGCGTGAGCCATAAGACATGTTCCCTTGGAGTTGAAGCGCTTGGACTCGTTTGCGGAAGCGAAGAGGGATGGTGAAGAGATGGGCTTGGCGATGGCGATGGCGGCCCTTCCTACTTCTTCATCATCACTTGCATCATCACCGGATGGGTATTCTTCTTGAGTCGTCAAAGCATGTATTGGAACGGCTTTCTTCTTATCAAAGTTCCTTGATGGGTAAGACTTGGCCTTCATCTCCTTGCGAATGAGTCTTCCATTGTGATCTTCCACTCTTTCATAGGGACAATCCGCGATGAAGTGGTGTTGATTCCCACAATTGTAGCATGTCCTCACTCTACTTGTGGCCTTAGGTTTGGAGGCACTTGATGACTTCCACTTCTTCATGAAAGCCCGTTGAGCAAGAGCCATGTGTTCGGCATGAGCATACTTCATGTCTTCGGGACTTCCACTCATAGACTCTTCCTCTTCCATCAAACTTGCTTCTTCATGAAGAGAAACTTTTGCCTTCAAAGCAAGGTTGGGTGCACGCACACCACGTGCACGAGCTAGAGCATCATCCGCATTCTTCTCAGAAATCTTCCTTGCCACAATCTCTTGCAAGATGTCATGAGCGGTCATCTTCCTAAAGTTGGCATCTCCCTTGATTGAGTTCATAGTATCCTTGAAGAAGGGCAAGAGAGCTTGGACAAATTTCCTCTTCATCCATCTTCCATCACATTGAGTGGAGCCGAGGTCGACAAGCTTCACTTGGAGTGCCGAGAGACGACGATGAAGTTCTTCGGGAGATTCACCATCAAGCATAGCGAAGTTGTCCGCTTCATTAGACGCCTCATCAAACTTGGACTCTTGAATGCTCTCATTGCCGATGAAGAGTTTGGTGAGAGCATCCCAAGCTTCCTTGGCGGAAGAGATGTTGCGGACGAAGGCCTTGTCCTTCTCGGAGAGTGACATGTGAATGAGGTGCAAGGCGGAGGCATTGAGCTGCTTGTCGATTTGCTCCCAAGGTAACAAGTTGGACAAGTCCTTGGAAGTTGGATGATAACCCTGCTCAATGATCCTCCAAAGCTCAATAGACACGAAATTGATGTGAGAGCGCATGTTATCTTGCCAATTGGCAAAGCTAGAAGCATCAAGTTGTGGCGGAGGGCCGCATGAGGCAAGGTGTGGCATTTGAAGGTGCCTTCCGGAGACATAGCTTGTAGGATGTGGAACCTCCGTGCTATGTCTCCGAGAGGTGTCATCTTTCTTGGGGGGATCCTCGTTGTTCTCATTCCCATCCTTCTCCGGATCTTCCTCGTTTAAGGATGGCTTATCCTTACCCGAGGTGTCATCCGGAGTTGGTGGAGTGGTACTTGATGTTCCACTAGTGAGAGCATCAAGTTGAGATTTTTGGCTTTCCATGGCTGCCATCATAGCATCCATGCGAGTCATTATGTTGTTAAAATCCGCCTTAGTGGCGGGTTCCTCTTCGCCCATGATCTCTTAGGCGGTTAAGCCCAATCAAAGAGCACGAGGCTCTGATACCAATTGAAAGGGATCTCACGGGCGACTAGAGGGGGGGTGAATAGGCGCTACACAAAATTTTACCTTTTTCAATTTTAAGGCTTGACACAAACGAAATTCTCTAGATGTGCAACTAGGTGAATTTCCTATGTGACAAGCAAGCAAGAGAACAAGAGTGAAACGAGTAAAACCGATGCGAGTAAGGGTAAGAAAGAACCGTAAAGTGGAAGCCGGAGACACAAGGATGTATTCCCGTAGTTCCTTCCTTTTGAGGGGAAGTACGTCTACGTTGGAGAGGTGTGGCGACACGGAGTCCACCAAACGCCACGGAGGCTCACCTTGTTCTCCGGTGAGCAAGCCACGGAGGCTAACTCGTTTCCACTAAGCGGTGGTAGTGGGGGTACCGACCGAAACCCTTACACGGAGGTTGGGGCACAACTCCACAACTCAATTGGAGGCTCCCAACAAGAACAACCACAAAGCTTTTACACGGAGGAAGCTTTGAGGTGACCTCTCTTGCCTAAGGCAAGGTCCACGGAGGAGGGGTGAAGCAATCACTAAGTACTTCGGTGAGGTTGTAGATCTATGGATCCTCTCCCAATCTACCAAGTCTTGGAGGATTTGGTTGGCTAGGGAAGGAGATCTACGAAGATGAAGCTCAGCACCAATGGAGGAGAGAGAGTGTGGACGAGGTAACCAGATCTGAGGTAGGGGACAACTATTTATAGGCTGGCTCGAAATGTGGCCGTTGGAGAAAACTTACCCCGGAAATTCCGGCCCTGGGGCGGAAATTCCGGGGTCCGGGAAGGGCGGAAATTCCGGCCTGGGGGCGGAAATTCCGGCCCCCCCAGAAATTCCAAAATGGAATTTCCGGCCAGAAATTCCGGCCCTCTCCTGAAAGTCGCACCACAACTTGAGATAAGGACTTAGTGAAAAATCACGGGGGGGCGGAAATTCCGGCCTAGGGGCGGAAATTCCGGCCCCCGGAAATTCTGTGTTACCAGAATTTCCGGCCCTTATCTGCAAGATGCACCACGGCCTTTAGGAGAAGACTTAGCCGAAATTTCGGGGGGCCGGAAATTCTGAAATTTCCGGCCCCCGGAAATTCTGCCAATCCAGAATTTCCGGCCCCCTTACTGCACGGTGCACCACCCGGCTTCGTAAGGGACTTAGCCATATTTCGAAGGGCCGGAAATTATGAAATTTCCGGCCCCCGGAAATTTTGTCCAGGGGCGGAAATTCCGGCCATGGGGCGGAATTTCCGGCCCTGAAACAGAATTTCCGGCCCTGCAGATTTCTCTCCTTTGGGTGATTTCGAGCCTTTCTACAGCAGTCCCCATTCCCACACTTCTTCACCATCAGTCTTGTGCAAAACCTGTAGAATTCCTGCATAGCTCAGCACAAGGTTAAATTCCTTGTATTGTGATCAAACACCCAAAAACAGAAGGCAATGAATATGTCCTTTCAGTGTGGAAAGAGATGTTTGTTTGTGGTGAAATAAAATAATGCTTGCGGAAAGTAAACACTGCTTGTAGTAGATGGTAATATGAATGTAAAAGAATGGACCGGGGTCCACAGTTCAGTAAAGGTGTCTCTCCATAAAGATAAATAACATGCTGGATAAACAAATTACAGTTGGGCAATCAACAAAATAAAGAATGCATAACAATGCATGTACATGTCATGAAGATCACTATGAGATTCACTTGGGCATTACAACATAATACATAGACCGTAATCCAACTATATTTATGACTAATAATCCACCCACAGGATATCATCCGAACAACCCTTGGGTATTAAGTTGCAAGCAACAAATTATCGTCTTAAGCAAAGTGTGTAATGTAAACAATACAATTATCCTTGAACAAAAGATTTTTGTTTTCTCCCTAGTAGCAACAGCACATCTACAACCTTAGAAGTTATTGTCACTCTCCCAGATTACTAGAGGCATAAACCCACTATCGAGCATAAATACTCCCTCTTGGAGTCACTAGCATCTACTTGGCCAAGATATCTACTAGCAACAGAGAGCATGCAAGATCACAAATAACATAGACATGATAAATCAATAATCAACTTGACATAGTACTCAATATTCATCGGATCCCAACAAACACAACATGTAGAATTACATAAAGATGATCTTGATCATGATAGGCAGCTCACAAGATCTAGACATGAGGTGCATGGAGGAGAAGACAACCATCTAGCTACTTCTATGGATGCATGGTCCAGGGGTGGACTACTCACGCATCACTCTGGAGGCTGGCATGGTGATGAAGAAGGCCTCTGGTGATGATTCCCCTCTCTGGCAGGGTGCCGGGAAGAGCTTCTGGACCCTCCCGATCTCGGATCAACGACGGCGGCGGCTTGCAGTATATTTTGTGGATAGATGTTTCGGGTCATAGGGTTTTCATGATGAAGGGAATTTATAGGCGGAAGGGCAATGTCATAGGACGGCCAAGGGGCCCACACTAGGGCCCGGCGTGGCCAGGGGGTAGGCTGCGCCACCCTATGGTGTGGCCGCCTCCTGGCCCTCCTTCGTCTCTCCTTTGGACTTCGTCTTCGTGTCAGCAAAATAGGAACTTCGGCTTTTGTTTCGTCCAATTCCGAGAATATTTCCTGTGTAACTTTTCCGAAACATAAAAATAGCAGAAAACAGGAACTGGCACTGTGGCATCTTGTTAATAGGTTAGTTCCAGAAAATGCATAAAAATGCCACAAAGTGTAAACAAAACATAAAGCAATTGGTGTAAAACAAGCATGGAGCATCAAAAATTATAGATACATTTGCAACGTATCATAGGTCACTGAATGTCATCAAGCAGTGTGCGGTGGCGCTCAGTGTTGTTCTTGTTGGTGGTGGTGGTGGCGGGGAACGGTGACCTTCTGCTTGGAGCGGATCCGGCATCTCCTCAAGTAAGCTTGGTTAGGGTTCGGTGTGGATCGGCTAATGGCGGCCAAGGTAAGGTGCCTGATGAGGACATCCCATCTATTGATACACCCGCTGCACCTACAGCGGAACACATACAAGGACCCATCACTCGAGCTCGTGCCAAGCAACTTAACTATCAGGTACTTTCGTTTCTTGGAACTCTTTCTCACATACATGAGAATATGATGCTGCCTAAATCAGATATGTTTGTTACTCTTAGGAATGATGGACCTAGCATGGATGAGAGGGACAAGCATTGGAGCATGATCGTGCATGGAGATAGCAGCATGCGTTTGAGGATTGAAGAAGACGCCACGAGTGGAGATTTCAGAACTTTGAAGCCACCATAATGAAGGATGAAGACTTGGACGAAATATACAAAGAGCTACTTCATAATTTCGTCCATAGATACATATGGTGCTGCGTCACTTCTATTTTTGGGCCAGGCCCATGTAAATTTCGCAGCAAATAAGACAGCCACTTTTAGGAGTCCGAATTTGAGGAGAAAAGGCCTGTTAGGGGTCCGTTCGACCACCCAACCCATGGCTGGTCGCACCCCTACCTTTTCCTCCTCAAATACCCCCCGTAGCCGTCATTAGAACTCGGATTTTGATTAGATTAAAAGTTAGCCATTGCTGCAACTACGAGCTCAACTTTTGAGGCCAATCGCCCAGAAGAAGACCGCCTATTCGGAATCCCACCTTTTGAATAAAGCATACATCTTTCATCCGCAATATCTTGATTGCAGTATTAGTTCTTACTTGTTCTCGATTTCAGGTAGGAATTAAGACCCTCGCTGGTCAGGCTGATCGTGCACCCGCAAGATCAGTAACTCCCGGAGATTGTCCTAGCGATTGCATTGGCGCACGAGCTTCGCACGTGTAGTCGGATCGTCAAGCACGAACTCCACCCACCAAATCGACATATCAAGATCTCATCGAAAGATCGGACACCTTTGCCCTATCAGTGCCCTTCTTCCAGCTCATCATGGAGGCAAGGAGTAGGGCATCCATGCATGTACATGTTGTCGGTCAAATCTGTGGCATGGGAGAAGTTGTGCTTCTCTTGGGAGATGGATCGCGGTGGTGGCATTCTACATAGTCATAGGGCGACCTAGCACACCTCGCATGTTGGTGATTTTGATCTCCAGCCAACGCTTGACAGACTTTTTCAACCTCCAGGTTTTCATGCCACTTCGGAGGCCCTCTATTTACAATGACGCAATGCCTCTTGATGTCTCGCAAGACCAGTTGGGAAACCCCAAGAGGAAGGTATGATGAGCACAACAGTAAGTTTTTCTTCAGTTATGATACCAAGGTTTAATCGACCAGTAGGAGAAAGAAACCACTTCCGAAGGTTGTTGCTAGCTGACTTTGGCAACAGCGCTAGAGAAAGTCTTGCGCGTGGTGTCGGCGCCAGCAGCAATGTGGAACCTACACACAACACAACCAAACTTCTTTGCCCCAACTTACGATGAGGTTGTCAATCTCACCGGTTTGCTGTAAACAAAGGATTAGACGTATAGTGTGGAAATAGATGTTTGTTTGTGGTAAAGTAAATAATGCTTGCAGAAAGTAAACAGTGCTTGCAGTAGATAGTAATATAAATGTAAAAGAATGGACCGGGGTCCACAGTCCACCAGAGGTGTCTCTCCATAAAGATAAATAACATGCTGGGTAAACAAGTTACAGTTGGGCAATTGACAAAATAAAGAATGCATAGCAATGCATGTACATGTCATGAAGATCACTATGAGATTCACTTGGGCAGTACAACATAATACATAGACCATAATCCAACTGCATCTAAGACTAATAATCCACCCGCAGGATATCATCCGAACAACCCTTGGGTATTAAGTTGCAAGCAACAGATTATCGCCTTAAGCAAAGTGTGTAATGTAAATAATACAAATGTCCTTGAACAAAAGATTGTTGTTTTATCCCTAGTAGCAACAGCACATCTACAACCATAGAAGTTATTGTCACTCTCCCAGGTTACTAGAGGCATGAACCCTCCCTCTTAGAGTCACTAGCATCTACTCGGCCAAGATATCTACTAGCAACGGAGAGCATGCAAGATCACAAATAACATAGACATGATAAATCAATGATCAACTTGACATAGTACTCAATATTCATCGGTTCCCAACAAACACAACATGTAGAATTACACAAAGATGATCTTGATCATGATAGGGAGCTCACAAGATCTACACATGAGGCACATGGAGGAGAATACAACCATCTAGCTACTGCTATGGACCCATGGTCCAGTGGTGGACTACTCACACATCACTCCAGAGGCTGGCATGGTGATGAAGAAGGCCTCCGGTGATGATTCCCCTCTCCGGCAGGGTGTCGGGAAGAGCTTCTGGACCCTCCCGATCTCGGGTCGACGATGGCGGCGGCTTGCACTATGTTTTGTGGAAAAGTGATCGGTCCCTTAGGGTAACTTTTTTGAAACACAAAAACAGCAGAAAACAGGAACTGGCACCGTGACATCTTGTTAATAGGTTAGTTCCGGAAAATGCATATAAACGCCATGAAGTGTAAACAAAACACAAAGCAATTGGTGTAAAACAAGCATGGAGCATCAAAAATTTTAGATACGTTTGCAACGTATCAAGCATCTCCAAGCTTAACTCCTGCTCGTCCTCGAGTAGGTAAGTGATAACAAAATAATAATTTTTGAGGTGACATGCGCCAACACAACCTTGATCAAATCTATGTAAAGCATTGCTAGCTGAGATCAAAGTACTCTAAACATGGGCATAAGAGATATAATTCTAACCATAGAACTTAGCAACCATGTTACAACATGAAAAGTAACACAAACAAAAGATCATAAGTAATAATGCATTGAAAGTCAATTGTTTATTTCGAGCATAGAGAAAACATAACAAAGTGGTATTCAGCTTGTCCCTCGTGGAGTAGCAAAACATAAATGCATAGGACACCTTCAAAGTTCAAGAGGGTTACTAGATACAAATAATTTGAGAACAAGCAATACCATAATCATGAATCAATCAATAATAAATTTTGGGACTATGCACATTATACTCAGAATTACAACTATTCTCTCTTAATTGGTGCATAAAGATAGAAGATGAAGACTCAACATAAAAGTAAAAGAAAGGCCCTTCGCAGAGGGAAGTAGTGATTGCAAGTTTTATAAACCTTCCAAAAATTATGGTACTTATTAGCTTTGAGCTCTCATTGCCCCTATCATTGGCATCTTGAGTGGTTAAGGTTAATGTGAGTGCAAATATGAGATATATGCTTGACAGGTCATAAGTTGAAAATCTCATGTCCCTTAAATACAAGTACCTAAACCATGCTAATCGACTTAGGTCCCAAGTAAGTTCTTGTTATTGTAAGCATACATGTATTATTGAGAACGCCAACGGGGTACCTCCTGCCCGATGATATGGAAACTGTCCCACATCAAAATGATAAGACAAACAGACAATGAACAACTCGACATCTCTTTTATTTACCATTGGGTATAGCTTTTTATTTTGAGATGCGTCGTCGAATGTCCACTATGGTTATGCTGTAAATTTCCACCATGAATGATGCATGGTTTAGATTAGTGGCCCAAGCGTTTCTCTAACACATATATAAACTCCATGAGCTTACAAGTTTCTAACTCCTTTCACACAGATAGGCATCCATAAACAAAAGATCATGATATCAACTAAATAGGAATAAGTGCAATGTTGAAAGCGTGCCCCATGACAGCATGGCTGAGCCAACTCCCAACTTACAACTTGCAAGCATATAATCGTCATAAGAGAGCCACAATGGTCAAGTTTATTAAGGGCAAGAAAGTAAATGTGCCATCAAGTTCGTGAGAGCTTTACTAACTAATTTTCTCATAACAAAAAATTTAATTTGGAAGATAGATAAATGCATGATGAATATACTTGGAATAGCAAAATGCTAATAGGTAGATATGGTGGAAACATTGGTAAACTTTGGTTTTTGGGAGTTGGATGCACGAGTAGAGCTCATACTCAGTACAGATGAAGGCTAGCAAAAGACTGGGAGCGACCAACTAACAGAGCAATAACGGCCATAATCATGCATAGCGACAAAACATTATTAACCAAAGCATAAAGTGATATCACAAGTCAAAAACCAAATGATCATAGAGGCTTGAGGCGACTGGTTTAAAGTCAAAACATGGTGTAAGCATGCGCCAAGTCAACCCAAATAAAGCATCAATGGAGAATACCACAATAATATGCTTCTATATGATAAAAACAATGTATGATTCTTTCAAAGGCACATTAAGCACTCTCAGTCATTTGAGACAAGTCATGATACAACAATAACTACTAAGCATATAATCAAAATAATATCTAGCATGGCATGCTAAAGTCTAAGCAACAGTCTAAAAAAGCTCCCTTTTGCACCACTATAAGCATCAAACATTTTACTCTTTTCCAACTCCAATCAACCTATTTGAAACAACTCTCGAGGATGAAAAACAACAAAGACCAAAGGTCTAAACACACCTAGCTACAAAGAAATAACAAGTTCTGAACAAAAATAAAGGCAAAAAATAAAAGCTAAACGCACTACTAGAAAAAGAGAACACTCGTAGAATGATAGGAGTGAAAACTAGAGTGTTCTAGGCAATGAAAATGGAATGTGTCTTCTCCAAAAGAAATATGTTGAGGTCCAACCATTTATTACAGCAAACAAAAGAAAAGAAAACTGAAAGCAAAAATAAAGACACTCCAAGAAAAACACATAGCATATGAAGCAATAAAAATATAGTGTCTTGAAAGATGACATGATATTTTTGTTGATGAAGAAGGGGTGCCATGGGGCATCCCCAAGCTTTGACGCTTGTACTTCTTGGATATTTCTTGGGGTGACATGGGCATCCCCAAGCTTGAGCTTTTGTCCATACTTCATCCCATTATCATTCTCCTTTCCCTACACTTGAAAACTTCCTTCATACAAAACTTCACACAATTCTTATTAGCAACATTAGTGTATGCAAGATAGTAGATCCACTTTTGGTTCAGTTTCAACTCGAGTAAAACACTTATCAACACATTAGTTACTGTAGCAACTTCTCTCAAAAGTTTCGTGATCAAAAGAACTAAAAAAGAAAGAGATCAAGAGGCAAATGCAAATAGTGGCAGAAATCTGTCAAAATAGAACAGCTGGTTCAACTTTTTCGAAAATCTTCTGTTGCTCAAATCGAAAAGTGCAAAACTAATGAATGTTAGATAATAACCTTGGGCATGTGCACAAGAAATTGCATATCAAAATGATGTTCTGGGAATTTTCACGAATTTTTACAGCAAAGCGCAGAAATCTATTTCGGGATAGCAACTTCCCCAAATCTTACCTTCTCCCAATTAGAGGCCACTCTTGGCACAAAAACGAAATAAAAATGATAAGGAGAGGTCATTACAGTAGTAACAACTTCCAAGACTCAACAAAAAGAAAATGTACTGAAAAGAAAACATTGGGTTATCTCCCAAGAGTGATTTTCTTTAACGCCTTTGAGCTAGGCGTAGAAAGTAAGAATCACATATTTTCAAATGAAGAAGCATGAAGTTCATAATTTGATCTAATGATAGAATCAAAAGGTAGCTTCTTTCTCTTTATAGGAAAGTGTTCCATACCTTTCTTGAGTGGGAATTGATATCTAATGGTGCCTTCTTTCATATCAATAATAGCACCAACAGTTCTAAGAAAAGGTCTTCCCAAAATAATAGGACAAGAAGCATTGCATTCAATATCCAAAACAAGGAAATCAATGGGAACACAGTTATTGTTAACCATAATAAGAACATTACTAATCTTCCCCAAAGGTTTCTTCTTAGCAACATCAGCAAGAGGAACATCAAAATAACAATTTTCTAACAGTGGTAAACCAAGCATACCATAAATTTTTCTAGGCATAATAGAAATACTTGCACCAAGGTCACATAAAGCATTACAATCAAAATCATTCACATTCAGCTTAATGATGGGCTCCCAACCATCTTCTAACTTTCTAGCAATAGAAACTTTTTGTTTTAACTTATCCTCTCTAATTTGCATGAGAGCATTTGTAATATGTTTTGTAAAAGCCATATTCATAGAACTAGCATTAGGACTTTTAGCAAGCTTTTGCAAGAACAAAATTACTTCAGAGATATTGCAACAATCAATATCAAAATCATTACTATCAAAAGTAGCATAACCATTGTCTCCCATACTCTGAAAAATTTCAGCACTTTTATTAGAAAAAGTTTCCGTAGTTTTAGGCAATTTCGCACAGGAAGTAGGGATTTTCTCTACACCAATCACTCTACCATTGAAAGTAGGAGGCTTGCTAGCATTTGAAACAACATCACTAGTGGTGGTAATAGTACAAACTTTAGTCATATATCTAGCAATCTCATCTTCTCTTTCCCACCTAGCATGCAATTCTGCTAACATCCTAACATTATCATCAATTCTAACTTGAATGGTGACAAGGGTATAGATAATAGAGCTCGTTACTTGTGTACCCATGAGGCCCATTAAGCTAGGCCCAAGTGTAATCATAGTTGAAGTACGAGTCCATGTCGAATATCGATATTGTAATACGTATCGGACCCTACCGGTTCCTTGAGACCTGGCCACCTATATATAGGGGCCAGGAGAGGCCGGTCGAGGACGGATTGAGAGTAAGCCAAAGTTGACTACCACGTTTATTCTCAATACACGCCTTGTTTTGACTGATCTTTACCTTCGAGTTCATCCGACGCCCTATTCCCCCGATCCTAAGTCCTTCATCTTGGACATTTGTCGAGTTAACCCTTGTCAATTGGCGCCGGCCGTGGGGACTCGGGGTGTTGGAATCATGAATTCGATGACTTTTTTCGCTCTTAGCCAACAGTAGTCTAGAAGTCGATGGAAACCAGATATCCTTTGGAACCGTCGATTTTCAGCCTCATCCATCAAACTTCACTCCAATATTCAAGAGCCTGGATCAAGATATGGATATGACGATCGGAAGCCTAAACTTTCGCGTCGGATCTTTAGGTTTGATTCGCCTTTCAGATCCGGCGAAACCGGATCCATCGGCAAGCGGAGCCAAGACAATCGCAATGTCCGAATCATCGGTGGGCTCTTCCAGCGAAACAAACTCGCCGGTCAGCTTTGCAACAACAGAAATTACCGGAGAAAAAAATCGTAGAACTCAACGAAACCATGGAGAATCTCAACTTAGGGGATCAACCCAAGGACCTCATGATCTGCCATGATGACTCTTTAGACAAATCAACAGACACCTGGAAGAGGACTAGAGCTTCATGAGGATGATGAAACAATCTTCTCAAGCTTCAATAGGAAGTTCGACAACCGGTATCAAGTACTCGCAATTGTAGGAGACAACTCAAAAGAATTCGACAAAAACAACAATCTAGTACTCAACCCAGCAAACGTAAACAGAGGAGCAAATCACTTAGCAGAAGGAGAAACTGCAGATTCTCTGGTGAGCAGGGAAAAAGTTTGACTGTCAGCCGAGGAGTGGAAAATAATCAAAACAGCCGTAGAACATGGCATGCCCATACCAACAGATGCAAGCAAAAATATGCTTTTAGGATATCATTATGCCCTAAGACAGCAATCAAAGCAACTAGCAAGAGAAAGAAGCGAAATACAAAAAAGAAAAGATTCAGCCATTGCAGCAAGTGCAGCTCTTCATAAAGGACGCAGCGACGTGTCGTATACGAACAGCAGAAGGCATTATTGGCATGGATCAAGGGTCGAAAACCTCGAATACTCAGAAAGATGAAGCCTCTCCAAAAACCTCGACTCGTCCTTCCTATCGATCGACGAGCAAGGCAATATCATACCAAAGACACCAGAAGCAGCTCTTGTGGCAGCACAAACATATCTGTACACGACACGGCCAAGTCCAGGAGACCCAAGGGAACATATGCACCGGGCAGCACTGCAAGGGTTAAGGATGGTAGGCAACAAGTTGACAGCAAAAGAAGAGGAGGCATATCGCAATAAAGGAACGCATAAGCCTAGGACACCACGCCGTCACAGCAGTCCTCGGCACCGGAGTGGTAGTCGACGATCTAGATCGCCATCGCCAAGACGCCATAAAAGCCCGAAGCATGGAGGAACCCGAAGGTCCAGGACTCCTACCAAGGCATATGACTATGAAGACGACAAAAAAGAGATGGGGGCGTCGTGCTTTACTCGTAGAGTTCGCACCACACCAGTACCCAAGGGTTTCAAACTGCCCCATGACCAGCAAAAATATGATGGATCCTAGGAGCCGTAGTCATGGTTCTCAGATTACTTGTAGGCAGTTAAAATACTAGGAGGAACAAAGGAAACAACAATGCAAAGTTTGCAATTGCACCTCACCGACGCAACCAGGTCATGGTTGAGAAAATTAGAAAGAGGAACAATCGGAAGCTGGGAGGAACTCACAAAGCAATTTACGAGCAATTTCAAATCAACATACAAGCGACCAACATCGATAGAAGAAGTCAAAGCCTGTGTACAGAAACGCAATGAGACGCTAAGGTCATATATTCAAAGGTAGAGCATTATCAAGAACTCCGCAGTCGAAGTTTCAGATGAGAGAGCAATCGATGCCTTCACGCTCGGGTTGCGACGAGGAGACCTAGTCGAAGAGATGGGCAGGATCAAGCCAAAAACAGTATTAGATCTAATGGATATAGCAAACAGATTTGCAGATGGCGAAGACGCGTGCAACAATAAGCGAACACGATCACCAGAAGATGAGGAAACAGATACAACAGCCAAAGGAGAAGATACCGCAATTACGACAACTATGGTTCTCACAGTCAAGTAGCCACGGGATACAAAGAAAACAATTATCAAGGAGATAATCGTAGAAACTCAGGATACCGCAGCTACGGAAGAGAAGACTTTAGCAATAGCAAAATGTTTCAGTCAAGGGAACCTAGAGAATACAATCCATCACCGGATGATATGCTAAACGGACCATGCCATATACACTCCGCGTTCGTGGATGGGAAAAGGGTGTCCAGTGGTGGTGCAGTGTTGATGTAGGAGTATTATATATGTAACCGCCCAGTTGGAAACCCCAAGAGAAGGTTATGATGAGCACAATAGCAAGTCTTCCCTCAGTTGTGAAACCAAGGTTTATCAAACCAGTAGGAGAAAGAACCAAACTTCCGAAGGTTGATGCCCGCTAGCTTTGCAACACTCTGGACAATGGCGCGAGAAAACTTGTCGGCGTGTAGCTTTTCACCAGCAGCAATGTGGAACCTGCACACAACACAACCAAGTACTTTGTCCCAACTCACAGTGAGGTTGTCAATCTCACCGGTTTGTTGTGAACAAAGGATTAAGCGTATCGAGTGGTAAAAGGTAATAGTTTGCAAGAATGTAAATAAAACAAGTAAAAGGAAAACGGTAATAGCAATGTAAAAGGAAATGGACCGGGGTCCACAGTTCACTAGTGGTGTCTTGATACATCTCCAACGTATCCATAATTTTTGATGATCCATGCTTGTTTTTACACCATTTGCTTAGTGTTTTGTTACACTTCGTGGCATTTTATGCATTTTCTGGAACTAACCTATTAACGAGATGCCACAGTGCCAGTTCCCTATTTTCTGCTATTTTTGTGTTTCAGAAAAGTTACACAGGAAATATTCTCAGAATTGGACGAAACAAAAGCCAGACGTCCAGATATTTACCGAAGCTTCCAGAGAACCGAAGAGGAGACGGAAAGGAGCCACATGGCGGCCACACCACCAGGGGGCGCGGCCTGCCCCTGGCCCACGCCAGCCTATGGTGTGGGCCCCCTGGTCCACTTCTGACGCTGCCCCTTCGCCTATAAAGACCTCCCGATGGGAAAAACCTAAACACCCGATCACTTTTCCAGAAACACATCGCGATCCGCCGCCGTCGTCGACCCGAGATCGGGAGGGTCCAGAAGCTCTTCCCGGCACCCTGCCGGAGAGGGGAATCACCACCGGAGGTCTTCTTCATCGCCATGCTTGCCTCCGGCGCGATGAGTGAGTAGTCTACCTTGGACTATGGGTCCATAGCAGTAGCTAGATGGTTGTCTTCTCCACCATGTGCTTCATGTTTAGATCTCGTGAGCTACCTTACATGATCGAGATCACCGTTATGTAATTCTACATGTTGTGTTTGTTGGGATCCGATGAATATTGGTGTTATGATTGAGTGGAAGTACTGAATTTTATCTTATGTTATCTCTATGTTGTTTATAATCTTGCATGCTCTCCGTTGTTAGTAGCTATCTTGGCCAAGTAGTTGCTAGTGACTCCAAGAGGGGGTATTTATGCTCGATAGCGGGTTCATGCCTCTATTTAATCTGGGGGAGTGACAGAAACCTCTAAGGTTGTAGATGTGCTATTGCTACTAGGGGGAAAACAACATTCATATGCTCGAGGCATATGCTTTGTTTACATTACACACTTTGCTTAATACAGTTATCTGTTGTTCGCAACTTAATACTTGTAGAGTTCTCGGATTGATTCGCCATAAGTGGATTATTAGTCATAGATGTAGTTGGATGGCGGTCTATGTATCTTGGTGTAATGCCCATAGTAAATCTCATAGTGATCCTCTCGACATATCACATTGTCTTTATTCTATCAATTGCCCAACTGTAATTTGTTTACCCAGCATGTGTTATTTTATCTTATGGAGAGACACCACTAGTGAATTGTGGACCCCGGTCCTATTTCCTATATATTGCTATCACCTGTTTACTTTACTCGCACTGTTTACTTTACTCGCATACTACTACTGTTTTCCACTCGATACGCTCATACCCTTTGTTTCAAGCAAACCGGTGAGATTGACAACCTCATCGTAAGTTGGGAACAAAGTATTTGGTTGTGTTGTGTGCAGGTTCCACGTTGCCACTCGCAAAGCAAAGCTTGGACGAGGCGCCCTATAAATTGTTCGGAGCTGTCGCGAAGCTATCGGGCATCACCTTTGGTCGTTTGGCTTTTTCCTACTAGATTGATAACCTTGGTTTCTTACTGAGAGAAAAACTTGCAGCTATATTCATCAAACCTTGCTCTTGGGGTTTCCAACTGGCCGGTCATTTACTTCATCAACTACACGCCAACAAGTTCTCTGGTACTATTCATCACCACGCCATCAACAAGTTTTTCTGGCGCCATTGCCGGGAAAAAGAAGACTTCTGCAAGGGGAGTTTCGCACGCACATCCTTTACTTTGTTTTAAGTTTTGCTTTACTTTATTTTTACTTGCATCGTTTTATCAAAAAATGGAAAAAAATTAGTTCCTTCTATAGTTGTTATTTTTGTTGGTCTGTTATTGTCTTGCTTTATCATGCTTTCTATCAATGGTTGGTTTCTTTGAAACTAAATCTTTTTGGCAAGGTGGGTTCACAGAAGAGCAACAAAAATATTATGAGGAGCACCGCTTGTCACAAAAAGGGAAACACTTATGGGAACAAATTGATAAATTGTATATCATTGCTAGAAATGTGTGCTCTACTTATAATGTTACTTATTGCTTTGATAAATCTTGCTGCTGTAGGAGGTATAAACACCTCCCTTTTCAATGTGAGTATAATGATGATGTTACCATATCTTCTTATATTAATGGAAATTATGACTTTTATGATGTGGAACAAATTGAAGAATTTATTGCTTGGAAGGGTGCATTTGAACTTGCTTATTTGCTTGAAAATACTGATGATGCACCTTATAAATATGAGGTTTATGATATATTTAAATTCTGCTTTGATAATTACAAGGAAGAAAATGGCTATATTCTTAAATATCTTAATAGATGCTCTCCAATGGAAGAGACTAATGCCTTGAAGGAGCCTATGGAAGAAGAAATTGCTGAAACTGGAAGCTCATTGGATGATCAAGAGGAGGAAGAATGGAGCTACCCATGTCTACCTCCCAATAAGAGTAACTCTTTAACTAATACCTTATTTGATAGCCCTCCATGCTTAACAAAGGAGGGCGAGTGTGATATTTATATTGTTGAGTTTGTTCATGATGCTACTGAAAATTATTATGAGAGAGGAAAATATGGTTGTTGGAATTCTCATGTTACTAAAACACCTCTCTTTATATTGAAAGTTCAGAAGTTGCTCTTGTTTTATCTACCCATACTTGTTACTATGTGCTTCTTTGATTTATTTTCTTACAAGATTCCTATGCATAGGAAGTGGGTTAGACTTAAATGTGTTTTATATTTGCTCCTTGATGCTCTCTTTTGCTTCAATTCATATTTCTTATGTGAGCATCTTCTCAAATTACTAAGCCTAGCTCAAAGGCGTTAAAGAAAAGCACTCTTGGGAGATAACCCAATGTTTTTACTTCAGTTCTTTTTCTTTTATTTGAGTCTTGGAAGTTATTAATACTGTAATGACCTCTCCTTATCATTTTTATTTCGTTTTTGTGCTAAGAGAAGCCTCTAATTTGAGTGAGGTAAGATTTCGGGATGTTGCTGTCCTGAAACAGTTTTTGGTGCTGCACCGTAAAAATTCGTGAAAATTCTCTGTATATCTTTTGGACCTGCGATTTCTTGTGCATATGCCCCAGGTTATATCCAAACTTTCATTAGTTGAACACTTTTTGATTTGAGCAACAGAAAACCCTCTAAAAATTCGACCTTTGTCAGCTATTCTGTTTTGACAGATTTCTGCCAATATTTGTGTTTGCCGCTTTATCGCTTTCTTTTTGAGTTTTTTTGATCAAGGAACTTTTGGGGAAGTTGCTACAGTACTATGTACTTTATATGTGGTGGTTTTGAGTTGAAACCTGAAGCAAAAGGGGTTGATTCAATGTTATGCTTACACTAATATTGCTAATAGATTTGTGTTTAGTTTTGTATGAAGGAAGTTTTCAAGTGTAGGGATTGGAGAATGATGAGATGAGTTGAAGAATGGACAAAAGCTCAAGCTTGGGGATGCCCACGCACCCTAAGAAATATCCAAGAGGTACAAGCATCAAAGCTTGGGGATGCCCCTGAGGCACCCCTTCTTCATCGGCAAAAATCAGATCACCTTTCAACGCACTATATTTTTATTGCTTCATGCATTATGCGTTTTTCTTGGAGCGTCAGTTGTTTTAGTTTTCAGTTTAGTTTAGTTTTGTTTGCTGCAATAAATGGTTGGACCCCAACAAATTCCTTTTGGAGAAGTTGCCTTGTTTTTCATTTGCCAAGAACACTTCGTTTTTCACTTTTATCGTTTCAACGAGTGTTCTCTTTTTCTAGAACTGCGTTTAGTTTTTGATTTTCACCTTGATTTGTGTTCAGATCTTGTTATATCTTTATATATCAAGGTGTATTTTTGCCTCTGGTCCATGTTGGTTTTCATCAAAAGAGTTGTTTATAAAAAGTTCGAATGGTGTTCGAAAAGAGAAAAAGCTTTATGCAAAAAAGTGGTATAAGAAGGAGCTTGTGTAGACTGCGGCCTAGGCTTTTGCATATCGTGCTTGATGTCTTTTTGATAGTATGCTTAGTGGTTTTGCTGTAGCATGACTTGTCTCAAATGACTGAGATTGCTTAATGAGCCTTTGAAAAAATCATGCGCTGTTTTAATTATTTGGAAGCATTATTTTGGTTTTCTCCTTGATGCTTTATTTGGGTTGACTTGGTGCATGCTCACACATGTTTGACTCATACAAAGTCGCCATTGCCTCTATGATCATTTAGTTTTTGACTTTTGACGCCATCTTATGCTTCTTTTAATGTCGCTTTGTCGCTTTGCATGATTATGGCCATTATTGCTCTCTTAGTTGGTCGCTCCCAGTCTTTTGCTAGCCCTCATTTTGTACTGAGTATGAGCTCTACTCGTGCATCCAACTCCTAAAAACCAAGTTATTCCAAAGTGTCCACCATACATAACTATTAGCAATTTGCTATTCCAAAGTACATTTGACTTGCTTTTATCTATCCTTCAAATTAAACTCTTTTTGGTGTTATGCGAAAATTGGTCAGTAAAGCTCTCATGAACCTGATGGCACACTTTACTTTTCTCGCTTTAAAATTTTGACATTGTAGCTCTCTTATGTTGAGTTGTTATGCTTGCAAGTTATAAGTTGGAAATTAGCCCAGCCATGCCGTCATGGGGCAAGCTTTCAACATTGCACTTTCTTTCATTTGAGTTGATATCGTGATCTTTTGTTTATGGATACTCGCGATGTGAAATAAGTTGGGAATCTTGCGGGATCATGGAGTTTTTATATGTGTTAGGGAAACGCCTGGACCGCTAATCTAAGCCATGCATCATTCATAGTGGAAATTTGTAGCATGCCCATAGTGGACATTCGACGACGCATCTCACAATAAAAAGCTATACCAATGGTAAATAAAAGAGATGTCGAGGTGTTCATTGTCTATTTGTCTTGTCATTTTGATGTGGGCTTGTTCCATGTCATCGGGCAGGAGGTACCCCATTGGCGGTTCTCGATGATATACATATATTTACAATGACAAGAGCTTGCTTGGGACTCTAAGTCGAGTAGCATGAGGTTTGGGTATTCGTACTTCACAGGACACGAGGTTTTCAACTTATGATTTGTCAAGCATATGCATCATAAGTGTATTCGCATTAACTCTAACCATTCAAGATGCCTATGATGGGGGCAATGAGAGCTCAAAGCTAGTAAGTACCATAATTTTTGAAGGTTTATAAAACTTGCAATCACTGCTTCCCTCCGCGAAGGGCCTTTCTTTTACTTTTATGTTGAGTCTCCACATTCTATCTTTATGCACCGTCTAAGAGAGCATAGTTGTCATTTTGAGTATAATGTGCATTGTCCCAAAGTTTTCATTGATTGATTCATGATGTTGGTTTCACTTGTTCTTAAATTACTTGTATGTAGTCGCCCTCTTAAACTTGAAGGTGTCCTATGCATTTATGTTTTGCTCTCTCATGAAGGACAAGCTGAAAACCATTTGTATGTTTTTCCATATGATTGGAACACATGTTTGACTTTCATTGTTTCATTTTCATGATCTTTTGTTTGTGTTCTTTTTCATGTTATAACTTGGTTGCTAAGTTTCTTCTATCAAGATTATATCTTTTATGCCCATGTTTTAAGTTCTTTTGATCCCAGCGCACAATGCTTACATATACGGTTAAGATTATGTAGGTGCATGTCACCTCAAAAATTATTTCTTTTGTTATCACTTACCTACTCGAGGACGAGCAGGAGTTAAGCTTGGGGATGCTGATACGTCTCCAACGTATCCATAATTTTTGATGCTCCATGCTTGTTTTTACACCATTTGCTTAGTGTTTAGTTACACTTCGTGGCATTTTTATGCATTTTCTGGAACTAACCTATTAACAAGATGCCACAGTGCCAGTTCCCTGTTTTCTGCTATTTTTGTGTTTCAGAAAAGTAACACAGGAAATATTCTCGGAATTGGACGAAACAAAAGCCAGACGTCCAGATATTTACCGGAGCTTCTAGAGAACCGAATAGGAGACGGAAAGGAGCCACAGGCCGGCCACACCACCAGGGGGCGCGGCCTGCCCTTGGCCTGCGCCGGCCTATGGTGCGGGCCCCTTGGTCCACTTCTGACGCTGCCCCTTCGCCTATAAAGACCGCCCAACGGGAAACACCTAAACACCCGATCAATTTTCCAGAAACACATCGCGATCCGCCGGCGTCGTCGACCCGAGATCGGGAGGGTCCAGAAGCTCTTCCCGGCACCCTGCCGAAGAGGGGAATCGCCACCAGAGGTCTTCTTCATCGCCATGCTTGCCTCCGGCGCGATGAGTGAGTAGTCTACCTTGGACTATGGGTCCATAGCAGTAGCTAGATGGTTGTCTTCTCCACCATGTGCTTCATGTTTAGATCTCGTGAGCTGCCTTACATGATCGAGATCACCGTTATGTAATTCTACATGTTGTGTTTGTTGGGATCCGATGAATATTGGTGTTATGATTGAGTTGAAGTACTAAATTTTATCTTATGTTATCTCTATGTTGTTTATGATCTTGCATGCTCTCCGTTGTTAGTAGCTATCTTGGCCAAGTAGTTGCTAGTGACTCCAAGAGGGGGTATTTATGCTCGATAGTGGGTTCATGCCTCTATTTAATCTGGGGGAGTGACAGAAACCTCTAAGGTTATAGATGTGCTGTTGCTACTAGGGGGAAAACAACATTCATATGCTCGAGGGCATATGCTTTGTTTACATTACACAATTTGCTTAATGCAGTTATCTGTTGTTCGCAACTTAATACTTGTGGAGTTCTCGGATTGATTCGCCACAAGTGGATTATTAGTCATAGATGCAGTTGGATGGCGGTCTATGTATCTTGTTGTAATGCCCAGAGTAAATCTCATAGTGATCCTCTCGACATATCACGTTGTCTTTATTCTATCAATTGCCCAACTGTAATTTGTTTACCCAGCATGTGTTATTTTATCTTATGGAGAGACACCACTAGTGAACTGTGGACCCCGGTCCTATTTCCTATATATTGCTGTCACCTGTTTACTTTACTCGCACTATTTACTTTACTCGCATAGTACTACTGTTTTCCACTCGATACGCTCATACCCTTTGTTTCAAGCAAACCGGTGAGATTGACAACCTCATCGTAAGTTGGGAACAAAGTATTTAGTTGTGTTGTGTGCAGGTTCCACGTTGCCGCTCGCAAAACAAAGCTTGGACGAGGCGCCCTATAAATTGTTCGGAGCTGTCGCGAAGCTATCGGGCATCACCTTCGGTTGTTTGGCTTTTTCCTACTGGATTAATAACCTTGGTTTCTTACTGAGGGAAAAACTTGCTGCTATATTCATCAAACCTTGCTCTTGGGGTTTCCAACTGGCCGGTCATTTACTTCATCAACTACACGCCAACAAGTTCTGTGGCACTATTCATCACCACGCCATCATGTCTCTCCATAAAGTAAATAACATGCTGGGTAAACAAATTACAGTTGGGCAATTGATAGAATAAAGCTAGCATACAAATGTCATGAGGATCACTATGAGATTCACTCTAGACATTACGACAAAATACATAGACCGTAATCCAACTGCATCTATGACTAATAATCCACTCTCGAGGTGTCGTCCGAGCACCCGTTGCGTATTAAGTTGCGAACAACAGATAACTGCATTAAGCAAAGTCCATAATATAAACAATGCAAATGTCCTTGAACACAAGATTGTTGTTTTCTCCCTAGTGGCAACAGCACATCTACAACCTTAGAGGTTTCTGTCACTCCCCCAGATTACTAGAGGCATGAACCCACTATCGAGCATAAATACTCCCTCTTGGAGTCACTAAAATCTACTCGGCCAAGATATCTACTAGCAATGGAGAGCATGCAAGATCATAAACAACATAGAGATAACATAAAGATAATAATTCAGCACACCAACTTGACAAAGTATAAATATCCATCAGATCCCAACAAACACAACATGTAGAATTACACAACGATGATCTTGATCATGATAGGTAGCTCACAAGATCTAAACATGAAGCACATGGAGGAGATGACAACCATCTAGCTACTGCTATGGACCCGTAGTCCAAGGTGGACTACTCATGCATCACTCCGGAGGCGACCATGGTGATGTAGAAGGCCTCCAGCGGTGATTCCCCTCTCCGGCAGGGTGCCGGGAAGAGCTTCTGGACCCTCTCGATCTCGCGTCGACGATGACGACGGCTTGCATTATGTTTCATGGAAAATTGATCGGGTCTTTTAGGTTTTCCCATCGAGGAGAATATATAGGCGGAAGGGCGGCATCAGGAAGTGGACCAGGGGGGCTCACCCCTGGTGGCGCGAGCCAGGGCTTGGCCGCGCCGCCCTAGGGTGTGGCCAGGTCCTGGCCCCCTCGGTCTCTGCATTGGATTCCGACTCGTGTTCTGGAAAAATTGGAGGTTCGGCTTTTGTTTCGTCCAATTCCAAGAATATTTCCTGTGTAGCCTTTCTAAAACACAAAAACAGCAAAAACAGGGAACTGGCACTGTGGCGTCTCATTAGTAGGTTAGTTCCGGAAAATGCATAAAAACGCCACGAAGTGTCACTAAACACAAAGCAAATGGTGTATAAACAAGCATGGAGCATAAAAAATTATAGATACTTTTGAGACATATCAAGCATCCCCAAGCTTAACTCCTGCTCGTCCTCGAGTAGGTAAGTGATAACAAAACAATAATTTTTGAGGTGACATGCACCATCACAATCTTGATCAACGAAGTAAAGCATTGAGTGCTGAGATCAAAGTACTTAAAACATGGGCATAAGAGACATAATCTTGACAATAAAACTTAGCAACCATGTTATAACATGAAAATAACACAAACAAAAGATCATGAGTAATGAAGCAATGAAAGTCAAGTGTGTGTTTCAACCATATAGAAAAACATAATAAAGTGGTTTTCAGCTTGTCCCTCATGGAATAGCAAAACATAAATGCATAGGACACCTTCAAGTTTAAGAGGGCGACTAGATAGAAATAATTTAAGAACAAGCAAAACCATAATCATGAATCAATCAATGATAAACTTTGGGACTATGCACATTAAACTCAGAATGACAACTATGCTCTCTTAGACGGTGCATAAAGGTAGAAGGTGGAGACTCAACATAAAAGTACAAGAAAGGCCCTTCGCAGAGGGAAGCAGGGATTGCAAGTTTTATAAACCTCTAAAAATTATGATACTTACTAGCTTTGAGCTCTCATTGCCCCCATCATAGGCATCTTGAGTGGTTAAGGTTAATGCAAGTACAATTATGAAGCATATGCTTAACAAATCATAAGTTGAAAATCTCATGTCCCTTGAAGTACGAATACCCAAACCTCATGCTACTCGACTTAGGTCCCAAGCAAGTTCTTGTCATTGTAAGCATACATGTATCATCGAGAACCGCCAACGGGGTACCTCTTGCCCGATGACATGGAACAAGCCCACATCAAAATGATAAGACAAACAGATAATGAACACCTCGACATCTCTTTTATTTACCATTGGTATAGCTTTTTATTGTGAGATGCGTCGTCGAATGTCCACTATGGGCATGCTATAAATTTCCACCATGAATGATGCATGGCTTAGATTAGCGGCCCAGACATTTCTCTAACACATATACAAACTCCATGAGCTCACAAGTTTCCAACTTATTCACATCGCGAGTATCCATAAACAAAAGATCACGATATCAACTAAATGAGAGAAAGTGCAATGTTGAAAACTTGCCCCATGACAGCATGGTTGGGCTAACCTCCAACTTACAACTTGCAAGCATAACGTCAACATAAGAGAGCCACAATGGTCAAAATTATTAAAAGCGAGAAAAATAAAGTGTGCCGTCAGGTTCGTGAGAGCTTTACTGACTAATTTTCACATAACACCAAAAAATTTAATTTGAAGGATAGATAAAAGCAAGTCGAATGTACTTGGAATAGCAAATTGCTAATAGGTATGTATGGTGGACACATTGGAAAACTTGGTTTTTAGGAGTTGGATGCACGAGAAGTATTCCCTCTCAGTACAAAATGAAGGCTAGCAAAAGACTGAGAGCGACCAACTAAGAGAGCAATAACGGCCATAATCATGCATAGCGACAAAACATCATTAAGCGAAGCATAAAGTGGTATCACAAGTCAAAAACCAAATGATCATAGAGGCTTATGGCAACTTGTTAGAGTCAAACATGTTGTAAGCATGCGCCAAGTCAACCCAAATAAAGCATCAAAGGAGAAAACCACAATAACATGCTCCCATATAATAAAAACAATGCATGATTTTTTCAAAGGCTCATTAAGCAATCTCAGTCATTTGAGACAAGTCATGCTACAAAAAAAACTACTAAGCATACTATCTGATGAGGGTTAACTCGACAAATATCCTAGATGAAGGACATAGGATTGGGAAGATAGGGCGTCGGATGAACTCAAAGGTAAAATCAGTCAAACAAGGTGTGTATCGAAAGTAAACGTGGGTGTAAACTTGGCTTGCCTTCAATCAGTCCCTCTCCGTCCTCTCTTGGCCCCTATATATAGGTGGCCAGGTCTCAAGAATCGGGAGGGATCCGATACAAATTACAATATCGACATACGACATGAACTCGTATTTCGACTAGCGTTACAATTGGGCCTAGCTTAACGGGCCTTAGGGGTACTCAACTGATGGGCTCTATTATCTATACCCTTGTCAGTAGCCCCTGAGATTCTACCAGAATGGCAGATTCGGGTTGAATCTCAGATCTTCAAATCTTCGACTTGATCAATACTTGACTTCTTGATATCTTTAAATCTTTGACTTGGTCTTTCGACTTATCTTTTTATTATAATGTCTCGCAAGGGGTTTTGATGAACAAGCCTGACAACTCTGACGGATCAAGAGGCCAGTTAACTGCCGGAACAGATACTTGTCACCTACTTCAAATTCAATCCCCTTGGATTTGAATTCAGGAAACCGGTCAAACCCATTCTTTTGCCGCATTTAGGACTTACAAAGAATGAATCCCAGTGGTTCTCAGGGTACCCAGTGCATCCACCAGGATTTTCTTCGCATCGTAGACACGGATAAGTACCAGCAGAGCGCATCCATGTGCGTATACCGGGCCACACAGGACGGATCCTGGGGTCTTACCTTCGTGATATATTTCAGCCACGGCATTCAAGTTTCATCGCGATGACGCAACTCGAGAATCATATGTTGCAGCCTTGTTCGACTATTTCAATTCTAAAAATATTCGGGTTATTCAACCTTGATTGATAAAATTCCCTCCCGATGGTAGTAAAGATGCTTCCCAAAGCATCTTTCGCCTTCTTCGCTCTATTATTCATGAAAAAACATCGTCGGGTGCATGCCCAGCGCTCCCGATGGTAGTAGCCCCCGAGGCTATAGTCGAAAAACTTATTTCGAGTATAGGCTCAAGTACATTGTGCCTACTTTGACTCATCAGATCGTAGCTGTATTGCAATATCGTCGGGTGTGCGCTCAGCGCTCCCGATGGTAGTAGCCCCCGAGGCTATAGTCAAATACTTTCGGGTAGACTCAAAGAATGAGTTTTTCTTCCTTGATTCCTCTGTATCTTTTATGTCAGTTTTTTCTTTGACTTCCTTGGTCATCATCAATACGTAGATCTGACCTACCATACTTTTGCTGAATTTACCCCTATTAGTGTCCACCTCTTATCCTATTCTGATTTCTCTATGACTTGAATTTTTGTGATGTCATTACCAGAGTCATTCTTTAAATGACTTGACTGGGCGCTGACCATTGCGTGGGCAGTGCGGTAATTTTGCAATTTTCCTGCCCATTAGTGGGCTGCCGTTTCCACTCCTTGCGCCACGTCTCAGCCCACGTTCCTTCATCAGGAAGCTATATAAGGGGGAGAGTGGGGAATTTACTGTTTACCAGTTCCTCGCTTCTGCCGCCGCCACCAATGCTGCAAACCTTGCGCCCCTCTGAGCTCCTGCACAGCCCTCATGCGCAGCTTGTAGATGCGCGTCAAGACTCTTGCGCAGAAGAACAAGATGGGCAAGAGCAACACTGCCAATTCAGCTACAAGCTGGGTTCCTTCCGATTTCAAGCAGAAGGATCTGGAAAAGACCCAGGCTGATGGCCTCATCTCCGATGACAATCAAGTCATCTTTGCTAGCACCGAGCGCATCCCCAAGCCCCGAGCGGCTTCCGGGTGATGTTTCTTGCCTTTCTCTTACGCGGTCTCTCTTTCCCTGCCCACGAGTTCCTTCGTGGGCTTCTCTTTGTGTACGGTGTGCAGCTTCACCAGCTCACACCGAACTCAATTCTTCACATTGCCTATTTCATTACCCTTTGCGAGTCTTTCCTGGGGATCGAACCCCATTTTCTTCTTTGGAAATTTCTCTTTTGGCTCTGCCCCAGTGTCGCTTTATCAAAAAATCCTGAGCAGGGCGGGGTTGTTGTTTCTATCCGTGCTGAATCTCAGTACCTGGAGTTTTCCATGGCTGCCTCAGTACAAGGTTGGAGGAAGAAGTGGTTTTATATCAAAGACCGGCAAGTTTCTTCCTCTGACCAGTATGGCATTGCCCCTTTTGATGCCTCTAAAGAAGTGAAGAAATTGGCCTCATGGGATTCGCCTCCCACGGAAGCCGAGATGGAGGAAATTAAACCATTTCTAGCCCGCATCCAAGCTCTGCAAAGTGGTAGAGGAGGTGCGCTTTCGGGTACTCAACTTATGGCGTTTTTCCTGCAACGTCGAGTTCAACCTCTTCAGCATCGCCTTTCCAAATTGTGGTCATTTTCTGGCTTGGGAGATTCTTCTCGAGTATCTGACGATCTGATGGAGAAGAAGGATCTCGACAAGCAAGTGAGAGCTCTTACTACTCTCACTAAAGATCATGAAATTGTGGATTTGGCCGCTAATTACTTCGACTCCGAGCATCTCTTGCCTGCGGTATGTTTGCTATCCTTACTTATTCGACTTCTTTTATCTTATCACTGTTTTTCTTATAACTGTCGGCTTGTTTTCCTTTCCAGGATCACCAGTCTCTTGTTTCTCTCCCCCTCCTTCCAGAGGGAGGACCTATTCAAGATGTTCCTGTCGATGCTGTGTCTGAAGCCCCTGAGGCTGAGGACAGCCAAGATGATGACGAAGCCAAAGATTTGCTGGAAAGAACCAGCTCGACGACATCGCCTCTGCCTGCACTTTCTGAAGATCTTGGCGTTGACAAGAAGAGGAAACATGTTGAGGAGCTCGCTTCTTTGAGTGCCTCCGCTCACAAGACTGTGGTCGGGGAGGCCTCTGCTTTAGAGGATGAGGAAGAACTTTTCGACGCTTTGGACTCGTGAGTATTTTGCTAACTCGACATTTTATTTTGTACTTGCTTCCTTTCTTTCGACTTATGTGAGGTTTTTGCCTTTTGTTTCCTTCACAGCGACAACGAGGACCCGAAGAGGGATGCTGCCACAGCTCCTTCTACTAAGACTATGGCCGCCGACAAACCTTCTTTGCAAGAAGCTAATCCAGTGGTGAAGTCTCCAAAGGCTCCTGTTAAGAGGGTCGCCTCTACTCGTGGTTCCAAGCGTGTGAAGAGGTCGACAGACGCCGGTGCCTCCCTCGACACCCATCGGTCCATGAGCTCTCCCGACGATGTGCGTATTGATCCTGGTATTTTTGCTTTGTTTCTTGCGTGATCTTTCTACTCACGCTTTTTTCTGAACAGATCTTGATGAAGAAATTTGTCATTTTGGGCACTGAATGTGTCGAATATTTGAAAGCTACTAGAGCTGCTCAGGGTAATCCTCTTTCCTGTATTTGCTTGCCTCGAGTGCCTTTTTTTTCTTTACTCGACTGTCTTTTCCCCCCTTTGTGCTGTAGATGCTTTGTCGGTGGCTAACGCTCGTATCTCATCTCTGGAAGCTAAACTCAAAGCTTCCAGAAAAGCTTTTGATGCTGCCGCCGCTGCCAAAGCTGCCGCTGAGAAGTCCACTAAATCAGCATTGGCTAAAGCAAAGAAAGCGGAGAAAACCCTTCCTGACACTAATAAGGAGCGCATCCAGCGAGAGCAGGCCGTAACTGAGCGGCCTAATAAAATGTCAGCTATTGCTGGAGGTAAATACCATGCTTTTCCCTTCTTTGTTGAGTTGCCCACTCTTATGCTTGTTGATGTGTGCTTTTTCCTCTGTCTTTGTTTCCTTGGTTGTTTAGAACATACTGGGGTGTCTTCGGCATCTTTGCAGCCAGACGATGATCCTCTCATGGCCGCAGTTAACTTGCTAGAGTTGAATTGGATTTATATCCAGGAGATCTTTGAGTTGGCTAGCCGCGTGCTCACGCGGATTTTCATCGGGTTGTGGCCCAAGCAGAAAATGGAAGTGCTAGATGCTGATTCGAAGAAGCTTGCAAAGGTGTTTGACACCCCAGAAGATCCTATCCTTCTGATGAATGGCCGCTCTATGAAGCGAGGTGCAGAGGGGGCCATTGCGCTTACTTACGCACATGGCGAAGAGGTCAACTAGGAGAAGGTGAGCTCTTCCCGCGGTCGACCTCTTTTGGAGCTGCGGGTTTTCTTCGAGAAGGCGAAGAAGTACGCGCCGAGCATCGTATCGATAATTTCTCCTTCGGCGGCTTCTTCGACCTCTGCTATGCCGGTTTCTTTGACTCCGGCGACTAGTGGATCCATGCCTCCTCCCAACGCTGGTGCTACCTCTGCCGTACCTACTTCTGCCACGGAGCATGATGCTGAGGTGGCGTAGACTTAGTCTTGCTTTGTAATCTTCATTTCTTTTGTTGTAGTAAACTTTTAGTTATATTTTTCCCGAGAATCAGTCAGGGGGATTGTACTCGCTGTAAATACTTTTCTTTTATGAAATGTCTAGCTTGGATGGGGTTTCTGAAATGTTGTTTTCTTCTTTCTGTTTGGCTTCCAGCCTGTGCATGCTATGGATCGTCGGGTCGTGATCGGGCTTCATCTCCTGTCAATATGTTCGACTCCGGAGCTGCTTCACCTCCTCGTCCTTCTTGTTGATGTAAGGAATATTCATTAAGGATTGCGGACCTTGAGGGTCGTTTATCCTTGATGAAACGCCAGGCGAAGCTTGGTTTGGATAAGGCCAGCAAATCTTGTGGCTTTATGAAATAGATATCCGTACTTGAGGATAAGGTGTCGGGTCTGATGGCCAAAATCGTGCATCTCGAAGAATGCGACTCCTTTCTTATTGGTATTGTCGAGTCCGTCTGCGAGATGTTGCGATGTAAGGTTCCTGGTTCCTTGCAGCCTTTCTCTTTTCCCTTTCATTCCACTATTGTTGGCTAATACTTTTGTTATCGCAGGTACTTGTCTGGACTTTGTTGGTGAGACACGTCGGGTTTCTAAACGAATTGCGGCTCTCAAAAAAGCATCAGAGGGAATCAACAGTTTGTGGTCTGATCCCCGACGCCGTCGTGCCATTGTGCTTCTTCAAGATCGTGCTCAGCACATTGGAGAAGCAGTTGATGGTTGTCAAAGATCTCTGACGACCATGTATTCTGTCATGCTCCCTCACAATCCTTTGCCTGGAAGCTTTCCGCTGCTACTCAATACTTTTAGATCTAGTCAGCGAATTCATCGGCTGACAGAGCTCAACTTGGTGGCTGGTGCCAATTTTGCTCTTGGGTGGATACGTAAGTGGCATCGAAGGCTCAATTATAGTTCCATGTCACTGAGTTACCCTCCAGATGGAGCTAGTTTGCGAGTTCATCTGGAGGCTACCCTTCAACCCGCAAGAAGGATTATTGCTAGATTGCTTCGTGAGGATGCCGCGTTTTTTTGCGAGCATCATTACTTAGACCCTCTGGGGGTAGACGATTCTGATAACCCAATGTTATGATGCTCATGTTGTATGTGTACTTTGTGTATAGAATGCGAGAGTTTTTATTTTCTAACTTCTTTTGTGAGAATTTTTTATTCTCAGAGCGTTTACCTTTGTGAATTTTAGTGCGTTTGCCACAGTTTTTTTTAAAGACGCGTAAACTCGAATAGGAGGAACTTTGTCTTTATTTAGGCTTATAATGTAAGATACATAGGGTGACCCAAGAGATCCGGCCAGTGACCTGTGTTCTGGATCTAGAGGGCATTGCCCTGGAATAGCTCGTGGCTTTTACAGCCTTATTTTTTCTACTCTAATCTTTGACGTACTTTGTCGCCTATATCGCCGAGGTCCTCTCTTCTTCTCTTGTAGGTTTTTCTCGTTTTGATGACTATACCCATGTTTTTTTCACCTCCGGCTCAGTTGGGTGCCCTTCGAGTTGTTGCGTGGCTCCTGTAGTCGAACTTTTTGCCTTGTCTTTGGGTTCTCCATAGTTTGCCATCATGCTAAAGTTTTGAGCCATCTTGTGGAATTCCTTGTCGCATAAATCTGAGAGTTCGAAGCTTCCTTTAACTATGAATATTCCTTTGGGACTTGGCATTTTGAGTACCAGGTACGTATAGTGAGGTACTGCCATGAATCGCGAAAACACGGGTCTCCCGAGGATCGTGTGATATTATGATGGCCAGTCCATGACTTCGAAGTCGAGTTTCTCTCTTCTGTAGTTTTGCCAATTTCCGAAGCAAACGTTGAGTGCTATTCGACCAAGTGGATAGTTAGCGCTCCCTGGGATGATTCCGTGATAGGAACAGTCAGTTGGTTTCAGGAACTCCAATGAGATGTGCATTGCTCATAGGGTCTTTGCATATATAAGATTTATGCCGCTTCCTGCATCCATGAATACTCTGTCGACATCGTACGTCCCAATTTGGGCTTTGAGTACCAGAGGCACGTTTCCTGGCCGAGGTACTGTTATGGGGTTATCATCTCTGCTGAATTCTATGGGTTGCTCTGACCAGTGAAGATATTCTGTTGTTGCTGGAGGCGATGTTACTGCTAGGTTAACTTGGCGAGTTATGATTTTTTCCTCTTTGTTCGACTTTGGCACAGGCTATATCATTGCTATGATGTGCCCTTTAGATGGAACATATCCTCCGTCGTCATCGCGTCCCTGGTTCGGCTAGTCTTGACTTTGAGGAACTCCATTGTTTCCTTGTTGATTTGCAGGCGCGTTGCTTGTGTTTCCTTCGTATCCCTGTCGTTTTGCTTCGGCTTGCTTGTTTAGTGCTGCTTCCTATAGTTTCAAGAACGTTGTGCAATGTTTCATTGCGTGCCTGGATACTCGTTTCCCATCAACAAACGCGGAGTGTATGTGACATGGTCCGTTTAGCATGTCTTCTGGTGATGGGTTGTACTCTCTGGATTCTCTTGTCTGGAACTTTTTGTAGTCTTCTTTTCCGTAGCTATGATATCCCGAGCTTTTACGGTCGTTCCCTTGGTAGCTATTATCCTTGTACCCTGCGACTACTTGGCTGTGAGAGCCGTAGTTATCGTAATTGCGGGATCTCCTCCTTTGGCCTCCATATCTGTTTCCTCTATCGTCCTCCAGCGATCGTGTCCTTTTATTGTTGCACGCATCTTCTCCATCGGCAAATCTGTTTGCTATATCCATTAAATCTGATACTGTTTTCGGCTTGATTCTGCCCATCTCTTCGACTAGGTCTCCTCGCCTCAACCCGACTATAAATACGTCTATTGCTCTTTCGTCTGATACTTCGACTGCTGAATTTTTGATGATGCTCCATCTTTGGATGTATGCCCTTAATGTCTCATTGCGTTGCTGTACACAGGCTTTGACTTCTTCTATGGATGTTGGCCGCTTGTATGTTGACTTGAAGTTACTCGTGAATTGCTTTGTGAGCTCTTCCCAGCTTCCAATTGTTTCTTTTTCTAATTTTCTCAACCATGACCTTGCCGCGCCGGTGAGGTGTAATTGCAAACTTTGCATGGCTGATAGGAGGCTGGCCGGCAACCTTGACCCCTCCTCCAAGCCCTAGGGCGGCGGCCCAAGGGGGAAGAGTGGGGGGCAAGTTTCCCCCTTCCTTTTGGAAGGTTCCCTTAGGGTTTCCCCTAAGGGCTGGCCGGCTGGGCCTTAGGGGCCTGATTGCTTTGGTGGTGATGATGAAAATAACCGATCAGTTGGGAACCCCAAAAGGAAGGTATGATGAGCACAGCAACAAGTTTCCCCCAGTAAGAAACCAAGGTTTTATCGTCCAGGAAAAAGTCAATACTCCAGAAGGTGATGCTTGCTAGCTTCGCGACGGCTCCGGACAATTTATAAGGAGCCTTATCCAGGCTTTGCTTTGCGAGCGGCAACGTGGAACCTGCACACAACACAACCAAGTACTTTGTTCCCAACTTATGATGAGGTTGTCAATCTCACCGGTTTGGTTGAAACAAAGGGTATGAGCATATCGAGTGGAAAATAGTTTTAATATGCAAGTAAAGTAAATAGTGCGAGTAAAGTAAACAGGTGATAGCAATATGATGGAAATAGGACCGGGGTCCACAGTTGACTAGTGGTGTCTCTCCATAAGATAAATAACACATGCTGGGTAAACAAATTGCAGTTGGGCAATTGATAGAATAAAGATAACGTGATATGTCAGAAGATCACTATGCGATTTACTCTGGGCATTACAACAAAATACATAGACCGCCATCGAACTGCATCTATGACTAATAATCCACTTGTGGCGAATCAATCCGAGAACTCCACAAGTATTAAGTTGCGAACAACAGATAATTGCATTAAGCAAAGTTTGTAATGTAAACAAAGCATATGCCCTCGAGCATATGAATGTTGTTTTCTCCCTAGTGGCAATAGCACATCTACAACCTTAGAAGTTTCTGTCACTCCCCTAGATTCAATAGAGGCATGAACCCAACTATCGAGCATAAATACTCCCTCTTGGAGTTACTAGCAACTACTCGGCCAAGATAGCTACTAACAACGGAGAGCATGTAAGATCATAAACAACATAGAGATAACATAAGATAAATTTCAGAACAACAACTTAATCATAACACCAATATTCATCGGATCCCAACAAACACAACATGTAGAATTACATAACGGTGATCTCAATCATGTAAGGCAGCTCATGAGATCTAAACATGAAGCACGTGGTGGAGAGAACAACCATCTAGCTACTGCTATGGACCCATACTCCAAGGTAGACTACTCACTCATCGCGCCGGAGGCAAGCATGGCGATGAAGAAGGCCTCCGGTGGCGATTCCCCTCTCCGACAGGGTGCCGGGAAGAGCTTCAGGACCCTCCCGAGCTCGGGTCGATGACGGCGGCGGAACGCGATATCTTTCTGGAATTCTGATCGGGTACTTAAGTTTTTCCCATCGAGGGGTCTTTATAGGCGAAGGGGCAACGTCAGGAGTGGGCCGAGGCGCCGTCACACATAGGGGGCGCGACCAGGGGCCAGGCCGCGCCGCCCTATTGTATGGGGCCCTCGTGGCCCCACTCCGTCTCCTCTTCGGTTCTCTGGAAGCTTCGGTGAATTTCTGGACGTTCGGCTTTTGTTTCGTCCAATTCCGAGAATATTTCCCGTGTAACTTTTCTGAAACACAAAAACATCAGAAAATAGGGAACTGGCACTGTGGCGACTTGTTAATAGGTTAGTTCCGGAAAATGCATAAAAGTGCCACGAAGTGTAACGAAACACTAAGCAAATGGTGTAAAAACAAGCATGGAGCATCAAAAATTATAGATATGTTTTGGACGTATCAAGCATCCCCAAGCTTAACTTCTGCTCGTTCTCGAGTAGGTAAGTGATAACAAAAGAAATAATTTTTGAGGTGACATGCACCTACACAATCTTGATCATCTATGTAAGCATTGAGTGCTGGGATCATAAGAACTTAAAACATGGGCATGAAAGACATAATCTTGATAGAAGAAACTTAGCAACCATGTTATAACATGAAATAGAACACAAACAAAAGATCATAAAAATGAAACAATGAAAGTCAAACGTGTGTTCAAATCATAAGGAAAAACATACAAATGGTTTTCAGCTTGTCCTTCATGGAGAGCAAAACATAAATGCAAAGGACACCTTCAAGTTTAAGAGGGCGACTAGATACAAATAATTTAAGAACAAGTGAAACCATGATCATGAATCAATCAATGAAAACTTTGGGACAATGCACATTATACTCAGAATGACAACTATGCTCTCTTAGACGGTGCATAAAGGTAGAAGGTGGTGACTCAACATAAAAGTAAAAAGAAAGGCCCTTCGCAGAGGGAAGCAGTGATTGCAAGTTTTATAAACCTTCAAAAATTATGGTACTTACTAGCTTTGAGCTCTCATTGCCCCCATCATAAGCATCTTGAATGGTTAAAGTTAATGCGAGTACAATTATGATGCATATGCTTGACAAATCATAAGATGAAAACCTCGTGTCCCGTGAATACGAGTACCCAAACCTCGTGCTACTTTGCTTAGGTCCCAAGCAAGTTTTTGTCATTGTAAGTATATGCGTATCATCGAGAACCGCCAACGGGGTACCTCTGTGCCCGATGACATGGAACAAGCCCACATCAAAATGACAGGACAAGCAGACAATGAACACCTTGACATCTCTTTTATTTACCATTTGTATAGCTTTTTATTTTGAGATGCATCGTCAAATGTCCACTATGGGCATGCTGCAAATTTCCACCATGAATTATGCATGGCTTAGATTGGCGGCCCAGGTGTTTCTCTAACACATATACAAACTCCATGAACTCCACAAGATTCCAATTTATTTCACACCGCGAGCATCCATAAACAAAAGATCACGATATCAACTCAAATAAGATGAAGTGCTATGTCGAAAGCTTGCCCCATGACAGCATGGCTGGGATAATTTCCAACTTACAACTTGCAAGCATAACAACTCAACATAAGAGAGCCACAATGTCAAATTTTTAAGAACGAGAAAATAAAGTGTGCCATCAGGTTCGTGAGAGCTTTACTGACCAATTTTCGCATAACACTGGTAAGAGTTTAATTTGAAGAGTAGACAAAAGCAAGTCAAATGTACTTTGGAATAGCAAATTGCTAATAGGTATGTATGGTGGACACGTTGGAACAACTTGGTTTTTAGGAGTTGGGTGCACGAGTAGAGCTCATACTCAGTACAAAACGAGGGCTAGCAAAAGACTGGGAGTGACCAACTAAGAGAGCAGTAACGACCATAATCATGCAAAGCGACAAAGCAACATTAAAAGAAGCATAAGATGGCATCAAAAGTCAAAAACTAAATGATCATAGAGGCTATTGGCGACTTTGTAAGAGTCTAACATGTGTGAGCATGCACCAAGTCAACCCAAATAAAGCATCAAGGAGAAAACCAAAATAATGCTTTCAAACGATAAAAACAACGCATGATTTTTTCAAAGGCTCATTAAGCAATCTCAGTTATTTGAGAGAAGTCAAGCTACAGCAAAACCACTAAGCATACTATCAAAAAGACATCAAGCATGACATGAAAAAGTCTAAGCCACAGTCTAAACAAGCTCCTTTTGGTACCACTTTTTTGCATAAATCTTTTTCTCTTTTCCAACACCATTCGAACTTTTTTAATCCAACTATTTTGAGGAAAGCCAACATGGTCCAGAGGCAAAAATACACCTTGATAAAAAGATATAAGAAGATCTGAACGCAAATCAAGGCGAAAACGAAAACCAAAAGCAGTAGCAGAAAAAGAAGAACACTCGGTTTTTTGATAAGAATGAAAACTAGAGAGTTCTTGGCAAATGAAAAGCAAGGCAACTTCTCCAAAAGAAATTTGTTGGGTGATGACCCACAAGTATAGGGGGTGTATTGTAGTACTTTCGATAAATAAGAGTGTCGAACCCAACGAGGAGCAGAAGGTGTTGACGAGCGGTTTTGATCAAGGAATCACTGTAAATACTAGCAAATAGGTTTTCAGGAGTATTTGGTAATACGAGTAAATAAAGTGCGAGTAAATAAAAGACAATAGTAACAATTGCAGCAAGTGGCCCAATCATTTCTTCAACAAAGGACAAGCCGGTTGTGTACTTATAATAACCAAATGTTCTCGAGGACACACGGGAGTTTCTGTCAAGAGCTTTCGCTTCATAGAGCCAATAGTATTCATTGGTTTGATAGGTATTATGGGGGTGAACCTGTGCTAGCGCACTACCCTTACTAGGATAAATACACACTTGTGATTATACCCCTTGCAAGCATCCGCAAATACAAGAAACTAATTAAGATAAATCTAACCACAGCCTTAAACTCTAAGATCCTACGCTCCCTGGTGCAATGGTTTCCCAACGGAGGTTTAGGTTTCTGTCACTCCAGCAACCCCACAATCGGTAGCCAAATACACAATGCATCTCACTAGGCCCATAAATGGTGAAGTATCATGTAGTCGATGTTCACATGACACCACTAGTGAAATAGCACCACAACAATATCAAACCATTAAATATTTCTCAACAATAATTCACTACTAACATCTTGACTTCTCCCATGTCTTCAAGAACTAAACGAACTACTCACAAGACATCATATGGATCATGATCAGAAGTGAAATAATGGTAAATAACAATCTGAACGTAAACCTTAATTCAATAGTTCCACCCAATAGCATCAACTACAAGAGTAATCAACACCGGGAAAGTTTCCCCTATGAATATAACAAGATCCAACTCAAGATGTTACAGCGGGATGGCGTGGTGATGGTGGAGATGAAGGTGCTGGTGATGGAGATGATGATGATGATGATCCTGATGAAGTCCGGTGCAATGGTGATGACAATGGCGATGATCTCCCCTCTCCGGGAAGGAATTTCCCCGACAGATTTCTGCCTGCCGGAGAGCTTTTCTCTCTCTGGTGTTTTCCGCCCCGCAGAGGCGGTGGTGTCTAACTCTGAGCCCCCCTGACTTAGGTTTTCGGGGACGATCATGTACGTGGAGGGGCGAGACCAGACGTGGGCCAGGGTGGCCTCACGCAGGGCTGGCGCGGCCAGGGGGCTGGCCGCGCCACCCTGGCGTGTGGGGCCCCCTGGCTCCTCTCGACTCCCCCTTCTGGCTTCCTGAGTCTTCTGGGAAAATATAATTTCTAGGTATTTTTCTATAATTTTCCTGATCTTCAAAATATGGTCTCCTGATGGTCCTTTTTCTAGCAGAATCCTGACTCCGGCAGCAACTCCTCCGATGATCATCAAACATGTGAAAGCAAAGGAAATAACATAAGTAACATATCTAAATATGAAATATATCAATGAATAATAGTAAATTATGATACAAAATAGTGATGCAAATTGGACGTATTAACCCCCCAAGCTTAGACCTCGCTTGTCCCCAATCGAAAACTAAACTCGGTAAACATGACCACAGGTTTATGGAGTGAAGTGTCGATAATCAAAATACGGACAAGAAGCATCACATTTACCAAGGCACAAATTATAATAAACAGCAACTTCCCTTTATAAGATATAGACTTGCAATAGGTAAAAGGGAATCACATGTAAAGATGCACAAGGTAAACTATAATTGGCAATGGCAAACCTTAGTTCTTGGTCAAAGAATGGAGAACAAACTATTCTCTCTTTTAAACGGAACCTTTTAAAACAGAGCTGATATAACAAAGACTATATGCTCAACAAAGTAAACTTTTGCATTCATAGAAAGCTTTCAAAGATATATTCCTTCAGATAAAAGCATTATACAAAACAAGGAAGATAATAAACATGATTAAACGGATCAACATATGGATGAGTGAAACATAACAACTCAAATGCTTGCTTTAGATAGAGGGAAATAGGTTGACTCAATCATAAAAGTAAAAGAAAGGCCCTTCGCAGAGGGAAGCAGGGATTAAACATGTGCTAGAGCTTTTCATTTGTAAAACAGAGGTAAAAAGTTATTTTGAGAGGTGGTTGCTTTTGTCAACGACTAGCAACGGAGTTCTTGATATCTTCCATACTAAACAAGTGAGAGCGGTTCTGAGATGTTTGATTAATTGGCACTTTGGTGCTCTTTTATAGCTTTGCACTCCTCCCCACCTTTTTCCTTTCTCAAACCATGGCTAACCGATTCCATCGGATGCCGACCAAATTTCACATTCCATTGGAGGAGTGCCTTTTTCTTTCTTTTCTTTTTGAGATTATAATGGTCTGACCAGCTCCCTTGCAAAATTAATGACGAGCAGATGAAGCTGCCTAGTCGAGGGGTACTTAATTTAGTATGGAAGATAACAAACCCATCCACTACGTCCTCATGAGCTAAAAACAGTGGCATAAAATGGGAATTATTTGAAGGTTTTTGAAAGGTAGCACATGAAAATTTACTTGGAATGGCTTGAAATACCATGCATAGGAATTTATAGTGGACTCTTTGGAAGTGACTTGGCTTTTGGGAATTGGATGCACGAGAAGTATTCCCTCTCAGTACAGGTTTTTGGCTAGCAAGGTTTGGTAGCAAGCATAAGAGTTACATGAAACAAACAAACACACATATAATAAGAACAATCATGCAAACTCCCTTGAAGGTACAACGATTTTAACTTTAAGAATAACAATGCTTATAAGCCAAACATAAGGGAAAACTGAAGTGATGTAAATGCAAGCACTTCTTTATTCTTCTCTACTCAAACCTCAAGGTAAAGTTGCTACTGACCAAGCTAGGTTTGCCAAAACCAACTAAATCTACTCATGCTCCCAATATGATACCAATACCAATCAACAAGACTAGTCACATAAGAGAGATTGCAAACTAACATAAAGTGTGCGAAAAGTAAACGATAAAACTTCTCATTAATATTTTATTACTGCAACTCACACCAAGGGATACATAGATAACTAACTAAGGAGGATACTTCCAAACTGCAAACTATTCTATAAGATAACTTCTTTATTCATGATATGACTCTACTTTGAAAAGTAAATGAGCAAAAGGTAATGATGTGATACCGCGGCACTCCCCCAAGCTTGGAACAAGCCAAGGGGATGCCTATACCGATGATGAACTACTCCTTTGGCGGTGGCGGTGGATAATCTTTAATAAGCTTCTCAATCAAATCCTTTAGCTCATCAATCTTGTACTCAAGGTTGCAAATCATCTCAGAATTGTGCTCAACACGATTCATGAACCTGTCGGCAAGAGAATCCCAGCTCTTGGAATTATTTCCCCATCCTTCTTCACTCTTGGCACTTCCTTTTCCTGCACTGTTAGAACGATCTATATCCCAACCCGAGGGTAGACGCGACCTAGGCACCCTTTGAAACTAATGTTCATGTATTAGAGTATGGAAATGATTGTTGCCTGACGGAGATGTCCGTGGAGCCAAGGTGTGATGCGGCACACCTCCTCCGGTCCTTATGCGAGCACTCTTCTTGAACTTGTCATGATCTGTCACCACCCCTATGCTAGCAATCACGATGTTCGGCCTTGGACTTTGATCTTCCTCTTCGTCTTCGCTTTCAACCTCTTCTTCCAGCCGGAAATCTTTGGTGTCATCTTCCGGAGGTGTCTTCTCCTTGTCACCACTTGAAGAGGCCATGACTTCCCCAAGCTTAAGATCAACTCCTGACAGAAACAGCTCGAAACAAAACACAACGAGAAAACGATATACAGACCTCGGGGACTCCAGGGGGTTAAATAGGCAAAAATTATACATCGAAACGAAATCACAGGAGGAAACCGAGACAGAAACGAGTTCCGGGGTGTTCTCACACATGGGTGGTGCGGCCAGGGGTGGGCCCGCGCCACCTGTGTGTGAGACACACACGGACTCTTTTTCCTCCCCGTTTTCGTCTCGTGATTTTTCATATTTAGTAAAAACAGCAAAAATATTAAAGGAAAAACTTTTCGCGAAACTTTTCTGACTAGAATTGTTACCTATTCGAAAGCGAACTCTGCAGGTACTTGCAATTTGTCTTGGATGTATTCTTCCGGAGAAACTGTTTCAATAACATCAACATCTTCATTATAAGAATCTCCAAAAATATAATGCTTGAGTCTTTGCCCATTCACCACTTGTGTAGAGTCATCTTTCAATGAAGCAATCTTAATAGCACCTAAGCGGTACACTTCCACAATAACATATGGTCCTTCCCATTTTGAAAGTAATTTTCCTGCAAAAAATCTGAGACGAGACCTATACAAAAGAACTTTCTCACCAACATGGAACTCTCTCTTAAGAATTCTCTTATCATGCCATTGCTTGACTTTCTCTTTAAAAAGTCTGGCATTCTCATAAGCTTCGTTTCTCCACTCATCTAGAGAACTAAAATCTAACAACCTTTTCTTACCAGCTAGTTTAAAATCTCTATTAAGCTCTCTCACTGCCCAAAAAACTTTGTGTTCTAATTCTAAGGGCAAGTGACACGCTTTTCCGTAAACCATCTTATAAGGAGACATACCCATGGGATTCTTATAAGTAGTTCTATAAGCCCATAAAGCGTCGTTTAACTTACTAGCCCAGTTTTTCCTAGATCTATTGACAGTCTTCTGTAAGATAGACTTGGTCTCCCTATTTGAAAGCTCTACCTGCCCACTAGTTTGGGGATGATAAGCAGAAGCAATTCTATGATTGACATCATATTTAGCAAGAGTTTTTCTAAAACCACCGTGAATGAAATGAGAACCTCCGTCAGTCATAAGATATCTAGGCACTCCGAACCTAGGAAAAATAACATCCTTAAGCATTTTTAATGAAGTCTCACCATCGGCACTCTTTGTAGGTATGGCTTCTACCCATTTAGTAACATAATCAACAGCAACAAGTATATGGGTATAGCCTTTTGAAGGAGGAAAAGGACCCATAAAGTCAAATCCCCAACAATCAAATGGTTCAATAACAAGAGTGTAATTCATAGGCATCGCATTGCGTCTAGAAATATTACCAACTCTTTGACATTCATCGCAAGATAAAACATACCTTCTGGCATCTTTAAAGAGGGTTGGCCAATAAAAACCTGATTGTAGAACCTTCTGCGCGGTTCTATCTCCAGCATGATGCCCTCCATAGGCGCTGCTATGGCATTTCCTTAATATCTCTTGTTGCTCATATTCCGGTATGCATCTTCTCATAATACCATCAACTCCTTCTTTATATAAATGTGGGTCATCCCAAAAATAATGCCTCAAATCATAAAAGAATTTTCTTCTTTGCTGAGCTGTAAAGGTCGGAGGCAAATACTTGGAAACAATAAAGTTAGCATAATCAGCATACCATGGAAGGTCTCGCGAAGTTACATTAATTGCAGCCAACTGTTCATTTGGAAAACTATCATTAACAGGAATAGGATCAAAAGAAATGTTTTCCAATCTAGACAAGTTGTCAGCCACAGGATTTTCAGCACCTTTCCTATCTACGATATGGAAATCAAACTCTTGTAAAAGCAACACCCATCTAATAAGCCTAGGCTTAGCATCCTTCTTAGTCATAAGATATCTAATAGCTGCGTGATCAGTATGAATAGTAACTTTAGAATCAACAATGTAAGATCTAAACTTATCACATGCAAAAACAACAGCAAGAAACTCTTTCTCAGTAGTAGCATAATTCTTTTGAGCAGCATCAAGAGTCTTACTAGCATAATGAATAACATTCAACTTATTATCAACGCGCTGTCCAAGAACAGCACCAACAGCAAAATCACTAGCATCACACATAATTTCAAAAGGTAAATTCCAATCAGGTGGTTGAACAATAGGAGCAGTAGTTAAAGCCTTCTTAAGAGTTTCAAAAGCTTCCTTACAATCATCATCAAAGACAAATGGTACATCCTTTTGAAGAAGATTAGTAAGAGGCTTTGAAATCTTAGAGAAATCTTTAATAAACCTCCTATAGAAACCAGCATGACCAAGAATACTACGAATAGCTTTAACATCTCTTGGACAAGGCATTTTCTCAATCGCCTCCACTTTTGCTCTGTCAACTTCAATACCTCTTTCAGAAATTTTATGTCCAAGGATAATTCCTTCATTTACCATGAAGTGGCATTTCTCCCAATTAAGAACAAGGTTAGTTTCTTCACACCTCTGCAAAACTTTATCAAGGTTGTGCAAACAATTATCAAAAGAAGTTCCATAGACGGAGAAATCGTCCATGAAGACCTCCACAATTTCTTCACAGAAGCCATGAAAAATAGCAGACATGCATCTTTGAAAAGTAGCAGGAGCATTGCATAAACCAAACGGCATACGTCTATAAGCATAAGTTCCATAAGGACAAGTAAAAGTGGTTTTCTCTTGATCATCCTTCTTAACAGCAATTTGAGAAAAACCAGAAAAACCATCAAGGAAACAAAAATGAGTCTTCTTAGACAACCTTTCTAGCATTTGATCTATAAACGGTAAAGGGTAATGATCTTTCTTAGTAACTTTGTTTACCTTCCTATAATCAATGCACATTCTATAACCAACTACTACCCTTTGAGGAATAAGCTCGTTATTCTCATTAGGCACAACAGTCATACCTCCTTTCTTAGGAACACAATGAACAGGACTAACCCATCTACTATCAGCAATAGGATAAATGATACCAGCATCAAGGAGTTTTAATACCTCATTTCTTACCACATCCTTCATCTTGGGAATTAGGCGGCATTGATGCTCCACGACTGGCTTCGCATCTTTCTCCATATTGATGGCATGCTGACATAAAGTGGGAGAAATCCCTTTTAAATCATCCAGAGTATATCCCATAGCTCCTCGGTGTTTCCTCAATATCTCCAATAATCTTTCTTCTTCCTTTCCTGAAAGTTTAGAGCTAATAATAATAGGATATATTTTCTTATCATCAATATAAGCATATTTGAGGTCATCAGGCAAAGGCTTTAATTCAAACACAGGATCTTCTTTAGGCGGCAAAGTGGTACCAAGATCCTCCACAGGTAGATTATGTTTAAGTAACAGCGGCTGACGAAGAAGAATGTCATCAATCTCTTCTCTTTCCTTGCTAAAAACATCACTTTCGTGATCTTCCATGAATTGCTGCAAGGCATTATTAGGAGCACGAGCAATAGAAGCAAGTTGTTCAACTCGAAAATTTTCATTAGGCGTTTCATTTTCATAAGAAGTCTTTGCAAACTTGGAAAAATTAAACTCATAAGACTCTCCATTAAACTTAGTAAAATTTTTCTCCTTCTTACAATCTATCACGGCACCACAGGTGTTCAAAAATGGTCGACCAAAAATAATAGGACAAGTTTTACTAGCTTCCTTACCAAGTACTAGAAAATCAGTAGGGTATTTAGTCTTACCGCATAGAACTTCCACATCTCGAACAATACCAAGAGGCCACACAGTCTCTCTATTAGCAAGCTGAACAACCACATCAATATCTTCAAGTTCACAAGCGCCAATCTCGTGCATGATTTCTTTGTAAAGCTCTAAAGGAATAGCACTTGCACTAGCACCAATATCACATAAACAATAATAGCAATGATCTCCAATCCTGATAGAAATAACAGGAACACTTGCTTTCCTATGCTTTTTAAGATTTGAGAGAATGTTAGAAGCATCTTCACAAAAAAGAATATATTCATCCCCTACATCTTTAGTAACAAGATCCTTCAATATAGCTACAGGAGACTTAATAGTAATTTGCTCATCAGGTTCTGCAGCTTTCTTAGTGCTTTTATTAGACACACTTACCAAAGTAGAATACTTTTTTACCTTAGCAGGGAAAGGCGTCTTCTCAAAATAAGGTTCAGGCACAATGCTATCAACAGTACAAACTTCAGTGGCTGCAGCAGGAATATGACTAATAGAATCTTTATAAGGTGCATGATATTTGTTCCAATCTTTCTTTGGAACATCAATATAAGAGGCAAAGGCCTTAAGACAATTAGCAAGTATTTGAGAATCAAGACCATAGGCAACGCTAACACCATGAAAGTCATCGGTCTCCATAAAAGATTTAATGCATTCATAATCATAGTTTATACCTGACTTCCTACCTTTGTTGTTTTCCCATCCTTCAGCATTTTCTTGTATACGGTCAAGAAGTTTCCACTTAGCATCTTCTTTCATATGAGTAAATGATCCAAAGCAAGAAGCATCCAAATAATCCTTATCAGGAAGAGTAAGCCGCGTATAAAAATTATCAATAACAATATTATTGGGGAGCTCATGAATGGGGCATTTGAGCATTAGTAACTTCAATCTCCCCCACGCTTGGGCAATACTCTCTCCATCATGAGGCCAAAAATTATATATCCGGTTACGGTCTTTATGAATTTCACTTGGAGGATAAAACTTGGAATAAAAGAGAGGCACAATATCCTCCCATGCCATAGATGGACCATCTTGGAGTAGTCGATACCACTCTTCAGCTTTGCCTTTCAATGATAATGAGAATAATTTCTTCTTGACCTGGCTTGGTGAAATACCTGCACATCTGAACAACTCGCATAATTCATGTATAAATAATAAGTGATCACCCGGATGGACAGTTCCATCTCCTGAATAGCAGTTATCCATAATTCGCCCAACAATTTTCATAGGTATTTTAAAAGGATCAATTTCAGTAGGCGGTGGTGGTGGTGGTTCCTCCGCATGTGCAGCAGCAGCAGTAGTAGTAGATGTGTTTCCAAATAGGAAACCAAATGGAGAGTTCTCCATAGCAGAGTAAAACAAAAATAAAAGACAAAATAAAAACAATACTCACAGCGATGGTTACCTTTACCAATTCCATTCTTCAATAGCGCTACACTCCCCGGCAACGGCGCCAGAAAATAGTCTTGATGACCCACAAGTATAGGGGGTGTATCGTAGTACTTTCGATAAATAAGAGTGTCGAACCCAACGAGGAGCAGAAGGTGTTGACGAGCGGTTTTGATCAAGGAATCACTGTAAATACTAGCAAACAGGTTTTCGGGAGTATTTGGTAATACGAGTAAATAAAGTGCGAGTAAATAAAAGACAATAGTAACAATTGCAGCAAGTGGCCCAATCCTTTCTTCAGCAAAGGACAAGCCGGTTGTGTACTTATAATAACCAAACGTTCTCGAGGACACACGGGAGTTTCTGTCAAGAGCTTTCGCTTCATAGAGCCAATAGTATTCATTGGTTTGATAGGTGTTATGGGGGTGAACCTGTGCTAGCGCACTACCCTTACTAGGATAAATACACACTTGTGATTATACCCCTTGCAAGCATCCGCAAATACAAGAAAGTAATTAAGATAAATCTAACCACAGCCTTAAACTCTAAGATCCTACGCTCCCTGGTGCAATGGTTTCCCAACGGAGGTTTAGGTTTCTGTCACTCCAGCAACCCCACAATCGGTAGCCAAATACACAATGCATCTCACTAGGCCCATAAATGGTGAAGTATCATGTAGTCGACGTTCACATGACACCACTAGTGAAATAGCACCACAACAATATCAAACCATTAAATATTTCTCAACAATAATTCACTACTAACATCTTGACTTCTCCCATGTCTTCAAGAACTAAACGAACTACTCACAAGACATCATATGGATCATGATCAGAAGTGAAATAATGGTAAATAACAATCTGAACGTAAACCTTAATTCAATAGTTCCACCCAATAGCATCAACTACAAGAGTAATCAACACCGGGAAAGTTTCCCCTATGAATATAACAAGATCCAACTCAAGATGTTACAGCGGGATGGCGTGGTGATGGTGGAGATGAAGGTGCTGGTGATGGAGATGATGATGATGATGATCCCAATGAAGTCCGGTGCAATGGTGATGATGATGGCGACGATCTCCCCTCTCCGGGAAGGAATTTCCCCGGCAGATTTCTGCCTGTCGGAGAGCTTTTCTCTCTCTGGTGTTTTCCGCCCCACAGAGGCGGCGGTGTCTAACTCTGAGCCCCCCTGACTTAGGTTTTTGGGGATGATCATGTACGCGGAGGGGCGAGACCAGACGTGGGCCAGGGTGGCCTCACGCAGGGCTGGCGCGGCCAGGGGGCTGGCCGCGCCACCCTGGCGTGTGGGGCCCCCCCTGGCTCCTCTCGACTCCCCCTTCTGGCTTCCTGAGTCTTCTGGGAAAATATAATTTCTGGGTATTTTTCTGGAATTTTCCTGATCTTCAAAATATGGTCTCCTGATGGTCCTTTTTCCAGCAGAATCCTGACTCCGGCAGCAACTCCTCCGATGATCATCAAACATGTGAAAGCAAAGGAAATAACATAAGTAACATATCTAAATATGAAATATATCAATGAATAATAGTAAATTATGATACAAAATAGTGATGCAAATTGGACGTATCATTGGGGTCCAGCCATTTATTGCAGCAAACTAAACTAAACTAATACTGAAAACTAAAACAACTAACGCTCCAAGAAAAATGCATAGTGCATGAAGCAATAAAAATATAGTGTCTTGAAAGGTGATGATAAGGATCACACCGGCGATCCTATGAGTTTTGTCCCGATCTTTCACAGCGAGTCTACCCGGATAGCAATCTTCCAATAACACGAAGAACGTCACCTGAAGACGAGGAAGAATCCAGCAAGCAACGTGATGATGAACACCACGCCTCAAACCAAAGCACAACAATCCTTGATGAACACAAGAACCTCCGCAGCAACTTTATTCGATAACACGGCAGCGCCGTTTCCCCGGAGGGATGATACACGATGGAGCACACGATAGTTTTAGACTAAACAACTAAACTCCCTAAACCCTAGACTGATGGCCTCCTTATATAGATGGCCAGAAAACTATTGGGCTTGGACAGGCCCAAACCCAGAACACACAATAAAACCTAGGTGGCCCACAACTAGACCTAGCTACGAAATAACATAGGCATGAATATAAATTGCTGACACAACCTTAGACTAATTATTACATATCGTAGGTCGTCCTGGCGTGCCAATATGCAACGAGCTTCCCTCATCTTGGTGGAGTCCTGAAATTGGGCTTCACCTCCTCCGTCGTGCCCATATCATCCTCCCCCCTTCAAAAAGCGTTGTCCCCAACGCGTGAGGGTCTGCTTGAAAGGGTGGCGGAATAGCAACAATAGCACCACACATATTCGCCGTCTTCAAGTCTTGCTTGCCTTCCTCACCACATCCTCCCTCTTGGCCTGCTCGACTTGATACAGCCCTGGGTGGTTGCACCTCTTTTCGTCGCCAAATGAACTTGTACTTAGGCGCCTCCACCTTCATCTTCTCAATCCTTGCTGGAACCTTGCGTTGCTGAACATGAACCTGCTTAGCATGACCCTGCAAAGTAGTAATGCCCGGGCCACACAACTGACGAACACGTCCATCTTTGCCTGTATGCACACGCACTGCTGCTCCAACAAAATGTCTCCGAGGTGTTCTCACAAAACTGTGGCTGACTACCCGCGGCACCATATGCACCGGAACACGATCAGCACCACCGTCATCGGTCTGAACACCCATGTCAACACGAACTGGAAGTGGAACACATGGAATACATGGTGACATATCCTTCCCTTCATCTATATGAGGCTTGACTTCAACCGGCTTGTCACTAACAAGAACAACTGGCTTGTCATCTACAGGCTTGGCTGAAACAATATTACCACTAACACTTTTCACGTCATGCTCCGCATGCTGCGGCGTAGCTAGCCCAGATTTTGGCTTAGCCTTGCGCAACTTCTCCTTGTGTACCATTAGCTCAACATTAGACTTTATTTGATCATCCTGCATAGGTTTCAAAGTCCGTTGTTTGCCATCATGCACAAAAGAATATGTATTTGCTCTCCCAGCATGAGTAACATTGCGATCATACTGCCATGGACGTCCAAGTAATACTCCACACACCTCCAATGGCAACACATCGCACTCCACCTCATCAACATAATCATCAACTATAAATGGCACACGTACCTTATGAGTAACCTTTAGCACACCGCAGCTATTCAACCACTCAACATGCTTAGGTTCAGGAATACGCCATGTAGACAACCCCAATGATGCCACCACAACCCTACTGATGCCATTACAGTAGCTACCACTGCCAATGATCAGTTTGCACGCTTTCTCCTTGATGGTGCACTGTGTCTGAAACAGGCGCCATCGCTGATTCCGTACCACCGCCTTATCACCAGTAGCCAATTTGTGAAGCTGAATACTCATACCTCTCATTGGTGTGTCATCTTCAGCAACCTTGGCTTGTACCTCTGAAACAACCACCATGTCCGACTCCACAGACTTTTGCACAAATCTAGTACGCAGAAATTGCTTGAAATCCTCCCAACTAGAAGTCTTACTTGTGATGTCTTTCGCAGACCTGTTATCGCGCCACCAACTAGCCACAGTTGTATCCACTCGTCGGTAGGCAATAACATATTCCATCTGACCACCAAACTTGCTATCAAGCTGCCGACATCTTGCGAAACCACGGACCATATAAGATTCCCAAGTCTCATATTCTGTAAATGTTGCGGCACTATCCAATCTCCACTGAATTTTGGTTGCATCAAATGAGTAGCCGACCATGATATTAAGATAGTCCTGGTATACATCATCTGACTTATCAGTTACACGAATAGGTCTTGATAAACCCATATCAACGTTTCACTTTGTCGGTCACACAGATAAAATTGCACAGAAATTTGTTTCAAACTGAATGGAGTAGTCTTCTTACTATATGCAAAATGTGTCTAGAAACCAAAACGAATTTTGTACTGACCTGCACCAAAACTGAGACCTCTGATCTGATATCTTAAAGAACTCATGCGGCCAAAAGCAAAGTAGTTCGAGTTAGATTCACGTCCAAGCTCCTTTGTGTATATTTATTGCGTCTAATCAATCTGATTGATGCTAAACTGAACAAAACCTGACCACGTGATGCACCACCTAGCCTGTCCAACTGAGCTCAACTGAAGAAAAACTGTTGCGACTGAACGAGAGCAGGGCACAGCGTGGCGAGTGGCTCAGAGACAGAGACAGTCTGGGGTGCAGCGCTGGGATCGATCCAGGGAGTCGCTCGACCCCAGACGATGTCTGTGGTCTAGCGACCGAAGGGCAAGGGCGAGCGAGCCACGCAGCAGTTGGGCCGGCCCACGTTCGCTTCTCTGTGCTGGGCTCGATCGGATCTGCACTGCCTCGACTTTGGCGATCGTTGTTGACCGATCAGATCCGCTGTCTCTCTTTTTTTATATATATGTCCGATCGGATCTGGCAGTAGTAGATTGATAGGACTCTAACATCAATCGCTGGAGTGAGAAGATCGGACCTGAAGACTTGGAGATCGATCGGCCGAAACGAGAGTAGAGCAGATGGATCTCGACCAGGATCTCTCGAGATGATGTAGAACTTGCTGGAAAAAAAACAGCCACGAATCTGAAATCTGAAATCCGTCCTGTGCAACAATAGATCGATCGGATCTGTGACTCCCGATTTGACTGCCGACGAAGACAACCAAATTCAGAAAAGAAACCAACAACTCGTGCTGATCTGAAAACCTCCAATGAAGAACAATCTCTATCTCACTCTTAACTTTCGATCTGAAAACTGAAGGTGAAGAACAATCCACAGATCAATCAAACGAACACACTCGCGGTAAGAAACCCAGTAATCTGATACCACATGATAAGGATCACACCGGCGATCCTATGAGTTTTGTCCCGATCTTTCACAGCGAGTCTACCCGGATAGCAATCTTCCAATAACGCAAAGAACGTCACCTGAAGACGAGGAAGAATCCAGCAAGCAACGTGATGATGAACACCACGCCTCAAACCAAAGCACGACAATCCTTGATGAACACAAGAACCTCCGCAGCAACTTTATTCGATAACACGGTAGCGCCGTTTCCCCGGAGGGATGATACACGATGGAGCACATGATAGTTTTAGACTAAACAACTGAACTCCCTAAACCCTAGACTGCTGGCCTCCTTATATAGATGACCAGAAAACTATTGGGCTTGGACAGGCCCAAACCCAGAACACACAATAAAACCTAGGTGGCCCACAACTAGACCTAGCTACGAAATAACATAGGCATGAATATAAATTGCTGACACAACCTTAGACTAATTATTACATATCGTAGGTTGTCCTGGCGTGCCAATATGCAACGAGCTTCCCTCATCTTGGTGGAGTCCTGAAATTGGGCTTCACCTCCTCCGTCGTGCCCATATCAGGTGACCTGATTTTTGCCGATGAAGAAGGGGTGCCTCGGGGGCATCCCCAAGCTTTGACGCTTGTACTTCTTGGATATTTCTTGGGGTGATGCATGGGCATCCCCAAGCTTGAGCTTTTGTCCATTCTTCAACTCATCTCATCATTCTCCAATCCCTACACTTGAAAACTTCCTTAATACAAAACTCAACACAATTCTATTAGCAACATTAGTGTAAGCATAACAATGAATCAACCTTTTTTTCTTCAGATTTCAACTCAAAACCACCACATATAAAGTATATACTACTGTAGCAACTTTCCCAAAAGTTCCGTGATCAAAAGAACTAAAAAAGAAAGCGATAAAGCGGCAAAAACGAATAGTGGCAGAAATCTGTCAAAACAGAACAGCTGATAAAGGCCAATTTTTAAAGGGGTTTTCTGTTACTCAAATCAAAAAGTGTTTAACAAATGAAAGTTTGGATATAACCTGGGGCATATGCACAAGAAATCTCAGGTCCAAAAGATATACAGAGAATTTTCACAAATTTTTACGGTGCAGCACCGAAAACTATTTCAGGACAACAACATCCCCAAATCTTACCTCGCTCAAAATAGAGGCTTCTCTTGGCACAACAATGAAATAAAAATGATAAGGAGAGGTCATTACTGTAGTAATGACTTCCAAGACTCAAATAAAAGAAAAAGTACTGAAAATAAAACATTGGGTTATCTTCCAAGAGTGCTTTCTTTAACGCCTTTGAGCTAGGCGCAGAAAATGCGAATCAAGTATTTTCGAAAGAGGCATTAAGATCAACTGCAGAAGTCTTGTCAATAAGGCATTGTATTTCATGCACATAAGTTTTTGAAAACCCTTTGTGATCACGCTTTGGTTCACTCAAATCACTAAAAAGGTTTTTGGGACAGATCCAATCAAAATTATTTTCAAAAGCTTCATACAATCCCAAAAGCTTGCTAGGTATAGGTATTTCGGTTCCTTCATTGTTTGTACTAATAACCTTTATAGGTGAGCCGAGTTTATTAAAGCGCTTAAGAACTTTCCTAGCTTCGATGGCAACATCTTTAAATTCTATGTGCAAAGTTTCCAAGATAAAAGCTTTCTTTTCAGAATCTTCAATTTCATGAAGCTTAAGGAACATGTGTTGCATAAAATGATTAAGGCTAGCAAACCTAGCTTCCAACATGTGAATTAAATAAGCAGAAGCAACTTCAATACTAGGAGCAAGCTCAACCAAAGCCTTTTCCTCATCATCTTTATACATACTAATATGATTAAAGAACTCCTCAATATTATGTTTCCCAATAATTGAACCACTGCCTACTGAGAGGTCCTCCAAAACATACTTAGGGAACAACATAATGAACTAAAAGTAATAAAGTAGCAGCTAAAAGGAAACTTTTTTTTTCTGTTTTTGATATAAAATGATGCAAGTAAAATAAAATAAAGCAAAACTTAAAACAAAGTAAAGGATGTGCGTGCGAAACTCCCCTTGCAGAAGTCTTCTTTTTCCCTGGCAACGGCGCCTGAAAAATTGCTTGATTGCTTCGGTGGTGATGATGAAAATAACCGATCAGTTGGGAACCCCAAGAGGAAGGTATGATGAGCACAGCAGCAAGTATCCCTCAGTAAGAAACCAAGGTTTTATCGTCCAGGAAAAAGTCAATACTCCAGAAGGTGATGCTTGCTAGCTTCGCAACGGCTCCGGACAATTTATAAGGTGCCTCGTCTAGGCTTTGCTTTGCGAGTGGCAACATGGAACCTGCACACAACACAACCAAGTACTTTGTTCCCAACTTACGATGAGGTTGTCAATCTCACTGGTTTGCTTGAAACAAAGGGTATGCGCGTATCGAGTGGAAAACAGTAGTAATATGCAAGTAAAGTAAACAGTGCGAGTAAAGTAAACAGGTGATAGCAATATGATGGAAATAGGACCGGGGTCCACAGTTGACTAGTGGTGTCTCTCCATAAGATAAATAACACATGCTGGGTAAACAAATTACAGTTGGGCAATTGATAGAATAAAGATAACGTGATATGTCAAGAAGATCACTATGCAATTTACTCTAGGCATTACAACAAAATACATTGACCGCCATCCAACTGCATCTATGACTAATAATCCACTTGTGGCGAATCAATCCGAGAACTCCACAAGTATTAAGTTGCGAACAACAGATAATTGCATTAAGCAAAGTGTGTAATGTAAACAAAGCATATGCCCTCGAGCATATGAATGTTGTTTTCTCCCTAGTGGCAACATCACATCTACAACCTTAGAGGTTTCTGTCACTCCCCTAGATTCAATAGAGGCATGAACCCAACTATCAAGCATAAATACTCCCTCTTGGAGTTACTAGCAACTACTCGGCCAAGATAGCTACTAACAACGGAGAGCATGCAAGATCATAAACAACATAGAGATAACATAAGATAAATTTCAGAACAGCAACTTAATCATAACACCAATATTCATCGGATCCCAACAAACACAACATGTAGAATTACATAATGGTGATCTCAATCATGTAAGGCAGCTCATGAGATCTAAACATGAAGCACATGGTGGAGAGAACAACCATCTAGCTACTGCTATGGACCCATAGTCCAAGGTAGACTACTCACTCATCGCGCCAGAGGCAAGCATGGCGATGAAGAAGGCCTCCAGTGGCGATTCCCCTCTCTGGCAGGGTGCTGGGAAGAGCTTCAGGACCCTCCCGATCTTGGGTCGACGACGGCGGTAGAACGCGATATCTTTCTGGAATTCTGATCGGGTACTTAGGTTTTTCCTGTCGAGGGGTCTTTATAGGCGAAGGGGCAACATCAGGAGTGGGCCGAGGTGCCGTCACACATAGGGGGCGCGGCTAGGGGCCAGGCCGCGCCACCCTATTGTGTGGGGCCATCGTGGCCCCACTCCGTCTCCTCTTCGGTTCTCTGGAAGCTTCGGTAAATTTCTGGACGTTCGGCTTTTGTTTCGTCCAATTCTGAGAATATTTCCTGTGTAACTTTTCTGAAACACAAAAATAGCAGAAAACAGGGAACTGGCACTGTGGCGACTTGTTAATAGGTTAGTTCCAGAAAATGCATAAAAGTGCCACGAAGTGTAACAAAACACTAAGCAAATGGTGTAAAAACAAGCATGGAGCATCAAAAATTATAGATACATTTTGGACGTATCAGGGCCTTGTGCGCTTGGCCCAAAGTGGCCAGGACACTTCCCCTTAGGCCCATGCAGGCCTCCGTCAAGTGGGCCCACGTTGGTCCCACTCTAGAACCTTCTAGAACCTTTCGGTACAATACCGATAAACTCCAAAACGATTCTGGAATCTAAAATACTGCTTTCCTTTATATGAATCTTATTCTCTGGACCATTTCGGAACCTCTCGTGATGTCCTGGATCTCATCCGAGACTCCGAACAAAAACTCATTAACCAATTATCCATTCTATCCTAGCGTCGATGCACGTTAAGTGTGTGACCCTATGGGTTCGAGAATATGCAGACATGATCTTCTATGAATAATCAACAGCGGGATCTGGAAACCCATATTGACTCCCACACATTCATCGATGATCATATCGGATGAACCACAATGCCAGGATTCAATTAATCCCGTATATGTATTCCCTTCGTCTCGCAATATTTTACTTGCTAGAGATTCGATCGTTGGTATCGGCATACCTAGTTCAATCTTGTTCACAGCAAGTACTTTACTCGTTCCGTAATCCGATATCACTTTGTGATTAACTCCTTAACCACGTGCTTGCAAGCGATGTTGATATCGATTACCGAGTGGGCCCGAAGTATATCTCTCCGACTTGGGAGGGACAAATTCCATCTTGATACATGTAACCCAACAAGTACTTTCTGATCACCTTTGAGACACCTTTATGATCACACTTTCATAGGATGATGTTTGATGACCTCAAAGCTCTCTTCCGGCACTAGGGAGTTGCATTATCTCATGGTCTAAGGAATACAATACTTGACATAGGAAAAAGCTTTGCAAAGATGAATACAATGACACGATCTAATTGTTGTGCTTTATTTGGGTCTATCCATCATATCATTCTCCTAATGACATGATCTCATTATTAATTGACAACTCATGTCTATGGTTAGGAAACCTTAACCATCATTAATCAATGAGCTAGTCCATAGAGGCATTCTAGGGACACGGTGTTGTTCATAAACCACTCAAGTATTAAAGTTTCCTCTTAATACAATTCTAGCATGGAATATAAACATTATCATGAACAAGAATTATAATAATAACATCTTTATTATTGCCTCTAGGGCATAATTCCAACAAAATGATCATAGAGGCTTATGGCGACTTGTTAGAGTCAAACATGTTGCAAGCATGCGCCAAGTCAACCCAAATAAAGCATCAAGGAGAAAACCAAATAAATGCTTCCATATAATAAAAACAATGCATGATTTTTTCAAAGGCTCATTAAGCAATCTCAGTCATTTGAGACAAGTCATGCTACAACAAAAACTACTAAGCATACTATCAAAACAACATCAAGCAGGGCATGCAAAAGTCTAAGCCATAGTCTAAACAAGCTCCTTTTTGTACCACTTTTTGCATGAAACTTTTTTCTCTTTTCCAACACCATTCAAACCTTTTTAAGACAACTCTTTTGATGAAAACCAACATAGACTAGTGGTCTAAATACACCTTGATGCAAAGATATAACAAGATCTGAACAAAAATCAAGGTGAAAAATGAAAGCTAAACGCAGTTCTAGAAAAAGAGAACACTCGTTGAACGATAAGAGTAAAAAATAGAGTGTTCTTGGCAAATGAAAAACAGAGTGCGTCTCCTCCAAAAGAAATTTGTTGGGGTCCAACCATTTATTGCAGAAAACAAAACAAAAGAAAACTGAAAGCAAAAGTAAAGACACTCCAAGAAAAACGCGTAGTGCATGAAGCAATAAAAATATCGTGTGTTGAAAGGTGACCTGATTTTTGCCGATGAAGAAGGGGTGCCTCGGGGGCATCCCCAAGCTTTGATGCTTGTACCTCTTGGATATTTCTTGGGGTTACATGGGCATACCCAAGCTTGAGCTTTTGTCCATACTTCATCTCATCTCATCACTCTCCATTCCCTACACTTGAAAACTTCCTTCATACAAAACTTCACACAATTCTATTAGCAACGTTAGCATAAGCATAATATTAAATCAACCCTTTTGGTTCAGGTTTCAACTCAATAACACCACATATAAAGCATATACTACTGTAGAAACTTCCTCAAAAGTTCCGTGATCAAAAGAACTAAAAAAATAAAGCGATCGAGAGGCAAACACAAATAGTGGCAGAAATCTGTCAAAATAGAATAGCTGATAAAGGTCAATTTTTTCGAGGACCTTCTGTTGCTCAAATCGAAAAGTGCAAAACTAATGAAAGTTTGGATATAAACCTGGGGCATATGCACAAGAAATCGCAGATCAAAAAGATATATTGAAAATTTTCACGAATTTTTATGGTGCAGCATCGAAATCTGTTGCAGGACAGCAACTTCCCCAAATCTTACCTCCCTCAAATTAGAGGTACTTCTTGGCACAAGAACAAAATAAAAATGATAAGGAGAGGTCATTACAGTAGTAATAACTTCCAAGACTCAAATAAAAGAAAAAGTACTGAAAAGAAAACATTGGGTTATCTCCCAAGAGTGCTTTTCTTTAACGCCTTTGAGCTAGGCGTAGAAAGTGGAAATCAAGCATTATCAAATGAAGCATTAAGATCAATTGTTTCCTCAAGAGCACCACTTACCACACTAGGCACTTTAGAGGTTCCTGAAGATGATTCAACCTGCAAGTCACTCTTAGTTGAATTAAAAGTCTTACCAATCATAAAAACATGCTGCGGTTTAGGCATAGACACCTTGGGAACATACATAAATTTTTGCTCTTTTCCAACAAAAGTTTTCTCCTTCTAAAATTTAAGAGAAGAGAAAATTGAACTTAAAGTTTCCATAGACTCCTCTAGTTTACCAATCCTAAGGTTTTGACTATCATGAGTAGTACTAGCCTCTAGAACAGTGATTCTCTTACCGATACTTTCTATCAATTCATTAACCTGGCAAGCGTTATCAAGGATACTTGGCAAACTTTTTTCTAAAGAGCTAAGTTTTTCTAAAACTTCATCCAAAGTGACCTCAGTTTTAACAACATGGATAGGTGGTACTCCCACTAAACTTTCAATTAAAGTGCATGCTTCCAAAGCGGGAGTACCCAGAAAATTACCTCCTGCAAGAGTATCAAGAACGTACCTATTCCAACTAGATATACCAACATAAAAATTTCTAAGGAGGATCATGGTAGAATGCTTCTTCGTACACCTATGATGAGCATTGCTAATTCGGTACCAAGCATCTTTCAAACTCTCTCCCCCTTGTTGCTTAAAAGTACGAACCTGATGAGGACATCCCTACTACACAGCTATCTCCACCTACTGTTGATGATCCTATTGTTGCTGATCAAGATAAGTCCAATGCCGAGATTCGGATTGGACCAATTACTCAAGCCCATGCTAAGTTGTTACAACAGCAGGTGAACTCACTCCTTGCTGAATCTGATATTTATTGTAATGAGAATTTTATACTGCCTAAGTCTTTGTTCATATGTATGATCAGGTTCATTGGAGATGAAGGGGTTCGAGGGAGCGAGGAGATGCAACACATGGAGCACGACGTGGTGATCAAGCAAGAGAGCGCGAGGAAGGAGAGGGAGGCCGGCGCCACAAGTATGGAGGACATCACCACGTGAAGGAGATCAAGTCTGGATGAGCACGAGCATGTGATGGCGCACTAGGACTGCCTATGACATGATGTCTACACGTCTAAGGCGCGCTACACACTTGGCCTATGTGCTAAAATTAGGCCGAACCCATATATGGGTCGGTATGTACCCATTTGAGTCGAACCGAGTCAGTTTGGGCCCAAATCAGACATGTTTTGGGCCAGGTCTTTGCTGAGGATGCCCGACCACCTATAAGTAGCCCTGGGCGCCCCCTCAATTAGGGTTAGACCACGTTTAGACTAAAGATTACTTCGTTGAACTGCTGTAAGCATTCATCTGAATTCCTCCACACCAATTCATCTGGATTTGGTGTTATACTGCTGCAAGTTTAGTGTGATCTGTTGTTCCATTGGGAATCAGTAGATTGCAAACTACCATTTCGTGGTCGACGGCTACGTGCGCAAGTGTGTGGAGTCATGAATATCCTACAGGGTTTGAGAGCTGTTGCATTGGCATCAGGGTTCAAGCGAGGAGAGTTCATCGGTGACACCAAGTTATCCCCGACAATCATCCGCTGCCATCATCACCATCGCTTCGCTCACGAGAAGATCGGGCCACCCCATATCATCTTGGTATCAGATTTCCACGGTTTACTCGGTGAGCATCCACAAATTCATCCCTACAATTCGTTTTTATTTTCAGTCCTATCCAGAAAAAGCCACTTAGTTTTGCCATAGCCTAGATTGCACCGTATTGAGTTTTAGTCGCTGATCGTCTATTTCGCGTATCTTTTCTCTCAATTCGTAGGAGTCTAGGGTCCTTGATCTTTTCTGCATCTTTGTTTTGAGTTTGATTCTTGTTTTGAGTCTCTTTCATCATCTTCTTCCCGGGGTCGATGGCTACGTGAGGCGGTTCCATAGATCGATCCCAGCGCAACGTAGATCTGATCCGATCGGAAGTCAAGTTTTTTTTTAAAAAAAGCCACGGGCGTGGGCGTTGTGCCAGACTCTATACGATCGTTTTCCTGTACACGTCCCTGACCAGATCCGATCGCTAGTAGGAAAAAAAACGAGCAGCAGGCGCGCGCTGCCATCGAGTCCTGCCAGCAAAGCCCGATCGGTAATCGCTAGTAAAAAAAAAACAAAACAAAACAGCCAACGCCTCGCCCCGGGCGCCTTGGCGCGGAGGTCGTCTGGGGTCCAGCGCCCCAGCGATCGCGTGGCTCGCGCGGCCGCTCGCCCGACCGCGGAGACCGTCTGGCCTCCAACGCCAGATCGGGCCTCTTCCTTTTAGGCCCAAATTCGAATTAGCTAAAAAAAAAATAGAAAAAGGGGATGTGCCTGCACACGCCGCACCTATAAAACAAAAAAAGAGACAAACTACTTTGTCCGTTTCGCGTCGCCGGCGCGCTGCCGTGCGTTTCCGGCATCGTATATCTCTGCCGCGACACGTTTTTTTGTCGATTTCTCTTCCGCGATAGCGTGTTACCACTGTGTCCACATAGCGTCCTTTTTACATGATTTTGATCGCTTTAGCTACAGCCTGTCTACAGCATCGTGTTAGGAGCTTACCCATACGAAACTAGCTACTTCGTGCTCATCAGGCTGCTGCCGTGTGCGCAATCTTGTGCCTGTTCGTCGAGCCAGTGTGATAGGGCAAAGGTGTCCGATCTTTCGATGAGATCTTGATACGTCGATTTGGTGGGTGGAGTTTGTGCTTGACGATCCGACTACACGTGTGAAGCTCGTGCGCCAATGCAATCGCTAGGACAATCTCCGGGAGTTACTGATCTTGTGGGTGCACGATCAGCCTGACCAGCGAGGGTCTTAATTCCTACCTGAAATCGAGAACAAGTAAGAACTAATACAGCAATCAAGATATTGCGGATGAAAGATGTATGCTTTATTCAAAAGGTGGGATTCCGAATAGGCGGTCTTCTTCTGGGCGATTGGCCTCAAAAGTCGAGCTCGTAGTTGCAGCAAGGGCTAACTTTTAGTCTAATCAAAATCCCAGTTCTAATGACGGCTACGGGGGTATTTGAGGAGGAAAAGGTAGGGGTGCGACCAGCCATGGGTTGGGTGGTCGAACGGACCCCTAACAGGCCTTTTCTCCTCAAATTCGGACTCCTAAAAGTGGCTGTCTTATTTGCTGCGAAATTTACATGGGCCTGGCCCAAAAATAGAAGTGACGCAGCACCATATGTATTTATGGACGAAATTATGAAGTAGCTCTTTGTATATTTCGTCCAAGTCTTCATCCTTCATTATGGTGGCTTCAAAGTTCTGAAATCTCCACTCGTGGCGTCTTCTTCAATCCTCAAACGCATGCTGCCATCTCCATGCACGATCATGCTCCAATGCTTGTCCCTCTCATCCATGCTAGGTCCATCATTCCTAAGAGTAACAAACATATCTGATTTAGGCAGCATCATATTCTCATGTATGTGAGAAAGAGTTCCAAGAAACGAAAGTACCTGATAGTTAAGTTGCTTGGCACGAGCTCGAGTGATGGGTCCTTGTATGTGTTCCGCTGTAGGTACAGCGGGTGTATCAATAGATGGGATGTCCTCATCATGCTCCCCTTCTTGAATTGAAGTCGTCCTCGACGCAACCTCATCTTCTTCACCGAAGTAAGGTTTTAAATCTGCAATGTTAAATGTAGGACTTACCGTACCAAAATCTGCAGGAAGCTCCAGTTTATATGCATTATCATTGATTTTCTCTATCACCTTAAAAGGACCATCAGCACGTGGCATTAACTTAGACTTGCGCAAATCAGGAAAACGATCTTTGCGCAAATGCAACCAAACAAGATCACCAACCTCAAACACAACATGCTTTCGTCCTCTATCCCCAGCAACTTTATACTTAACATTCATGCGTTCTATGTTGTCTTTAGTAGTTGCATGCAATTTTAAAATCAATTCAGCACGCTGTGTAGCATCGAAATTATTTTGCACTGAAGATGGTAAAGGCAACAAATCAATAGGTGCACGTGGAACAAAACCATAGACAATCTGAAAAGGGCTCATCTTTGTGGTAGAATGCAGCGAACGATTATAAGCAAACTCAATATGAGGCAAACATTCCTCCCACAATTTTAAGTTCTTCTTTAAAACAGCCCGCAGCATGGTAGATAAAGTTCTATTAACTACTTCAGTTTGTCCATCAGTTTGGGGATGACATGTAGTACTAAACAGCAATTTAGTCCCCAACTTAGCCCATAAACATCTCCAAAAGTGGCTAAGAAATTTAGTATCACGATCAGAAACAATAGTATTTGGCACACCATGCAAACGAACGATATCACGAAAAAATAATTCAGCAATGTGCGCAGCATCATCGGTCTTGTGACAAGGAATAAAGTGTGCCATCTTAGAAAACCGATCCACAACAACAAAAATACTATCCCTCCCCTTCTGTGTACGAGGTAATCCCAAAACAAAGTCCATTGAAATATCCTCCCAAGGAACACTAGGAACAGGAAGAGGCATATATAAACCATGTGGATTAAGGCGAGACTTAGCTTTTTGACAAGTAGTGCAGCGTGCCACGAATCTCTCAACATCTCGCCGCATGCGTGGCCAAAAGAAGTGTGCAGCAAGAACATCCTCCGTCTTCTTGACACCAAAGTGTCCCATTAATCCTCCTCCATGCGCCTCCTGTAACAACAAAAGACGAACGGAACCATCTGGGATGCATAGTTTGTTAGCACGGAACACAAATCCATCATTAAGGATGAATTTGTTCCATGTCCTACCATCTTTACAATTTTGCAACACATCTTTAAATTCAGCATCATGCAAGTATTGTTCCTTTATAGTTTCCAACCCAAAAATTTTGAAGTCAAGCTGAGATAACATAGTATAACGGCGCGACAAAGCATCAGCAATAATATTATCTTTACCCTTTTTGTGTTTGATAACATAAGGAAAAGATTCAATAAATTCAACCCACTTGGCATGGCGACGATTCAGTTTTGCTTGACTACGAATATGCTTCAAAGATTCATGATCAGAATGTATAACAAATTCTTTAGGCCATAAATAATGTTGCCAAGTTTCTAATGTCCGAACCAGCGCATATAATTCTTTATCATAAGTAGAATAGTTCAGACTAGGCCCACTCAATTTTTCACTAAAATATGCTACAGGTTTGCCCTCTTGTAATAACACACCTCCCAAACCAATGCCACTAGCATCACATTCAAGTTCAAACGTCTTATTAAAATCAGGAAGTTGGAGTAATGGAGCATGTGTTAACTTATCTTTCAGTATCATGAAGGCCTCTTGTTGTGCATCGCCCCAAACAAAGGGCACATCCTTCTTTGTGAGCTCATTCAATGACGCAGCAATAGAACCAAAATCTTTGACAAAGCGCCTATAAAACCCAGCAAGACCAAGAAAACTCCTTACTTGGGTGACCGTCTTGGGCTGTGGCCAATTATCAATAGCTTCAATCTTGGCTGGATCAACTTCAATTCCCTGTTCTGTAACAACATAACCAAGAAAAGCAACTCTATTTGTGCAGAAGGTGCACTTCTCAAGATTACCATACAAACGTGCATCACGTAAAGCATTGAAAACAGCACGTAAATGATCCAAATGGTCCTCTAAAGATTTGCTATATATGAGAATGTCATCAAAATATACCACCACAAAACGACCAATAAAAGCACGGAAAACTTCGTTCATCAGTCTCATAAAGGTACTAGGTGCATTAGTTAAACCAAACGGCATTACTAACCACTCATATAAACCGAACTTAGTTTTAAAAGCTGTTTTCCATTCATCTCCTAATTGCATACGAATTTGGTGGTAACCACTACGCAAATCAACTTTAGAGAACATAATAGAACCACTCAACTCATCTAGCATGTCATCCAAACGAGGTATAGGGTGACGATATCGAATGGTAATATTATTAATAGCACGACAATCAGTACACATGCGCGAAGAACCATCTTTCTTAGGTACTAAAATAATAGGAACAGCGCATGGACTAAGAGACTCACGAATATAACCTTTGTCCAATAAACTCTGGATCTGTCGTTGTATCTCTTTTGTTTCTTCAGGATTGGTGCGATATGGCGCACGGTTGGGCAGCGAAGCTCCTGGAATCAAATCAATTTGGTGTTCTATTCCACGAATAGGTGGAAGTCCAGGTGGAACATCTTGTGGAAAAACATCCATGTATTCCTGCAAAAGGTTAGCAACCGCAGGTGGCAAAGAAGGAGGCATATCCTCAAATGAAAACAGTACTTCTTTGCAAATAATAGCATAGCATGGAGTAATATTGACATCAATTTCAGCAAGATCAGATTTGCTAGCAAGTAAACAAGGATTCTTCAAACGAATTTCAGTAGCATGGTTAGAATCAGATTTAGAAGAATGCTTAGGTGGTACAAAATCTGCAGCAATAATCTGATTCTCACTCTTATGTTTGTCCTCATTTTTTAATCTACTAGCTCTAGCAAGATCATCTTTCAAAATTTGTTCCGGAGTCATGGGTTTAAGTCCAATTTTCTTGCCAGCATGTGTAAGAGAATACTGATTTGTTTTACCATTATGTACAGATTCTCTATCAAATTGCCATGGTCTACCAAGTAACAAAGAACAAGCTTGCATAGGTACAACATCACAATCAACAAAATCTGAATAAGTACCAATAGTAAAATGCACGCGTGCAGTTCTTGTTACCTTGAGCTTACGGGAGCTCTCAAACCATTGAATGTAATATGGATGAGGTCGTTGTCGTGTGGGCAGAGCAAGCTTCTCCACCATGTCAATACTAGCCAGATTGTTACAACTCCCTCCATCAATGATGATCCGGATAGCTCTCTCCTTAACAACGCCTCTTGTTTGAAACAAGTTGTGGCGTTGATCATGCTCAGCCTTGCTCAATTGCACACTCAAGACACGTTGTGCAACTAAGCTCTTGTATTGATCAGCAGTTTCAGCTCCCATTACCTCCATCTCCTTGTCAGAATCAGAATTGGCACCATCACGTGCAGCAATAAGTGCCAATGTATCATCATCAAAATCACTTGCAGAGTCATATTCGCCATCTTCAAGTACCACCATCACACGTTTGGTTCTGCATTCTTTTTCAATGTGACCAAACCCAAAACACTTGCGACATTGAATATCGCGAGTCTTCCCCGTGGAGGCCATGGAAGAAGAACTCCGTGTCGGACCAGCAGATGGTGATGGAGCAGGAGCAGGAGCAGGTGGCGTTCTTGACGTCGGCGTGGTATACCTGGAGGTGGAAGGACCTGGTTCCTGTCATGGTTAGCGTGGAAGCAAGCACAAATATATATACCTATGCACTACGGAATATGGTGGGATCACGCGTAATCCGTCAAGCGGTATACAAAGCTCTTACAAGTTCTTACCCAACAGGAGGAAGGTGATATGCAACCAGCAAAGAACAGCGACTCCCAAAATTGCACAAGCGATTACCAGGTGTCGATACAAAGCACGTGCAGAAATATGTGGAGCTGTAGGAAGGCTTATATGGTAGCAAAAATACAGCAAATGTCAAAACAGCAATGCAATGTTGAAAGAATGCTCAACCACGGTACTGTGCTGGTCCTAGGCTATACCAAGCTAGAGACGCGAGCCGAGAACACTAAGGAAGTCACGGCGCGGCCCCACAAGCAGAAAGGAACAGCTCCCAAGCAAAATATAAGAGAAGATCTGCAGGAATTGTCAGGTCTGAAACTTCGGAGGGCAAAAACTCAGCCTTCCCGGCCTTTTTTGGGAGTTCTGGGTGTCGCACAACGACGTAGTGGTTGTGGTCACGTAGATCTTTTCGCTACGAACATTTTGAGTACTCGCACGTCGAAAACGGAGTTCGTATGCAAAAGTTATGACCAGTTGAAATTTGCTGTCGAAAACCGTCAAAAAACTGACGGAACTGTCAAAATTCAGACTGAATTCGGAATGCACTAGTAGGAACGGGTCAACCCGACTTGGATGCGGAGTTGACTTTTTTTTTTTTTTTTTTTTTTTTTTTTTGCTCTTCTTCCTCCTCTTGACTGGCGACCGAAACCTAACTCACGGACTCTGAAAAAGGTACGGATGAAATTGGGAAGAACGAACAAGAACTTATGTGAAGGCGGTGGCGGAAGTATATGGCGTGGTGGTGGAAGGATATGGCGGAGCAGTGGTGCAAGCGTGCGGCGGCGGCGGGACTAAGGTGAATCGAACTCGAAACTCTAAAGGAATAGACGCTAAGACCAGCAACTCGACACGCGGATGCAGACACAAATTCAACGATGCAAACTGAAAAGACAATGCAAAGGCTCGGATGGTTTATGGGACGAGATGATCTAACCCTAACTGTATTTTTTGGCTTTTTCGTGGTTTATAGGTATGAACACTGATGCAATCTAAACTACGAAAACAGTAAATCTCACCGAGCAACCTGAAATCTGATACCACTTGATAGGGCAAAGGTGTCCGATCTTTCGATGAGATCTTGATACGTCGATTTGGTGGGTGGAGTTTGTGCTTGACGATCCGACTACACGTGTGAAGCTCGTGCGCCAATGCAATCGCTAGGACAATCTCCGGGAGTTACTGATCTTGTGGGTGCACGATCAGCCTGACCAGCGAGGGTCTTAATTCCTACCTGAAATCGAGAACAAGTAAGAACTAATACAGCAATCAAGATATTGCGGATGAAAGATGTATGCTTTATTCAAAAGGTGGGATTCCGAATAGGCGGTCTTCTTCTGGGCGATTGGCCTCAAAAGTCGAGCTCGTAGTTGCAGCAAGGGCTAACTTTTAGTCTAATCAAAATCCCAGTTCTAATGACGGCTACGGGGGTATTTGAGGAGGAAAAGGTAGGGGTGCGACCAGCCATGGGTTGGGTGGTCGAACGGACCCCTAACAGGCCTTTTCTCCTCAAATTCGGACTCCTAAAAGTGGCTGTCTTATTTGCTGCGAAATTTACATGGGCCTGGCCCAAAAATAGAAGTGACGCAGCACCATATGTATTTATGGACGAAATTATGAAGTAGCTCTTTGTATATTTCGTCCAAGTCTTCATCCTTCATTATGGTGGCTTCAAAGTTCTGAAATCTCCACTCGTGGCGTCTTCTTCAATCCTCAAACGCATGCTGCCATCTCCATGCACGATCATGCTCCAATGCTTGTCCCTCTCATCCATGCTAGGTCCATCATTCCTAAGAGTAACAAACATATCTGATTTAGGCAGCATCATATTCTCATGTATGTGAGAAAGAGTTCCAAGAAACGAAAGTACCTGATAGTTAAGTTGCTTGGCATGAGCTCGAGTGATGGGTCCTTGTATGTGTTCCGCTGTAGGTACAGCGGGTGTATCAATAGATGGGATGTCCTCATCACAGTGCTAGCGTCTCTCTTGTGCATTGCAACACAAGCTATTGTGCGTTATCACTTATATCTCTTGAGCTCTTTTTCAGAGTTGCCTTGCCTCGCTTATCTCCACCGCGTGTGTTTTGTGGGTCTTGTCATACGATCAGCACTAGGACTTATTTGCGATGTACTTAGGATACCATACCTAGAGCTCCACCATATATTCCTGGTTTGTCATGTGATCGCTCTTATACCCTCGGTATTCACCTCATCACATCCGTGCACGAGCTTGATACTTTGTTCTGGTACGCACTACTATTCACTTTGGAACGGTAAGATTACCTTTTCTTGTCAGTTTTTGAGTGAGTTGTGAGAGGCACCACACGTTTTTGATTTTGTGCACTAATCTACTAATCATGTCTACTAGTGGTTATGATGTGATGCAGGAAAAAGATGGGGATACACCTGTGGTTTGGACAGACTTTGTTGGCCTGCGCACTCATCTGGAGGGGGTGTTGGATCGCTCTACTGCCGACACTGTGACTGCACATCAGCAACTCCAGTTCAAAGTGCAAGGCACCGCAGATACTGTTCAAGCTATGCAAGCTCAGTTCACTACTTTCCAGCACATCATTGATCAGTTGAACCAATCCCTAGCGGAGCTGCGTCGACCCATGGTACCACCGCCTATGCAGCCTGCTGCTGACTTTGCTGATGATGACAGTGTCCATGACAATGCCAATCTACTAGGCCCCAATGCTCGTGGGCGTGGTCTTGGACAACATGGTCGGCCACCACATGGCCTTGGTGCCCGATGTGTAATACCTGCTGAGGATGATTTTCTAGGGAAGCCAAAGTTCTCGATACCCAGATTTGATGGTGAAGGTGATGTGGAGGATTACCTCACTTGGGAGCTCAAGATCGACAACCTATGGCGTTTGCATGCTTACACTGAAGATAAAAAGATCAAACTTGCATCCTCAGAATTTGATGGTTATGCCCTGCGTTGGTGGGATAATATTCTGTCACAACGACGAGCAGCTCATGAGCTTCCTCTTTTGCGATGGACAGAGATGAAGGAAATCATGCAGGCTTGTTTTGTACCCACCAATTATTTGCGTTCAGTTTTTGATAGATTGACACAGCTGAAGCAAGGATTTTTGATAGTTGATGCTTATTACAAGGAGATGGAACTATTGATGCAGCGATCGCGAGTTCAAGAGTCTAGTCAGATGACTATGCAACGGTTTTTGCACGGACTCAGACTTCCTATCAAGAACATCATCCAGCATCATACTTACAATGATATGAATCAGTTGCTTCACCATAATATGGAGGCTGAGGCACAGCTTGCTAAAGAGGCGCAACAAAAATCTCGCTTTTCACCTGCCAGTCGATACACTGCCAGGGCGCCTTCTAGCCCCGCCCCAGCGCCACTGGAGGGGACTCCTACTCGGCCCTCCTCGTCCACTAGGCCAGTGACCTCTGGAGCTCAGTCCAGACGTCCCGCTACCACACCAGCCGCTAGTTCTGGTTCGAGTGCCTCCGTGACTCGTGCTACTGAGAAACTATGTCATACGTGTGGAGGCAAGGGACACTTTAAAAGAGATTGTCCCAACAACAAAGTGATAGTGGTTACTGAGAATGGATATGAGACCGGAGAAGATGCTGATCCATTTGGTTCTGATGATGAAGGTGAAGATGCTTATGCTGACTCTTCTCCTATTATTGTTGTCTCTCCACGTACGTTGAGTGTGCAGCCCAATATTGATTCTCAACGCTGCAACCTGTTTCAAACCAAGGCACTAGTTGGTCCCAATAAAGCTTGCAAGGTGATCATTGATGGCGGAAGCTGTCGCAATCCCGCCAGTAAGGAGTTATGTGCCAAGCTGGGTTTGAAATATTTACCTCATCCTAACCCATATTATATTCAGTGGTTAAGTGACAATGGTGAGATGAAGGTAAACTACATGGTACGTGTGAACTTTGAGATAGGGCCATACAAGGATTCTATTGATTTTGATGTGCTTCCTATGACGGTTTGTCATCTCTTGTTGGGTCGGCCATGGCTCTATGATCGACATGTGCAACACAATGGTCGAGCCAATACTTATCACTTGGAGTTCAAGGGCAAGAAAATCAACCCACTGCCTATGTCACCGTAGCAAATTGTTAATGAATCTCGTCAGAAGACTAAAGTGAAACTCGAACAACCACCTCCACGAGATAATGTAACAGCCGTGAGTGATATAATGAAAAGTGAGGGAGTGCCCAACTTGTTAGTTTTAGCCACCAAAGAAGACATGAGAGAATTTAGTGAGGATCCTACAGCCATGCCTCTTGTGCTCATGTACAAGGGCGAGGTCTTAGTTTCTAACGATATGCAACCTGTTTCTCTTGGTGTCTCAACTGTTTTGCAGGACTTTGATGATGTTTTTCCGGTGGAGGTACCTGCTGGGCTGCCACCATTACAAGGCATCGATCACCAGATCGATTTGATCCCTGGTGCCTCCTTGCCCAACCGCGCCTCCTACAGGACCAACCCCAACGAAACAAAGGAGATACAAGCACAAGTGCAAGCTCTTCTGGATAAAGGGTACATTCGTGTCTCTCTTAGTCCTTGTGCTGTTCCTGTGATTTTGGTGCCTAAGAAAGATGGTACATGGCGCATGTGCATAGATTGTAGAGCTATAAACAACATTACTATTCGATATGGTCATCCTATTCCCCATCTCGAGGATATGTTAGATGAATTGAGTGGTGCTGCTGTTTTCTCTAAAATTGATTTGCGTAGTGGTTACCATCAAATTCGCATGAAAGAAGGAGATGAATGGAAAACTGCTTTCAAAACTAAATTTGGTTTATATGAGTGGCTAGTCATGCCTTTTGGTCTTACTAATGCACCTAGTACATTCATGCGCTTAATGAATCATGTTTTGAGAGAGTTCATTGGTCATTTTGTGGTTGTCTATTTTGATGACATACTTATTTACAGCCGCAATTGATGACATACTTATTTACAGCCGCAATGAAACTGAACACTGTGCTCATATTAGACAAGTTTTGCAAGTGCTGCGTGATAAAAAATTGTATGCTAATCTTGAGAAGTGCACATTTGCAAAAGATAAGGTCATATTTCTGGGTTATGTTGTTTCTAAGCATGGAGTAGAGGTAGATCAATCTAAAATTGCTGCTATTCAAGATTGGCCTACTCCCATGAATGTTAGTCAAGTACGAAGTTTTCACGGTCTTGCTGGTTTTTATCGCCATTTTGTGAAAGACTTTAGTACTATTGCTGCACCATTAAATGAGTTAACGAAGAAAGGTGTTCCTTTTGTACGGGGCGCAGCCCAAGATCATGCATTTGATGAATTAAAACGTTTGCTTACTTCTGCACCTTTACTTGCATTGCCTGATTTTTCAAAGCAATTTGAAGTTGAATGTGATGCTAGTGGTATAGGCATAGGTGGCGTTTTGATGCAAGAGGGTCATCCTATTGCTTATTTTTCTGAGAAATTATCTGGTGCTAGACTGAATTATCCTGTTTATGATAAAGAATTGTATGCACTTGTTAGAGTTCTGGAGGTTTGGCAACATTATTTGTGGCCAAAAGAATTTATCATACATTCTAATCATGAAGCTTTGAAATATTTAAAAGCACAATCCAACCTGCATAGGCGTCTCGCTAAGTGGGTTGAGTTTATTGAATCTTTTCCGTACATCATTAAACATAAGAAGGGAAAAGATAATGTGGTTGCTGATGCTTTATCTAGGAAGAATATGTTATTGACACAACTTGATATTAATATTCCTGGTTTAGAGAGTATTTGTGAGCTTTATGCAACTGATCATGATTTTGCTGAACCATATCGTTTGTGTGCTTTGAAAAACGCTTGGGAGAAATATCACATACATGATGGGTTTCTATTTCGAGCTAACAAACTATGTGTTCCAGAGTCATCTTTGCTTTTGCTCTTATTGCACGAATCACATGCTGGTGGTTTGATGGGTCACTTTGGGCGTAAGAAGACATTACTCATGCTAGCCGATCACTTCTTTTGGCCCAGGATGAGGCGTGATGTGGACAGGTATGTGCGGCGCTGCATTGTGTGCAACACATCCAAGTCCAAGCTGAAGCCTCACGGTTTGTATACACAACTACCTGCACCTATTACACCATGGGAAGATATTAGTATGGATTTTGTGCTAGGATTGCCAAAAACTAAACATGGTCATGATTCTATATTTGTGGTAGTGGATAGATTCTCTAAGATGACACACTTTATTGCATGTCATAAGAGCGACGATGCGTCGCATGTGGCTAACCTATTTTTCAGGGATATTGTACGCTTGCATGGAGTGCCCAAGACTATTGTTTCTGACAGGGACGTCAAGTTCATGAGCTACTTCTGGAAGACCTTATGGGGAAAGCTAGGAACGAAGCTGCTGTTCAGCACTACATGTCATCCCCAAACTGACGGCCAGACCGAGGTGGTGAATCGAACTTTGTCACAGTTGCCGAGGACAATGATCAAGAAAAATTTGCAGGAGTGGGAAGATTGTTTGCCGCATGTGGAGTTTGCATACAACAGGGCGGTACATTCTACTACTCAGCTTTGTCCGTTTGAGGTGGTGTATGGCTTCAAACCTATTACACCACTAGATTTGTTGCCTCTTCCATTGCATGAGAGAGTTAATATGGAGGCATCAAAGAGAGCTGATTTTGTGAAGAAAATTCATGAGAAGACTCGAGAGGCTATTGAGAAGAAAGGGAAGAATACAGCTGCTGCTCGCAACAAGTCAATAAAGCAGGTTCTTTTTCAGCCCAGCGATATGGTATGGGTGCACCTACGCAAGGACATATTTCCTTTGCTTAGGCGTTCCAAGTTGAGGCCCCGAGGTGCTGGTCCCTATAAAGTGCTTGCAAAGACCAATGATAATGCCTACTCGATTGATATTCCTATTGCTGAGTTTGGTGGTGTTAGCAACAGTTTCAATGTTGCTGATTTATCACCATATGATGGAGATGACCTTGGAGCGTCGAGGTCGACGCCTTTTGAAGGGGGGGGGGGAGATGATGAGGACATCCCTACTACACAGCTATCTCCACCTACTATTGATGATCCTATTGTTGCTGATCAAGATAAGTCCAATGACGAGATTTGGATTGGACCAATTACTCGAGCCCATGCTAAGTTGTTACAACAGCAGGTGAACTCACTCCTTGCTAAATCTGATATTTATTGTAATGAGAATTTTATACTGCCTAAGTCTTTGTTCATATGTATGATCAGGTTCATTGGAGACGAAGGGGTTCGAGGGAGCGAGGAGATGCAACACATGGAGCACGACGTGGTGATCAAGCAAGAGAGCGCGAGGGAGGAGAGAGAGGCCGGCACCACAAGTATGGAGGACATCACCACGTGAAGGAGATCAAGTCTGGATGAGCACGAGCATGTGATGGCGCACTAGGACTGCCTATGACACGATGTCTACACGTCTAAGGCACGCTACACACTTGGCCTGCGTACTAAAATTAGGCTGAACCCATATATGGGTCGGTATGTACCCGTTTGAGTCGAACCGAGTGAGTTTGGGCCCAAATCAGACATGTTTTGGGCCAGGTCTTTGCTGAGGACGCCCGACCACCTATAAGTAGCCCTGGGTGCCCCCTCAATTAGGGTTAGACCACGTTTAGACTAAAGATTACTTTGTTGAACTGCTGTAAGCATTCATCTGAATTCCTCCGCACCAATTCATCTGGATTTGGTGTTATACTGCTGCAAGTTTAGTGTGATCTGTTGTTCCATTGGGAATCAGTAGATTGCAAACTACCATTTCGTGGTCGACGGCTACGTGCGCAAGTGTGTGGAGTGGTGAATATCCTACAGGGTTTGAGAGCTGTTGCATTGGCATCAGGGTTCAAGCGAGGAGAGTTCATCGGTGACACCAAGTTATCCCCGACAATCATCCGCTGCCATCATCACCATTGCTTCGCTCATGACAAGATCGGGCCACCCCATATCAGAACCTCAACTTCAGGATTACTCATTCTAGTGAGACTAAAAGCAAGCAAGTAAAAACAACTATAAAGGAACTAATTTTTTGTATTTTTGATAAAACAATGCAAGTAAAAATAAAGTAAAGAAAAACAAAAACAAAGTAAAAGTTTGAGCGTGAGAGACAACGGCGCTAGAAAAATGCCAGTGCCTAATTGACGTGGGAGCTTCTTCTTCTTCAATCCCCAGCAACGGCACCAGAAAAATGCTTGATGGTGCGGTGTAGGCACCCAGTTGGGAACCCCAAGAGGAACGTATGATGAGCACAGCAGCAAGTTTCCCTCAGTTGTGAAACCAAGGTTTATCGAACCAGTAGGAGAAAGCCAAACTTCAGAAGCTGATGCTTGCTAGCTTCACGACAGCTCCAGACAATTTATATGACGCCTTGATGTCTACGCATGCGTCTGTTCTTGTAGACAGTGTTGGGCCTCCAAGTGCAGAGGTTTGTAGAACAGCAGCAAGTTTCCCTTAAGTGGATCACCCAAGGTTTATCGAACTCAGGGAGGAAGAGGTCAAAGCTATCCCTCTCAAGCAACCCTGCAATTACGATACAGAAAGTCTCTTGTGTCCCCAACACACCCAATACACTTGTCAGATGTATAGGTGCACTAGTTCGGCGAAGAGATAGTGAAATACAAGTAGTAGTGATGATTATAAGTAGTAAATGTAATCTGAAATAAATATCGCTGCAAGCAAACATGTAACAAAACTGAATGTAAACGGTGTGCAAAGCTTGGAAACAAGGCCTAGGGATCATACTTTCACTAGTGGACACACTCTCAACAAATATAACATAATTGAACCAATAGATACTAACTTCAATATGCAACTCAAAACAATTCTCCAATGGAAAACGAACACTAATCATGCGTAGGGCTATGAAGCACTCCTCAAAGTCCGTATGTACCCAAACTAGATTGTCCCACACTATCACCATGAACGCACTAGATGGTTCCAATAAACACCAACAATTCACAGAGACATTAACCAAAAAGACACACATGATGCACACACTGTCACCGTCACACCATGATACAAGGTATCTCCGGAGATTACAATAATAAAGCATGGGAGTAGCATAATATTTGAATAATAGCATCTACCAATTCAACTAGATACAAAGCTCACGATCACATAAAGATCACATCATGGGAGAGAGAGGTGAACCACATAGCTACCGGTAGAGCCCTTAGCCCCGGGGGAGAACTACTCCCTCCTCATCATAGGAGAGAGCAAGGTTGATGGAGATGGCGGTGAGGTCGATGGAGACGGCGGAGACGGCGATGGACACCGATGGAGATGGCTCCGGGGGCACTTCCTTATCCCAGCAGGGTTCCAGAACAGAGACTTCTGTCCCCCAAAATTTGTCGTCGGCGGCAGCGGAGCTGCGGAACTCTTTCTGGAAATTTGCCGATTCTTTTAGGGTTTTCCATCGGGAGGCTTCTTATAGGCGAAGGGGCGTCGTCAGGAGGCGACCAGGGGGGCCTCACCATAGGTGGGCGCGGCCAGGGCCTGGGCCGCACCCCCTCATGGTGTGGGCAGCCTCTGGCCCCCCTCCGGCTCTCGTTCGGTCTTGGTCCTCTTCCGGGAAAAATAGGAGTTCTGGAACTTGTTTCATCCAATTCCAAGAATATTTCATGTGTAGCTTTTATGAAACACAAAAACAGCAGAAAACAGGAAACTGGCACTGTGGCATCTTGTCAATAGGTTAGTTCCGGAAATCGCATAAAAACGCCACGAAGTGTAACGAAACACTAAGCAAATGGTGTAAAAACAAGCATGGAGCATCAAAAATTATAGATACGTTTGAGACGTATCAGCATCCCCAAGCTTAACTCCTGCTCGTCCTCGAGTAGGTAAGTGATAACAAAGAAATAATTTTTGAGGTGACATGCACCTACACAATCTTGATCATCTATGTAAGCGTTGTGCGCTGGGATCAAAAGAACTTAAAACATGGGCATGAAAGATATAATCTTGATAGAAGAAACTTAGCAACCATGTTATAACATGAAAAAGAACACAAATAAAAGATCATGAAAATGAAACAATGAAAGTCAAACATGTGTTCAAATCATATGGAAAAACATACAAATGGTTTTCAGCTTGTCCTTCATGAGAGAGCAAAACATAAATGCATAGGACACCTTCAAGTTTAAGAGGGCGACTAGATACAAATAATTTAAGAACAAGTGAAACCAACATCATGAATCAATCAATGAAAACTTTGGGACAATGCACATTATACTCAGAATGACAACTATGCTCTCTTAGACGGTGCATAAAGATAGAAGATGGTGACTCAACATAAAAGTAAAAGAAAGGCCCTTCGCAGAGGGAAGCAGTGATTGCAAGTTTTATAAACCTTCAAAAATTATGGTACTTACTAGCTTTGAGCTCTCATTGCCCCCATCATAGGCATCTTGAATGGTTAGAGTTAATGCAAGTACAATTATGAAGCATATGCTTGACAAATCATAAGTTGAAAAACTCATGTTCCGTGAAGTACAAATACTCAAACCTCATGCTACTCGACTTAGAGTCCCAAGCAGGCTCTTATCATTGTAAATATATGTGTATCATCGAGAACCGCCAACGGGGTACCTCCTGCCCGATGATGTGGAACAAGCCCACATCAAAATGACAAGACAAATAGACAATGAACACCTTGACATCTCTTTTATTTACCATTGATATAGCTTTTTATTGTGAGATGCGTCATCGAATGTCCACTATAGGCATGCTATAAATTTCCACCATGAATGATGCATGGCTTAGATTAGCGGCCCAGGTGTTTCCCTAACACATATAAAAACTCCATGATCTCGCAAGATTTCCAACTTCTTTCACATCGCGAGTATCCATAAACAAAAGATCACGATATCAACTCAAATGAAAGATAGTGCAATGTTGAAAGCTTGCCCCATGACGGATGGCTGGGTTAATTTCCAACTTACAACTTGCAAGCATAACAACTCAACATAAGAGAGCCACAATGTCAAATTTTAGAACGAGAAAAGTAAAGTGTGCCATCACGTTCATGAGAGCTTTACTGACCAATTTTCGCATAACACCAAAAAGAGTTTAATTTGAAGGATAGATAAAAGCAAGTCAAATGTACTTTGGAATAGCAAATTGCTAATAGGTATGTATGGTGGACACATTGGAACAACTTGGTTTTTAGGAGTTGGATGCACGAGTAGAGCTCATACTCAGTACAAAATGAGGGCTAGCAAAAGACTGGGAGCGACCAACTAAGAGAGCAATAACGGCCATAATCATGCAAAGCGACATTAAAAGAAGCATAAGATGGCATCAAAAGTCAAAAACTAAATGATCATAGAGGCAATGGCGACTTTGTATGAGTCTAACATGTGTGAGCATGCGCCAAGTCAACCCAAATAAAGCATCAAGGAGAAAACCAAAATAATGCTTCCAAATAATTAAAACAACGCATGATTTTTTCAAAGGCTCATTAAGCAATCTCAGTCATTTGAGACAAGTCATGCTACAGCAAAACCACTAAGCATACTATCAAAATGACATCAAGCACGACATGCAAAATCCTAGGCCGCAGTCTACACAAGCTCCTTCTTGTACCACTTTTTTTTTTGTATAAAGCTTTTTCTTTTTTCCAACACCATTCGAACCTTTTTGAAATAACTTTTTTGATGAAAACCAACATGGAACAGAGGTCAAAATACACCTTGATACACAGATATAACAAGATCTGAACAAAAATCAAGGCGAAAAATGCAAGCTAAACGCAATAGCAGAAAAAGAGAACACTCGTTGAACGATAAGAGTGAAAAATAGAGTGTTCTTGGCAAACGAAAAATGGAGCATGTCTCTTTCCAAACACATGATGTGATCCAAACATTTATTGCAGCAAACAAAGCAAAATAAAACTGAAAACAAAAACAACTGACGCTCCAAGAAAAACGCATAGTGCATGAAGCAATAAAAATATAGTGTTTTGAAAGGTGACCTGATTTTTGCCGATGAAGAAGGGGTGCCTCGGGGGCACCCCCAAGCTTGAGCTTTTGTCCATTCTTCATCTCATCTCATCATTCTCTAATTCCTACACTTGAAAACTTCCTTCATACAAAACTTAACACAATTCTATTAGCAACGTTAGCATAAACATAATAATGAATCAACCCCTTTTGCTTCAGGTTTCAACTCAAAACCACAACATATAAAGCATATACTACTGTAGCAACTTCCTCAAAAGTTCCGTGATCAAAAGAACTCAAAAAGAAAGCGATCGAGCGGCAAACACAAATATTGGCAGAAATCTGTCAAAACAAAACCGCTGACCAAGGTCGATTTTTTAGAGGGGTTTCTGTTGCTCAAATAAAAAAGTGTTAAACTAATAAAAGTTTGGAAATAACCTGGGACATATGCTCAAGAAATCGCAGGTCCAAAAGATGTTCTGAGAATTTTCACGAATTTTTACGGTGCAGCACCGAAATCTGTTTCAGGACAGCAACATCCCCAAATCTTACCTCACTCAAATTAGAGGCTACTCTTGGCACAAAAACGAAATAAAAATGATAAGGAGAGGTTATTATAGTAGTAATAACTTCCAAGACTCAAATAAAAGAAAAAGTACTGAAAGTAAAACAATGGGTTATCTCCCAAGAGTGCTTTTCTTTAACGCCTTTGAGCTAGGCGCAGTAATTTGCAAAGATGCTCATGTAGGCGCCATAAAAGAGCTTAAGGCAAAGGCGCTATATAGAAACTTAAAGCAAGAGAGAGCATCAAAAGCAAACATGAAACACATTTAAATCTAAACCACTTCCTATAAAAAATAGTCTTGTAAAGAGACAAGTCATGAAAGCGCAAAGCAAAAAGCATAGGAAGGCAAAACAAGTTCAACTTCAAGAATTCCAACAAAAAGAGAGGAAACTCAATATTGTTGATGTTCATTAAACCATGTTTCCCTCTCTCATAATAACTTTCAGTAGCATCATGAATAGAATTAACAATATAACTATCACATAAAGCATCCCTATCATGAGCCACATGCATAAAAGAATTAATACTCCCCACATGAACAATCATAGTAGGAGCAGATTCAACAGAATAATTATTCTCATCACCATAATCATAAAAAATAGGAGGCATATTGTAATCATAACTATTTTTCTCCTCAAAAGTAGGTGAATTGAAAATATTATACTCATCATCATAACCATCATAAACTAGAGGTTTAGTATCATCATAAGCGAGAGAATAGCTATTTCGCAAAGCATACTCATCAAATATATCATCATAGGAAGGAACATGGATAGTACTAATGGTACAACAATTATTAACCTTAGAGTTAGTACCAAAAAGATTTTCAATATCAAAAGTAGAGTGCTTTTCCCAATCATGATCACTAACATAGGTAACAGGCATAGGAACATCATCCCAATCAGAATTACCATAATATATAATAGGAGCAACATGCTTAGGGGAAGATACCGTTTCCTGTCACCTTTTACTCCTCTTCTTCTTCTTCTTACTCTTCTTACTCTCCTTACTCTCTCCTTTAGGAGGGAAAGGCATCTTCTCCACATATCCTTTAGGAGGGAAAGGCATCTTCTCCACATAATTTGGTTTACTGACAAAAACAACAGAAGAAACTTTGGAGGATTCCTCCTCTCTATTAATAAGATAAAAACATCTATCAGTCCTATCATAGCTTGGCAAAACATCATGTTTTATAAGATTTTGTAAGTAAGTATTTGTGAGGCAATCTTTAACACAATAGAGACGACAACCACGAAGTGTGCTATTAATATCAGCATCATTCATATCGACCAAAGAAATCTTTCTAGATATCTCTTCACACCCCAAAAACAAAGTAAGCTCATCATGCTGATTGAGAGTAATCTTGTCATCACAATACAAACTTGCGGTACTAGAAGAGTAACTATTAGGGCTTGAGCATTGGAAATTAAAATGACCTATGTCATCGCAATGTTTACAAAAAAAGGATAAAGCTTACAAACTTTTTTACCAAGCTCATCTAGAGCCCTGAACCACATTCGGGTTTCTTCATTTGCATGGTGGACACAATAATCTTCCTTGTTGTGACTCTGTTCACAAGGTCTATGTACTCCACAAAAATTAACATGATTATAAGAAATAGGACTTTCAGAAGTTCGAGCATGTTTATTGCAATCATCAACAACAATATCATTTTCTATGCAAGTGTCCTTAAAAGGTTCATGATACACGCCCCCATTTCCTTTAGGAACATTAATATGGGAAGCAAAGGTTTTAAAGCAATCAATCATAATTTGAGGATCAAGACCATACTTAGCACTAAGCTCTTGAAAATCAGCAGTTTCAGTGAAAGACTTAATGCAATCAAACTCGTAATTCATACCTGATCCTTTATCTTTGTCGCTATCCCAACCTTCAATATTGTTTTGAATTGTTTCAAGCAGATCCCACTTGGTGTCAACATCCTTGCTTGTGAAAGACCCATCAAAGCATGCATCTAGATAGTCCTTGTAATATCCTGAAAGCCTTGCATAAAAATTATTAATAACAATATTACGGGGAAGATCATGAATAGGACATTTGTGCATTAGTAACTTCAATCTTCCCCACGCTTGGGCAATGCTTTCTCCCTCATGCGGATGAAAATTATAAATGTAATTCCTATCTTTATAAACCTCACTAGAAGGATAGAATTTAGAATAAAAGAGAGGTACAATTTCCTCCCAATCGATAGGTCGGCCATCCTTCAGTGTTTTATACCATTCCGCAGCTCTGCCCTTCAGTGATAAAGAAAATAGCTTCCTCTTAACTTGGTTTATCGAAATACCTGCACACTTGAACAACTCGCATAATTCATGTATAAAAAGCAAATGATCACCAGGATGGACAGTTCCATCTCCTAAATAGCAGTTATCCATAACAAGTTCAACAATCTTCAAAGGTATTTTAAAAGGATGAGGAGCACAAGTGATGGGGCAAAGGTGTCCGATCTTTCGATGAGATCTTGATATGTCGATTTGGTGGGTGGAGTTCGTGCTTGACGATCCGACTACACGTGCGAAGCTCGTGCGCCAATGCAATCGCTAGGACAATCTCCGAGAGTTACTGATCTTGCGGATGCACGATCAGCCTGACCAGCGAGGGTCTTAATTCCTACTTGAAATCGAGAACAAGTAAGAACTAATACTGCAATCAAGATATTGCGGATGAAAGATGTATGCTTTATTCAAAAGGTGGGATTCCGAATAGGCGGTCTTCTTCTGGGCGATTGGCCTCAAAAGTCAAGCTCGTAGTTGCAGCAATGGCTAACTTTAGTCTAATCAAAATCCGAGTTCTAATGACGGCTATGGGGGGTATTTGAGGAGGAAAAGGTAGGGGTGCGACCAGCCATGGGTATGGTGGTCGAACGGAACCTTAACAGGCCTTTTCTCCTCAAATTCGGACTCCTAAAAGTGGCTGTCTTATTTGCTGCGAAAATTACATGGGCCTGGCCCAAAAATAAAAGTGACGCAGCACCATATCTATCTAAGGACGAATTTATGAAGTAGTTCTTTGTATATTTCGTCCAAGTCCTTCATTACGGTGGCTTCAAAGTTCTAAAATCTCCACTCGTGGCATCTTCTTCAATCCTCAAACGCTTGCTGCCATCTCCATGCACGATCATGCTCCAATGCTTGTCCCTCTCATCCATGCTAGGTCCATCATTCCTAAGAGTAACAAACATATCTGATTTAGGCAGCATCATATTCTCATGTATGTGAGAAAGAGTTCCAAGAAACAAAAGTACCTGATAGTTAAGTTGCTTGGAACGAGCTCGAGTGATGGGTCCTTGTATGTGTTCTGATGTAGGCGCAGCGGTTGTATCAATAGATGGGATGTCCTCATCATGCTCCCCTTCTTGAATTGAAGTCGTCCTCAACGCAACCTCATCTTCTTCACCGAAGTAAGGTTTTAAATCTGCAATGTTAAATGTAGGACTTACCGTACCAAAATGTGCAGGAAGCTCAAGTTTATATGCATTATCATTGATTTTCTCTATCACCTTAAAAGGACCATCAGCACGTGGCATTAACTTAGACTTGCGCAAATCAGGAAAACGATCTTTGCGCAAATGCAACCAAACAAGATCACCAACCTCAAACACAACATGCTTTCGTCCCCTATCCCCGGCAACATTATACTTAATATTCATGCATTCTATGTTGTCTTTAGTAGTTGCATGCAATTTTAAAATCAATTCAGCACATTGTGTAGCATCAAAATTATTTTGCACTGAAGATGGTAAAGGCAACAAATCAATAGGTGCACGTGGAACAAAACCATAGACAATCTGAAAAGGGCTCATCTTTGTGGTAGAATGCAGCGAACGATTATAAGCAAATTCAATATGAGGCAAACACTCTTCCCACAATTTTAAGTTCTTCTTTAAAACAGCCCGCAACATGGTAGATAAAGTTCTATTAACTACTTCAGTTTGTCCATCAGTTTGGGGATGACATGTAGTACTAAATAGCAATTTAGTCCCCAACTTAGCCCATAAACATCTCCAAAAGTGGCTAAGAAATTTAGTACCACGATAAAAAACAATAGTATTTGGCACACCATGCAAACGAACGATATCACGAAAAAACAATTCAGCAATGTGCGCAGCATCATCGGTCTTGTGACAAGGAATAAAGTGTGCCATCTTAGAAAACTGATCCACAACAACAAAAATACTATCCCTCCCCTTCTGTGTATGAGGTAATCCCAAAACAAAGTCCATCGAAATATCCTCCCAAGGAACACTAGGAACAGGAAGAGGCATATATAAACCATGTGGATTAAGGCGAGACTTAGCTTTTTGACAAGTAGTGCAGCGTGCCACGAATCTCTCAACATCTCGCCGCATGCGTGGCCAAAAGAAATGTGCAGCAAGAACATCCTCCGTCTTCTTGACACCAAAGTGTCCCATTAATCCTCCTCCATGCGCCTCCTGTAACAATAAAAGACGAACGGAACCATCTGGGATGCATAGTTTGTTAGCACGGAACACAAATCCATCAGTAAGGATGAATTTGTTCCATGCTCTACCATCTCTACAATTTTGCAACACATCTTTAAATTCAGCATCATGCAAGTATTGTTCCTTTATAGTTTCCAACCCAAAAAATTTGAAGTCAAGCTGGGATAGCATAGTATAGCGGCGCGATAAAGCATCAGCAATAACATTATCTTTACCCTTTTTGTGTTTGATAACATAAGGAAAAGACTCAATAAATTCAACCCACTTTGCATGTCGACGATTCAGTTTTGCTTGACTATGAATATGCTTCAAAGATTCAAGATCAGAATGTATAACAAATTCTTTAGGCCATAAATAATGTTGCCAAGTTTCTAATGTCCGAACCAGCGCATATAATTCTTTATCATAAGTAGAATAGTTCAGACTAGGCCCACTCAATTTTTCACTAAAATATGCTACAGGTTTGCCCTCTTGTAATAACACACCTCCCAAACCAATTCCACTAGCATCACATTCAAGTTCAAACGTCTTATTAAAATCAGGAAGTTGGAGTAATGGAGCATGTGTTAACTTATATTTCAGTATCATGAAGGCCTCTTGTTGTGCATCGCCCCAAACAAAGGGCACATCCTTCTTTGTGAGCTCATTCAATGGCGCAGCAATAGAACCAAAATCTTTGACAAAGCGCCTATAAAACCCAGCGAGACCAAGAAAACTCCTCACTTGTGTGACCGTCTTTGGCTGCGGCCAATTCTCAATCGCTTCAATCTTGGCTGGATCAACTTCAATTCCCTGTTCTGTAACAACATAACCAAGAAAAGCAACTCTATTTGTGCAAAAATTGCACTTCTCAAGATTACCATACAAACGTGCATCACGTAAAGCATTGAAAACAGCCCGTAAATGATCCAAATGGTCCTCTAAAGATTTGCTATATATGAGAATGTCATCAAAATATACCACCACAAAACGACCAATAAAAGCACGTAAAACTTCGTTCATCAGTCTCATAAAGGTACTAGGTGCATTAGTTAAACCAAACGGCATTACTAACCACTCATATAAACTGAACTTAGTTTTAAAAGCTGTTTTCCATTCATCTCCTAATTGCATACGAATTTGGTTGTAACCACTACGCAAATCAACTTTAGAGAACATAATAGAACCACTCAACTCATCTAGCATGTCATCCAAACGAGGTATAGGGTGACGATATCGAATGGTAATATTATTAATAGCTCGACAATCAGTACACATGCGCAAAGAACCATCTTTCTTAGGTACTAAAATAATAGGAACAGCGCATGGACTAAGAGACTCACGAATATAACCTTTGTCCAATAAACTCTGGATTTGTTGTTGGATCTCTTTTGTTTCTTCAGGATTGGTGCGATATGGCGCACGGTTGGGCAGCGAGGCTCCTAGAATCAAATCAATCTGGTGTTCTATCCCACGAATAGGTGGAAGTCCAGGTGGAACATCTTGTGGAAAAACGTCCATGTATTCCTGCAAAAGGTTAGCAACCGCAGGTGGCAAAGAAGGAGGCATATCCTCAAATGAAAACAGAACTTCTTTGCAAACAATGGCATAGCAGGGAGTAATATTGACATCAATTTCAGCAAGATCAAATTTGCTAGCAAGTAAACAAGGATTCTTCAAACGAATTTCAGTAGCATGGTTAGAATCAGATTTAGAAGAATGCTTAGGGGGTACAAAATCTGCAGCAATAATCTGATTGTCACTCTTATGTTTGTCATCGTTTTTTAATCTACTAGCTCTAGCAAGATCATCTTTCAAAATTTGTTCCGGAGTCATGGGTTTCAGTCCAATTTTCTTGCCAGCATGTGTAAGAGAATACTGATTAGTTTTACCATTATGTACAGATTCTCTATCAAATTGCCATGGTCTACCAAGTAACAAAGAACAAGCTTGCATAGGTACAACATCACAATCAACAAAATCTGAATAGGTACCAATAGTAAAATGCACACGTGCAGTTCTTGTTACCTTGAGCTTACGGGAGCTTTCAAACCATTGAATGTAATATGGATGAGGTCGTTGTCGTGTGGGTAGAGCAAGCTTCTCCACCATGTCAATACTAGCCAGATTGTTACAACTCCCTCCATCAATGATGATCCGGATAGCTCTCTCCTTAACAACGCCTCTTGTTTGAAACAAATTGTGGCATTGATCATGCTCAGCTTTGCTCAATTGCACACTCAAGACACGTTGTGCAACTAAACTCTTGTATTGATCAGCAGTTTCAGCTCCCATTACCTCCATCTCCTTGTCAGAATCAGAATTGGCACCATCACGTGCAGCAATAAGTGCCAATGTATCATCATCAAAATCACTCCCAGAGTCATATTCGCCATCTTCAAGCACCACCATCACACGTTTGGTTCTGCATTCTTTTTCGATGTGACCAAACCCAAAACATTTGCGACATTGAATATCGCGAGTCTTCCCCATGGAGGCCATGGAAGAAGAACTCCGTGTCGGACCAGCAGATGGTGATGGAGCAGGAGCAGGTGGCGTTCTTGATGTCGGCGTGGTATACCTGGAGGTGGAAGGACCTGGTGCATCCCCACGAGAAGGTGGAGCTGATTGGCGCGCAGACCACGAAGGAGTACGACCTGCAGAATTATTAGCTCTTCTCCATGATGGTTGACGATCCTGCACTTCAAGTTCAGCTTTGCAAGCAAGGTGAAATAAACGAGTAATAGTGTTGTACTCCTTGTAGTCTAAAATATGCTGAATCTCCTTATTTAAACCACCAAAGAAACGTGCAAGCATAGCTTCATTATTGATGAGGACATCCCTATTACACCACCATTATCTCCTGCTCCTATTGTTGATGAAGATGTTGCTGCGAAGAAGTCCAACGAGATTAGGATTGGACCAATTACAAGAGCACGTGCAAAGCTATTGGAACAACAGGTGAACTCACTCTTAATTGAACCTGATGTTTTATTTAATGAGAGCTTTATACTACCTAAGTCTATGCATCTATGTATGATTAGGTTTGTTGATAACAAAAGCATTGCACGAGGAGGAGACGCGTTGCAGCGAGATGAGCAAGACTTGAAGATCAAGTGCGCGAGGGAGGAGAGGGAGGCAGGCGCATCCGGAGATCACCAGAGCATCAAGTCTACATGACAGAGAGCATGAGATGGCGCGCTAGGACAGCTTTCGACGTGATGTCTATGAGTCTAAGGCACGCTACACTCATGGCCTGCGTGCCAAAATAGGCCGAACCCATGTATGGGTCGGTATGTACCAGTTTGAGTCGAACCGAGTCCGTTTGGGCCCAAAACAGGTTGGTTTTGGGCCAGGTCTTTGCCCAGGTCGCCCCGACCCCTTTAAGTACCCCTGGGGCGCCCCCTTGTGTCGTTGAGACTACGTTTAGATTACCCCCAAACATCAGAACGAAATTGCTTGTAAGCTTTCCTCTGAAATCATATATTCCTCTGTGTTTCGCTCGGAATATCTACCCCACTCCAAGTTTGTTTCGATCTGGAGTTTTGCTACTAAGAATTCAAGTGTGATCTGCTGTTCCATTGGGAATTAGGAGATTGCAGAACCGCTTCGTGGCCAGCGGCTACGTGCGCAGGTGTGTGGTGTCTCGAATATCCATAGGGTTGAAGATCTGTTGCATTGGCAACGGGGCAACAGCCAGAGAGTTCGTGTGCATCTCACAGATTATCCACCCAGTTATCATCCATCTGCATGGGCTCACTGAGAAGATCGGTCAACCCCTTATCATCTTGGTATCAGATTCCAGCGTTTACTCGGTGAGCTTCCACAAATTCATCCCCATAAATTCGTTTTTGTTTTTCTCCTATCCAGAAAAAGCCTACAAAAAAATTAGGGTTTTTAGTTTTGCCATAGCCTAGATTACATCGAGTTACTTGTTTTAGTTGCTGATCGTCTTTTCGCGTATCTTTTCATCCAATCTGTAGGAGTCTAGGATCCTCGTTCTTTTCTGCATCTTCGTTTCGGATTTCGTCGTCGTTTGGTGCATCTTTGATCTCCTATTTCTTTCATAAACCGGCGGCTGTGTACGTTCTTCAGGAGAAGAACTCGTTCGAGCCAATACAGATCCGATCGGAAACTCATCAAAAAAAAAAAAAATCCGGATCGCTGGCCTTCTTGGCGCTAGACCTCAGACTCATTCTGTGGTCTGGCGTGAGCACTACCTCAATTTTTTTTTCTTTTGCTTATTTCTCTTTGCCTTTGCCTTTTTCTGAGTCCATATATTGTCACTTTTCCTTGTCAGCCCTTAGTAAACCTTTCTTGGTGTCTAGAACCATCCTACGAGACTAGTGTGCTTAGTGCTCTACGGGCTGCTCTGTTTCGAAATCTTGTGCCCGTTTTCGTTGAGCCATTGCTAGCGTCTCTCTTGTGCTTTGCAACATCGAGCGTTCCTCCAACATACCTCAACTTTTTGAGCTCATTTTCAGAGTTGCATTGCCCCATTTGTCTCCACCGTGTGCGTTTCCGTGGGTTCTTTGTCATACGATCAGCACTAGGACTTGTACTTTGGTGTAGTTAGGTATCCATACCAAGCCCCACCATATACCCTGGTTGTCGTGTGATAGTCTTTCCCTCGGTATTCGTTACATCACATCCGTGCACGTTTTTGCCTATACAAGTTGGTAAGCTCTTCTATTCACTTTGGAACGGTAAGATACCTCGTTTCTCTCAGTTTCGAGTGAGTTGTGAGAGTTCCACCATACACCTATTTTTGTTTGCACTAACCTACTAATCATGTCTGAGTCTGATGCTGTGCAGCAAAAAAAGGATCCAAATGAGGTCGTGCGTTGGAATGAATACGAAGCTCTTCGTGATACTTTGTCGAAGAGGTTCAATGCTGTTTGTGATAGTTTACATGACGA